>OX031019.1:28394918-28843918 GCA_943736025.1 Tenthredo mesomela | reverse complement strand
GGGATATCAGGGATATCCAGAAAATCAGGGATATCAGGGATATCAGGGATATCAGGGATATCAGGGATATCAGGGATATCAGGGATATCAGGGATATCAGGGATATCAGGGATATCAGGGATATCAGGGATATCAGGGATATCAGGGATATCAGGGATATCAGGGATATCAGGGATATCAGGGATATCAGGGATATCAGGGATATCAGGGATATCAGGGATATCAGGGATATCAGGATATCAGGGATATCAGGGATATCAGGGATATCAGGGATATCAGGGATATCAGGGATATCAGGGATATCAGGGATATCAGGGATATCAGGGATATCAGGGATATCAGGGATATCAGGGATATCAGGGATATCAGGGATATCCAGGATATCAGGGATATCAGGGATATCAGGGATATCAGGGATATCAGGGATATCAGGGATATCAGGAATATCAGAGATATGGGGGATATCAGGGATATCAGGGATATCAGGGATATCAGGGATATCAGGGATATCAAAGATATCAGGGATATCAGGGATATCCAGGATATCAGGGATATCAGGGATATCAGGGATATCAAGGATATCTGGGATATCAAGGATATCAGGGATATCAGGGATATCAGGGATATCAGGGATATCAGGGATATCAGGGATATCAGGGATATCAGGGATATCCAGGATATCAGGGATATCAGGGATATCAGGGATATCAGGGATATCAGGGATATCAGGGATATCAGGGATATCAGGGATATCAGGGATATCCAGGATATCAGGGATATCAGGGATATCAGGGATATCAGGGATATCAGGGATATCCAGGATATCAGGGATATCAGGGATATCAGGGATATCAGGGATATCAGGGATATCAGGGATATCAGGGATATCAGGGATATCAGGGATATCAGGGATATCAGGGATATCAGGGATATCAGGGATATCAGGGATATCAGGGATATCAGGGATATCAGGGATATCAGGGATATCCAGGATAACAGGGATATCAGGGATATCAGGGATATCAGGGATATCAGGGATATCCAGAAAATCAGGGATATCAGGGATATCAGGGATATCAGGGATATCAGGGATATCAGGGATATCAGGGATATCAGGGATATCAGGGATATCAGGGATATCAGGGATATCCAGGATATCAGGGATATCAGGGATATCAGGGATATCAGGGATATCAGGGATATCAGGGATATCAGGGATATCAGGGATATCAGGGATATCAGGGATATCAGGGATATCAGGGATATCCAGGATATCAGGGATATCAGGGATATCAGGGATATCAGGGATATCAGGGATATCAGGGATATCAGGGATATCAGGGATATCAGGGATATCAGGGATATCAGGGATATCAGGGATATCAGGGATATCAGGGATATCAGGGATATCCAGGATATCAGGGATATCAGGGATATCAGGGATATCAGGGATATCAGGGATATCAGGGATATCAGGAATATCAGAGATATGGGGGATATCAGGGATATCAGGGATATCAGGGATATCAGGGATATCAGGGATATCAAAGATATCAGGGATATCAGGGATATCCAGGATATCAGGGATATCAGGGATATCAGGGATATCAAGGATATCTGGGATATCAAGGATATCAGGGATATCAGGGATATCAGGGATATCAGGGATATCAGGGATATCAGGGATATCAGGGATATCAGGGATATCCAGGATATCAGGGATATCAGGGATATCAGGGATATCAGGGATATCAGGGATATCAGGGATATCAGGGATATCAGGGATATCAGGGATATCCAGGATATCAGGGATATCAGGGATATCAGGGATATCAGGGATATCAGGGATATCAGGGATATCAGGGATATCAGGGATATCCAGGATATCAGGGATATCAGGGATATCAGGGATATCAGGGATATCAGGGATATCAGGGATATCAGGGATATCAGGGATATCAGGGATATCAGGGATATCAGGGATATCAGGGATATCAGGGATATCAGGGATATCAGGGATATCAGGGATATCAGGGATATCAGGGATATCAGGGATATCAGGGATATCAGGGATATCAGGGATATCAGGGTCCAGGATATCAGGGATATCAGGGATATCAGGGATATCAGGGATATCAGGGATATCAGGGATATCAGGGATATCAGGGATATCAGGGATATCAGGGATATCAGGGATATCAGGGATATCAGGGATATCAGGGATATCCAGGATATCAGGGATATCAGGGATATCAGGGATATCAGGGATATCAGGGATATCCAGGATATCAGGAATATCAGGGATATCAGGGATATCAGGGATATCCGGGATATCAGGGATATCAGGGATATCAGGGATATCAGGGATATCAGGGATATCAGGGATATCAGGGATATCAGGGATATCAGGGATATCAGGGATATCAGGGATATTCAGGATATCAGGGATATCAGGGATATCAAGGATATCGGGGATATCAGGGATATCGGGGATATCAGGGATATCGGGGATATCAGGGATATCAGGGATATCAGGGATATCAGGGATATCAGGGATATCAGGGATTCAGGGATATCCAGGATATCAGGGATATCAGGGATATCAGGGATATCCAGGATATCAGGGATATCAGGGATATCAGGGATATCAGGGATATCAGGGATATCAGGGATATCAGGGATATCAGGGATATCAGGGATATCAGGGATATCCAGGATATCAGGGATATCAGGGATATCCAGGATATCAGGGATATCAGGGATATCAGGGATATCAGGGATATCAGGGATATCAGGGATATCAGGGATATCAGGGATATCAGGGATATCCAGGATATCCAGGATATCAGGGATATCCAGGATATCAGGGATATCAGGGATATCAGGGATATCAGGGATATCAGGGATATCAGGGATATCAGGGATATCAGGGATATCAGGGATATCAGGGATATCAGGGATATCAAGGATATCAGGGATATCAGGGATATCAGGGATATCAGGGATATCCAGGATATCAGAGATATCAGGGATATCAGGGATATCAGGGATATCAGGGATATCAGGGATATCAGGGATATCAGGGATATCAGGGATATCAGGGATATCAGGGATATCAGGGATATCAGGGATATCAGGGATATCAGGGATATCCAGGATATCAGAGATATCAGGGATATCAGGGATATCAGGGATATCAGGGATATCAGGGATATCAGGGATATCAGGGATATCAGGGATATCAGGGATATCAGGGATATCAGGGATATCAGGGATATCAGGGATATCAGGGATATCAGGGATATCAGGGATATCAGGGATATCAGGGATATCAGGGATATCAGGGATATCAGGGATATCAGGGATATCAGGGATATCAGGGATATCAGGGAAATCCAGGATATCAGGGATATCAGGGATATCAGGGATATCAGGGATATTCAGGATATCAGGGATATCAGGGATATCAAGGATATCGGGGATATCAGGGATATCAGGGATATCAGGGATATCCAGGATATCAGGGATATCAGGGATATCAGGGATATCAGGGATTTCAGGGATATCAGGGATATCAGGGATATCAGGGATATCAGGGATATCAGGGATATCCAGGATATCAGGGATATCAGGGATATCAGGGATATCAGGGATATCAGGGATATCAGGGATATCAGGGATATCAGGGATATCAGGGATATCAGGGATATCAGGGATATCAGGGATATCAGGGATATCAGGGATATCAGGGATATCAGGGATATCAGGGATATCAGGGATATCAGGGATATCAGGGATATCAGGGATATCAGGGATATCAGGGATATTCAGGATATCAGGGATATCAGGGATATCAAGGATATCGGGGATATCAGGGATATCGGGGATATCAGGGATATCGGGGATATCAGGGATATCGGGGATATCAGGGATATCAGGGATATCAGGGATATCAGGGATTCAGGGATATCCAGGATATCAGGGATATCAGGGATATCAGGGATATCAGGGATATCAGGGATATCAGGGATATCAGGGATATCCAGGATATCAGGGATATCAGGGATATCAGGGATATCAGGGATAATATCAGGGATATCAGGGATATCCAGGATATCAGGGATATCAGGGATATCAGGGATATCAAGGATATCAGGGATATCAGGGATATCAGGGATATCAGGGATATCAGGGATATCAGGGATATCAGGGATATCAGGGATATCAGGGATATCCAGGATATCAGGGATATCAGGGATATCAGGGATATCAGGGATATCAGGGATATCAGGGATATCAGGGATATCAGGGATATCAGGGATATCAGGGATATCAGGGATATCAGGAATATCCAGGATATCAGGGATATCAGGGATATCAGGGATATCAGGGATATCAGGGATATCAGGGATATCAGGGATATCAGGGATATCAGGGATATTCAGGATATCAGGGATATCAGGGATATCAAGGATATCGGGGATATCAGGGATATCGGGGATATCAGGGATATCGGGGATATCAGGGATATCAGGGATATCAGGGATATCAGGGATATCAGGGATATCAGGGATATCAGGGATATCAGGGATATCCGGGATATCAGGGATATCAGGGATATCAGGGATATCAAGGATATCAGGGATATCAGGGATATCAGGGATATCAGGGATATCCAGGATATCAGGGATATCAGGGATATCAGGGATATCAGGGATATCAGGGATATCAGGGATATCAGGGATATCAGGGATATCAGGGATATCCAGGATATCAGGGATATCAGGGATATCAGGGATATCAGGGATATCAGGGATATCAGGGATATCAGGGATATCAGGGATATCAGGGATATCAGGGATATCAGGGATATCAGGGATATCAGGGATATCAGGGATATCAGGGATATCAGGGATATCCAGGATAACAGGGATATCAGGGATATCAGGGATATCAGGGATATCAGGGATATCAGGGATATCAGGGATATCAGGGATATCAGGGATATCACGGATATCAGGGATATCACGGATATCAGGGATATCAGGGATATCAGGGATATCAGGGATATCAGGGATATCAGGGATATCAGGGATATCAGGGATATCCAGGATAACAGGGATATCAGGGATATCAGGGATATCAGGGATATCAGGGATATCAGGGATATCAGGGATATCAGGGATATCAGGGATATCACGGATATCAGGGATATCACGGATATCAGGGATATCAGGGATATCAGGGATATCAGGGATATCAGGGATATCAGGGATATCAGGGATATCAGGGATATCAGGGATATCAGGGATATCCAGGATATCAGGAATATCAGGGATATCAGGGATATCAGGGATATCAGGGATATCAGGGATATCAGGGATATCAGGGATATCAGGGATATCAGGGATATCAGGGATATCAGGGATATCAGGGATATCCAGGATATCAGGGATATCAGGGATATCAGGGATATCAGGGATATCAGGGATATCAGGGATATCAGGGATATCAGGGATATCAGGGATATCCAGGATATCAGGGATATCAGGGATATCAGGGATATCAAGGATATCTGGGATATCAAGGATATCAGGGATATCAGGGATATCAGGGATATCAGGGATATCAGGGATATCAGGGATATCAGGGATATCAGGGATATCCAGGATATCAGGGATATCAGGGATATCCAGGATATCAGGGATATCAGGGATATCAGGGATATCAGGGATATCAGGGATATCAGGGATATCAGGGATATCAGGGATATCAGGGATATCAGGGATATCAGGGATATCAGGGATATCAGGGATATCCAGGATATCAGGGATATCAGGGATATCAGGGATATCAGGGATATCAGGGATATCCAGGATAACAGGGATATCAGGGATATCAGGGATATCAGGGATATCAGGGATATCAGGGATATCAGGGATATCAGGGATATCAGGGATATCAGGGATATCAGGGATATCAGGGATATCAGGGATATCAGGGATATCAGGGATATCAGGGATATCCAGGAAATCAGGGATATCAGGGATATCAGGGATATCAGGGATATCAGGGATATCAGGGATATCAGGGATATCAGGGATATCAGGGATATCCAGGATATCAGAGATATCAGGGATATCAGGGATATCAGGGATATCAGGGATATCAGGGATATCAGGGATATCAGGGATATCAGGGATATCAGGGATATCAGGGATATCAGGGATATCAGGGATATCAGGGATATCAGGGATATCAGGGATATCAGGGATATCAGGGATATCAGGGATATCAGGGATATCAGGGATATCAGGGATATCAGGGATATCAGGGATATCAGGGATATCAGGGAAATCCAGGATATCAGGGATATCAGGGATATCAGGGATATCAGGGATATTCAGGATATCAGGGATATCAGGGATATCAAGGATATCGGGGATATCAGGGATATCAGGGATATCAGGGATATCCAGGATATCAGGGATATCAGGGATATCAGGGATATCAGGGATTTCAGGGATATCAGGGATATCAGGGATATCAGGGATATCAGGGATATCAGGGATATCCAGGATATCAGGGATATCAGGGATATCAGGGATATCAGGGATATCAGGGATATCAGGGATATCAGGGATATCAGGGATATCAGGGATATCAGGGATATCAGGGATATCAGGGATATCAGGGATATCAGGGATATCAGGGATATCAGGGATATCAGGGATATCAGGGATATCAGGGATATCAGGGATATCAGGGATATCAGGGATATCAGGGATATTCAGGATATCAGGGATATCAGGGATATCAAGGATATCGGGGATATCAGGGATATCGGGGATATCAGGGATATCGGGGATATCAGGGATATCGGGGATATCAGGGATATCAGGGATATCAGGGATATCAGGGATATCAGGGATATCAGGGATATCAGGGATATCAGGGATATCAGGGATATCAGGGATATCAGGGATATTCAGGATATCAGGGATATCAGGGATATCAAGGATATCGGGGATATCAGGGATATCGGGGATATCAGGGATATCGGGGATATCAGGGATATCGGGGATATCAGGGATATCAGGGATATCAGGGATATCAGGGATTCAGGGATATCCAGGATATCAGGGATATCAGGGATATCAGGGATATCAGGGATATCAGGGATATCAGGGATATCAGGGATATCCAGGATATCAGGGATATCAGGGATATCAGGGATATCAGGGATAATATCAGGGATATCAGGGATATCCAGGATATCAGGGATATCAGGGATATCAGGGATATCAGGGATATCAGGGATATCCAGGATATCAGGGATATCAGGGATATCAGGGATATCAGGGATAATATCAGGGATATCAGGGATATCAGGGATATCAGGGATATCCAGGATATCAGGGATATCAGGGATATCAGGGATATCAAGGATATCAGGGATATCAGGGATATCAGGGATATCAGGGATATCAGGGATATCAGGGATATCAGGGATATCAGGGATATCAGGGATATCCAGGATATCAGGGATATCAGGGATATCAGGGATATCAGGGATATCAGGGATATCAGGGATATCAGGGATATCAGGGATATCAGGGATATCAGGGATATCAGGGATATCAGGGATATCAGGGTCCAGGATATCAGGGATATCAGGGATATCAGGGATATCAGGGATATCAGGGATATCAGGGATATCAGGAATATCCAGGATATCAGGGATATCAGGGATATCAGGGATATCAGGGATATCAGGGATATCAGGGATATCAGGGATATCAGGGATATCAGGGATATTCAGGATATCAGGGATATCAGGGATATCAAGGATATCGGGGATATCAGGGATATCGGGGATATCAGGGATATCGGGGATATCAGGGATATCAGGGATATCAGGGATATCAGGGATATCAGGGATATCAGGGATATCAGGGATATCAGGGATATCCGGGATATCAGGGATATCAGGGATATCAGGGATATCAAGGATATCAGGGATATCAGGGATATCAGGGATATCAGGGATATCCAGGATATCAGGGATATCAGGGATATCAGGGATATCAGGGATATCAGGGATATCAGGGATATCAGGGATATCAGGGATATCAGGGATATCCAGGATATCAGGGATATCAGGGATATCAGGGATATCAGGGATATCAGGGATATCAGGGATATCAGGGATATCAGGGATATCAGGGATATCAGGGATATCAGGGATATCAGGGATATCAGGGATATCAGGGATATCAGGGATATCAGGGATATCCAGGATAACAGGGATATCAGGGATATCAGGGATATCAGGGATATCAGGGATATCAGGGATATCAGGGATATCAGGGATATCAGGGATATCACGGATATCAGGGATATCACGGATATCAGGGATATCAGGGATATCAGGGATATCAGGGATATCAGGGATATCAGGGATATCAGGGATATCAGGGATATCCAGGATAACAGGGATATCAGGGATATCAGGGATATCAGGGATATCAGGGATATCAGGGATATCAGGGATATCAGGGATATCAGGGATATCACGGATATCAGGGATATCACGGATATCAGGGATATCAGGGATATCAGGGATATCAGGGATATCAGGGATATCAGGGATATCAGGGATATCAGGGATATCAGGGATATCAGGGATATCCAGGATATCAGGAATATCAGGGATATCAGGGATATCAGGGATATCAGGGATATCAGGGATATCAGGGATATCAGGGATATCAGGGATATCAGGGATATCAGGGATATCAGGGATATCAGGGATATCCAGGATATCAGGGATATCAGGGATATCAGGGATATCAGGGATATCAGGGATATCAGGGATATCAGGGATATCAGGGATATCAGGGATATCCAGGATATCAGGGATATCAGGGATATCAGGGATATCAAGGATATCTGGGATATCAAGGATATCAGGGATATCAGGGATATCAGGGATATCAGGGATATCAGGGATATCAGGGATATCAGGGATATCAGGGATATCCAGGATATCAGGGATATCAGGGATATCCAGGATATCAGGGATATCAGGGATATCAGGGATATCAGGGATATCAGGGATATCAGGGATATCAGGGATATCAGGGATATCAGGGATATCAGGGATATCAGGGATATCAGGGATATCCAGGATATCAGGGATATCAGGGATATCAGGGATATCAGGGATATCAGGGATATCCAGGATAACAGGGATATCAGGGATATCAGGGATATCAGGGATATCAGGGATATCAGGGATATCAGGGATATCAGGGATATCAGGGATATCAGGGATATCAGGGATATCAGGGATATCAGGGATATCAGGGATATCAGGGATATCAGGGATATCCAGGAAATCAGGGATATCAGGGATATCAGGGATATCAGGGATATCAGGGATATCAGGGATATCAGGGATATCAGGGATATCAGGGATATCCAGGATATCAGAGATATCAGGGATATCAGGGATATCAGGGATATCAGGGATATCAGGGATATCAGGGATATCAGGGATATCAGGGATATCAGGGATATCAGGGATATCAGGGATATCAGGGATATCAGGGATATCAGGGATATCAGGGATATCAGGGATATCAGGGATATCAGGGATATCAGGGATATCAGGGATATCAGGGATATCAGGGATATCAGGGATATCAGGGATATCAGGGATATCAGGGAAATCCAGGATATCAGGGATATCAGGGATATCAGGGATATCAGGGATATTCAGGATATCAGGGATATCAGGGATATCAAGGATATCGGGGATATCAGGGATATCAGGGATATCAGGGATATCCAGGATATCAGGGATATCAGGGATATCAGGGATATCAGGGATTTCAGGGATATCAGGGATATCAGGGATATCAGGGATATCAGGGATATCAGGGATATCCAGGATATCAGGGATATCAGGGATATCAGGGATATCAGGGATATCAGGGATATCAGGGATATCAGGGATATCAGGGATATCAGGGATATCAGGGATATCAGGGATATCAGGGATATCAGGGATATCAGGGATATCAGGGATATCAGGGATATCAGGGATATCAGGGATATCAGGGATATCAGGGATATCAGGGATATCAGGGATATCAGGGATATTCAGGATATCAGGGATATCAGGGATATCAAGGATATCGGGGATATCAGGGATATCGGGGATATCAGGGATATCGGGGATATCAGGGATATCGGGGATATCAGGGATATCAGGGATATCAGGGATATCAGGGATTCAGGGATATCCAGGATATCAGGGATATCAGGGATATCAGGGATATCAGGGATATCAGGGATATCAGGGATATCAGGGATATCCAGGATATCAGGGATATCAGGGATATCAGGGATATCAGGGATAATATCAGGGATATCAGGGATATCCAGGATATCAGGGATATCAGGGATATCAGGGATATCAGGGATATCAGGGATATCCAGGATATCAGGGATATCAGGGATATCAGGGATATCAGGGATAATATCAGGGATATCAGGGATATCAGGGATATCAGGGATATCCAGGATATCAGGGATATCAGGGATATCAGGGATATCAAGGATATCAGGGATATCAGGGATATCAGGGATATCAGGGATATCAGGGATATCAGGGATATCAGGGATATCAGGGATATCAGGGATATCCAGGATATCAGGGATATCAGGGATATCAGGGATATCAGGGATATCAGGGATATCAGGGATATCAGGGATATCAGGGATATCAGGGATATCAGGGATATCAGGGATATCAGGGATATCAGGGTCCAGGATATCAGGGATATCAGGGATATCAGGGATATCAGGGATATCAGGGATATCAGGGATATCAGGAATATCCAGGATATCAGGGATATCAGGGATATCAGGGATATCAGGGATATCAGGGATATCAGGGATATCAGGGATATCAGGGATATCAGGGATATTCAGGATATCAGGGATATCAGGGATATCAAGGATATCGGGGATATCAGGGATATCGGGGATATCAGGGATATCGGGGATATCAGGGATATCAGGGATATCAGGGATATCAGGGATATCAGGGATATCAGGGATATCCGGGATATCAGGGATATCAGGGATATCAGGGATATCAAGGATATCAGGGATATCAGGGATATCAGGGATATCAGGGATATCCAGGATATCAGGGATATCAGGGATATCAGGGATATCAGGGATATCAGGGATATCAGGGATATCAGGGATATCAGGGATATCAGGGATATCCAGGATATCAGGGATATCAGGGATATCAGGGATATCAGGGATATCAGGGATATCAGGGATATCAGGGATATCAGGGATATCAGGGATATCAGGGATATCAGGGATATCAGGGATATCAGGGATATCAGGGATATCAGGGATATCAGGGATATCCAGGATAACAGGGATATCAGGGATATCAGGGATATCAGGGATATCAGGGATATCAGGGATATCAGGGATATCAGGGATATCAGGGATATCACGGATATCAGGGATATCACGGATATCAGGGATATCAGGGATATCAGGGATATCAGGGATATCAGGGATATCAGGGATATCAGGGATATCAGGGATATCCAGGATAACAGGGATATCAGGGATATCAGGGATATCAGGGATATCAGGGATATCAGGGATATCAGGGATATCAGGGATATCAGGGATATCACGGATATCAGGGATATCACGGATATCAGGGATATCAGGGATATCAGGGATATCAGGGATATCAGGGATATCAGGGATATCAGGGATATCAGGGATATCAGGGATATCAGGGATATCCAGGATATCAGGAATATCAGGGATATCAGGGATATCAGGGATATCAGGGATATCAGGGATATCAGGGATATCAGGGATATCAGGGATATCAGGGATATCAGGGATATCCAGGATATCAGGGATATCAGGGATATCAGGGATATCAGGGATATCAGGGATATCAGGGATATCAGGGATATCAGGGATATCAGGGATATCCAGGATATCAGGGATATCAGGGATATCAGGGATATCAAGGATATCTGGGATATCAAGGATATCAGGGATATCAGGGATATCAGGGATATCAGGGATATCAGGGATATCAGGGATATCAGGGATATCAGGGATATCCAGGATATCAGGGATATCAGGGATATCCAGGATATCAGGGATATCAGGGATATCAGGGATATCAGGGATATCAGGGATATCAGGGATATCAGGGATATCAGGGATATCAGGGATATCAGGGATATCAGGGATATCAGGGATATCAGGGATATCCAGGATATCAGGGATATCAGGGATATCAGGGATATCAGGGATATCAGGGATATCAGGGATATCAGGGATATCAGGGATATCAGGGATATCAGGAATATCCAGGATATCAGGGATATCAGGGATATCAGGGATATCAGGGATATCAGGGATATCAGGGATATCAGGGATATCAGGGATATCAGGGATATTCAGGATATCAGGGATATCAGGGATATCAAGGATATCGGGGATATCAGGGATATCGGGGATATCAGGGATATCGGGGATATCAGGGATATCAGGGATATCAGGGATATCAGGGATATCAGGGATATCAGGGATATCCGGGATATCAGGGATATCAGGGATATCAGGGATATCAAGGATATCAGGGATATCAGGGATATCAGGGATATCAGGGATATCCAGGATATCAGGGATATCAGGGATATCAGGGATATCAGGGATATCAGGGATATCAGGGATATCAGGGATATCAGGGATATCAGGGATATCAGGGATATCCAGGATATCAGGGATATCAGGGATATCAGGGATATCAGGGATATCAGGGATATCAGGGATATCAGGGATATCAGGGATATCAGGGATATCAGGGATATCAGGGATATCAGGGATATCAGGGATATCAGGGATATCAGGGATATCAGGGATATCCAGGATAACAGGGATATCAGGGATATCAGGGATATCAGGGATATCAGGGATATCAGGGATATCAGGGATATCAGGGATATCAGGGATATCACGGATATCAGGGATATCACGGATATCAGGGATATCAGGGATATCAGGGATATCAGGGATATCAGGGATATCAGGGATATCAGGGATATCAGGGATATCCAGGATAACAGGGATATCAGGGATATCAGGGATATCAGGGATATCAGGGATATCAGGGATATCAGGGATATCAGGGATATCAGGGATATCACGGATATCAGGGATATCACGGATATCAGGGATATCAGGGATATCAGGGATATCAGGGATATCAGGGATATCAGGGATATCAGGGATATCAGGGATATCAGGGATATCAGGGATATCCAGGATATCAGGAATATCAGGGATATCAGGGATATCAGGGATATCAGGGATATCAGGGATATCAGGGATATCAGGGATATCAGGGATATCAGGGATATCAGGGATATCCAGGATATCAGGGATATCAGGGATATCAGGGATATCAGGGATATCAGGGATATCAGGGATATCAGGGATATCAGGGATATCAGGGATATCCAGGATATCAGGGATATCAGGGATATCAGGGATATCAAGGATATCTGGGATATCAAGGATATCAGGGATATCAGGGATATCAGGGATATCAGGGATATCAGGGATATCAGGGATATCAGGGATATCAGGGATATCCAGGATATCAGGGATATCAGGGATATCCAGGATATCAGGGATATCAGGGATATCAGGGATATCAGGGATATCAGGGATATCAGGGATATCAGGGATATCAGGGATATCAGGGATATCAGGGATATCAGGGATATCAGGGATATCAGGGATATCCAGGATATCAGGGATATCAGGGATATCAGGGATATCAGGGATATCAGGGATATCCAGGATAACAGGGATATCAGGGATATCAGGGATATCAGGGATATCAGGGATATCAGGGATATCAGGGATATCAGGGATATCAGGGATATCAGGGATATCCAGGAAATCAGGGATATCAGGGATATCAGGGATATCAGGGATATCAGGGATATCAGGGATATCAGGGATATCAGGGATATCAGGGATATCAGGGATATCCAGGATATCAGGGATATCAGGGATATCAGGGATATCCAGGATATCCAGGATATCAGGGATATCAGGGATATCAGGGACTTCAGGGATATCAGGGATATCAGGGATATCAGGGATATCAGGGATATCAGGGATATCGGGGATATCCAGGATATCAGGGATATCAGGGATATCAGGGATATCAGGGATATCAGGGATATCAGGGATATCAGGGATATCAGGGATATCAGGGATATCAGGGATATCAGGGATATCCAGGATATCAGGGATATCAGGGATATCAGGGATATCAGGGATATCAGGGATATCAGGGATATCAGGGATATCAGGGATATCGGGGATATCAGGGATATCCAGGATATCAGGGATATCAGGGATATCAGGGATATCAGGGATATCAGGGATATCAGGGATATCAGGAATATCAGAGATATGGGGGATATCAGGGATATCAGGGATATCAGGGATATCAGGGATATCAGGGATATCAAAGATATCAGGGATATCAGGGATATCCAGGATATCAGGGATATCAGGGATATCAGGGATATCAAGGATATCTGGGATATCAAGGATATCAGGGATATCAGGGATATCAGGGATATCAGGGATATCAGGGATATCAGGGATATCAGGGATATCAGGGATATCCAGGATATCAGGGATATCAGGGATATCAGGGATATCAGGGATATCAGGGATATCAGGGATATCAGGGATATCAGGGATATCAGGGATATCCAGGATATCAGGGATATCAGGGATATCAGGGATATCAGGGATATCAGGGATATCCAGGATATCAGGGATATCAGGGATATCAGGGATATCAGGGATATCAGGGATATCAGGGATATCAGGGATATCAGGGATATCAGGGATATCAGGGATATCAGGGATATCAGGGATATCAGGGATATCAGGGATATCAGGGATATCAGGGATATCAGGGATATCAGGGATATCAGGGATATCAGGGATATCAGGGATATCAGGGATATCAGGGATATCAGGGATATCAGGGATATCAGGGATATCAGGGATACCAGGGATATCAGGGATATCAGGGATATCAGGGATATCAGGGATATTAGGGATATCAGGGATATCAGGGATATCAGGGATATCAGGGATATTCAGGATATCAGGGATATCAGGGATATCAAGGATATCGGGGATATCAGGGATATCGGGGATATCAGGGATATCGGGGATATCAGGGATATCGGGATATCAGGGATATCAGGGATATCAGGGATATCAGGGATTCAGGGATATCCAGGATATCAGGGATATCAGGGATATCAGGGATATCCAGGATATCAGGGATATCAGGGATATCAGGGATATCAGGGATATCAGGGATATCAGGGATATCAGGGATATCAGGGATATCCAGGATATCAGGGATATCAGGGATATCAGGAATATCAGGGATATCAGGGATATCAGGGATATCAGGGATATCAGGGATATCCGGGATATCAGGGATATCAGGGATATCAGGGATATCAGGGATATCAGGGATATCCAGGATATCAGGGATATCAGGGATATCAGGGATATCAGGGATATCAGGGATATCAGGGATATCAGGGATATCAGGGATATCAGGGATATCAGGGATATCAGGGTCCAGGATATCAGGGATATCAGGGATATCAGGGATATCAGGGATATCAGGGATATCAGGGATATCAGGGATATCAGGGATATCAGGGATATCAGGGATATCCAGGATATCAGGGATATCAGGGATATCAGGGATATCAGGGATATCAGGGATATCCAGGATATCAGGGATATCAGGGATATCAGGGATATCAGGGATATCAGGGATATCAGGGATATCAGGGATATCAGGGATATCAGGAATATCCAGGATATCAGGGATATCAGGGATATCAGGGATATCAGGGATATCAGGGATATCAGGGATATCAGGGATATCAGGGATATCAGGGATATCAGGGATATCAGGGATATTCAGGATATCAGGGATATCAGGGATATCAAGGATATCGGGGATATCAGGGATATCGGGGATATCAGGGATATCGGGGATATCAGGGATATCGGGGATATCAGGGATATCAGGGATATCAGGGATATCAGGGATATCAGGGATATCAGGGATATCAGGGATATCAGGGATTCAGGGATATCCAGGATATCAGGGATATCAGGGATATCAGGGATATCCAGGATATCAGGGATATCAGGGATATCAGGGATATCAGGGATATCAGGGATATCAGGGATATCAGGGATATCAGGGATATCAGGGATATCAGGGATATCAGGGATATCAGGGATATTCAGGATATCAGGGATATCAGGGATATCAGGGATATTCAGGATATCAGGGATATCAGGGATATCAAGGATATCGGGGATATCAGGGATATCGGGGATATCAGGGATATCGGGGATATCAGGGATATCAGGGATATCAGGGATATCAGGGATATCAGGGATATCAAGGATATCGGGGATATCAGGGATATCGGGGATATCAGGGATATCGGGGATATCAGGGATATCAGGGATATCAAGGATATCGGGGATATCAGGGATATCGGGGATATCAGGGATATCGGGGATATCAGGGATATCGGGGATATCAGGGATATCAGGGATATCAGGGATATCAGGGATATCAGGGATATCAGGGATATCAGGGATATCAGGGATATCCAGGATATCAGGGATATCAGGGATATCAGGGATATCAGGGATATCAGGGATATCAGGGATATCAGGGATATCAGGGATATCAGGGATATCAGGGATATCAGGGATATCAGGGATATCAGGGATATCAGGGATATCAGGGATATCAGGGATATCCAGGATATCAGGGATATCAGGGATACCAGGGATATCAGGGATATCAGGGATATCAGGGATATCAGGGATATCAGGGATATCAGGGATATCAGTTATATCAGGGATATCAGGGATATCAGGGATATCAGGGTCCAGGATATCAGGGATATCAGGGATATCAGGGATATCAGGGATATCAGGGATATCAGGGATATCAGGAATATCCAGGATATCAGGGATATCAGGGATATCAGGGATATCAGGGATATCAGGGATATCAGGGATATCAGGGATATCAGGGATATCAGGGATATTCAGGATATCAGGGATATCAGGGATATCAAGGATATCGGGGATATCAGGGATATCGGGGATATCAGGGATATCGGGGATATCAGGGATATCAGGGATATCAGGGATATCAGGGATATCAGGGATATCAGGGATATCCGGGATATCAGGGATATCAGGGATATCAGGGATATCAAGGATATCAGGGATATCAGGGATATCAGGGATATCAGGGATATCCAGGATATCAGGGATATCAGGGATATCAGGGATATCAGGGATATCAGGGATATCAGGGATATCAGGGATATCAGGGATATCAGGGATATCCAGGATATCAGGGATATCAGGGATATCAGGGATATCAGGGATATCAGGGATATCAGGGATATCAGGGATATCAGGGATATCCAGGATATCAGGGATATCAGGGATATCAGGGATATCAGGGATATCAGGGATATCAGGAATATCCAGGATATCAGGGATATCAGGGATATCAGGGATATCAGGGATATCAGGGATATCAGGGATATCAGGGATATCAAGGATATCGGGGATATCAGGGATATCGGGGATATCAGGGATATCGGGGATATCAGGATATCAGGGATATCAGGGATATCAGGGATTCAGGGATATCCAGGATATCAGGGATATCAGGGATATCAGGGATATCCAGGATATCAGGGATATCAGGGATATCAGGGATATCAGGGATATCAGGGATATCAGGGATATCAGGGATATCAGGGATATCCGGGATATCAGGGATATCAGGGATATCAGGGATATCAGGGATATCAGGGATATCCAGGATATCAGGGATATCAGGGATATCAGGGATATCAGGGATATCAGGAATATCAGGGATATCAGGGATATCAGGGATATCAGGGATATCAGGGATATCAGGGATATCCAGGATATCAGGGATATCAGGGATATCAGGGATATCAGGGATATCAGGGATATCAGGGATATCAGGGATATCAGGGATATCCAGGATATCAGGGATATCAGGGATATCAGGGATATCAGGGATATCAGGGATATCAGGGATATCAGGGATATCAGGGATATCAGGGATATCAGGGATATCAGGGATATCAGGGATATCAGGGATATCAGGGATATCAGGGATATCAGGGATATCAGGGATATCAGGGATATCAGGGATATCAGGGATATCAGGGATATCAGGGTCCAGGATATCAGGGATATCAGGGATATCAGGGATATCAGGGATATCAGGGATATCAGGGATATCAGGGATATCAGGGATATCAGGGATATCAGGGATATCAGGGATATCCAGGATATCAGGGATATCCAGGATATCAGGGATATCAGGGATATCAGGGATATCAGGGATATCAGGGATATCCAGGATATCAGGGATATCAGGGATATCAGGGATATCAGGGATATCCGGGATATCAGGGATATCAGGGATATCAGGGATATCAGGGATATCAGGGATATCAGGGATATCAGGGATATCAGGGATATCAGGGATATCAGGGATATCAGGGATATTCAGGATATCAGGGATATCAGGGATATCAAGGATATCGGGGATATCAGGGATATCGGGGATATCAGGGATATCGGGGATATCAGGGATATCAGGGATATCAGGGATATCAGGGATATCAGGGATATCAGGGATTCAGGGATATCCAGGATATCAGGGA
This sequence comes from Tenthredo mesomela, assembly GCA_943736025.1. Classification (NCBI taxonomy): domain Eukaryota; kingdom Metazoa; phylum Arthropoda; class Insecta; order Hymenoptera; family Tenthredinidae; genus Tenthredo; species Tenthredo mesomela. The sequence continues at coordinate 28,824,974 of OX031019.1, read as the reverse complement.
TATCAGGGATATCAGGGATATCAGGGATATCAGGGATATCCAGGATATCAGGGATATCAGGGATATCAGGGATATCAGGGATATCAGGGATATCAGGGATATCAGGGATATCAGGGATATCAGGGATATCAGGGATATCAGGGATATCAGGGATATCAGGGATATCCAGGATATCAGGGATATCAGGGATATCAGGGATATCAGGGATATCAGGGATATCAGGGATATCAGGGATATCAGGGATATCAGGGATATCAGGGATATCAGGGATATCCAGGATATCCAGGATATCAGGGATATCCAGGATATCAGGGATATCAGGGATATCAGGGATATCAGGGATATCAGGGATATCAGGGATATCAGGGATATCAGGGATATCAGGGATATCAGGGATATCAGGGATATCAGGGATATCAGGGATATCAAGGATATCAGGGATATCAGGGATATCAGGGATATCAGGGATATCCAGGATATCAGAGATATCAGGGATATCAGGGATATCAGGGATATCAGGGATATCAGGGATATCAGGGATATCAGGGATATCAGGGATATCAGGGATATCAGGGATATCAGGGATATCAGGGATATCAGGGATATCCAGGATATCAGAGATATCAGGGATATCAGGGATATCAGGGATATCAGGGATATCAGGGATATCAGGGATATCAGGGATATCAGGGATATCAGGGATATCAGGGATATCAGGGATATCAGGGATATCAGGGATATCAGGGATATCAGGGATATCAGGGATATCAGGGATATCAGGGATATCAGGGATATCAGGGATATCAGGGATATCCAGGATATCAGGGATATCAGGGATATCAGGGATATCAGGGATATTCAGGATATCAGGGATATCAGGGATATCAAGGATATCGGGGATATCAGGGATATCAGGGATATCAGGGATATCCAGGATATCAGGGATATCAGGGATATCAGGGATATCAGGGATTTCAGGGATATCAGGGATATCAGGGATATCAGGGATATCAGGGATATCAGGGATATTAGGGATATCAGGGATATCAGGGATATCAGGGATATCAGGGATATTCAGGATATCAGGGATATCAGGGATATCAAGGATATCGGGGATATCAGGGATATCGGGGATATCAGGGATATCGGGGATATCAGGGATATCGGGGATATCAGGGATATCAGGGATATCAGGGATATCAGGGATTCAGGGATATCCAGGATATCAGGGATATCAGGGATATCAGGGATATCCAGGATATCAGGGATATCAGGGATATCAGGGATATCAGGGATATCAGGGATATCAGGGATATCAGGGATATCAGGGATATCCAGGATATCAGGGATATCAGGGATATCAGGAATATCAGGGATATCAGGGATATCAGGGATATCAGGGATATCAGGGATATCCGGGATATCAGGGATATCAGGGATATCAGGGATATCAGGGATATCAGGGATATCCAGGATATCAGGGATATCAGGGATATCAGGGATATCAGGGATATCAGGGATATCAGGGATATCAGGGATATCAGGGATATCAGGGATATCAGGGATATCAGGGTCCAGGATATCAGGGATATCAGGGATATCAGGGATATCAGGGATATCAGGGATATCAGGGATATCAGGGATATCAGGGATATCAGGGATATCAGGGATATCCAGGATATCAGGGATATCAGGGATATCAGGGATATCAGGGATATCAGGGATATCCAGGATATCAGGGATATCAGGGATATCAGGGATATCAGGGATATCAGGGATATCAGGGATATCAGGGATATCAGGGATATCAGGAATATCCAGGATATCAGGGATATCAGGGATATCAGGGATATCAGGGATATCAGGGATATCAGGGATATCAGGGATATCAGGGATATCAGGGATATCAGGGATATCAGGGATATTCAGGATATCAGGGATATCAGGGATATCAAGGATATCGGGGATATCAGGGATATCGGGGATATCAGGGATATCGGGGATATCAGGGATATCGGGGATATCAGGGATATCAGGGATATCAGGGATATCAGGGATATCAGGGATATCAGGGATATCAGGGATATCAGGGATTCAGGGATATCCAGGATATCAGGGATATCAGGGATATCAGGGATATCCAGGATATCAGGGATATCAGGGATATCAGGGATATCAGGGATATCAGGGATATCAGGGATATCAGGGATATCAGGGATATCAGGGATATCAGGGATATCAGGGATATCAGGGATATCAGGGATATCCAGGATATCAGGGATATCAGGGATATCAGGGATATCAGGGATATCAGGGATATCAGGGATATCAGGGATATCAGGGATATCAGGGATATCAGGGATATCAGGGATATCAGGGATATCAGGGATATTCAGGATATCAGGGATATCAGGGATATCAAGGATATCGGGGATATCAGGGATATCGGGGATATCAGGGATATCGGGGATATCAGGGATATCGGGGATATCAGGGATATCAGGGATATCAGGGATATCAGGGATATCAGGGATATCAGGGATATCAGGGATATCAGGGATTCAGGGATATCCAGGATATCAGGGATATCAGGGATATCAGGGATATCCAGGATATCAGGGATATCAGGGATATCAGGGATATCAGGGATATCAGGGATATCAGGGATATCAGGGATATCAGGGATATCAGGGATATCAGGGATATCAGGGATATCAGGGATATCAGGGATATCCAGGATATCAGGGATATCAGGGATATCAGGGATATCAGGGATATCAGGGATATCAGGGATATCAGGGATATCAGGGATATCAGGGATATCAGGGATATCAGGGATATCAGGGATATCCAGGATATCCAGGATATCAGGGATATCCAGGATATCAGGGATATCAGGGATATCAGGGATATCAGGGATATCAGGGATATCAGGGATATCAGGGATATCAGGGATATCAGGGATATCAGGGATATCAGGGATATCAGGGATATCAGGGATATCAGGGATATCAGGGATATCAGGGATATCAGGGATATCAGGGATATCCAGGATATCAGAGATATCAGGGATATCAGGGATATCAGGGATATCAGGGATATCAGGGATATCAGGGATATCAGGGATATCAGGAATATCAGGGATATCAGGGATATCAGGGATATCAGGGATATCAGGGATATCAGGGATATCAGGGATATCAGGGATATCAGGGATATCAGGGATATCAGGGATATCAGGGATATCAGGGATATCAGGGATATCAGGGATATCAGGGATATCAGGGATATCAGGGATATCCAGGATATCAGGGATATCAGGGATATCAGGGATATCCAGGATATCAGGGATATCAGGGATATCAGGGATATCAGGGATTTCAGGGATATCAGGGATTTCAGGGATATCAGGGATATCAGGGATATCAGGGATATCAGGGATATCAGGGATATCAGGGATATCCTCCTGGATATCAGGGATATCCAGGATATCAGGGATATCAGGGATATCAGGGATATCAGGGATATCAGGGATATCAGGGATATCAGGGATATCAGGGATATCAGGGATATCAGGGATATCAGGGATATCAGGGATATCAGGGATATCAGGGATATCAGGGATATCAGGGATATCAGGGATATCAGGGATATCAGGGATATCAGGGATATCAGGGATATCCAGGATATCAGGGATATCAGGGATATCAGGGATATCAGGGATATCAGGGATATCAGGGATATCAGGGATATCAGGGATATCAGGGATATCAGGGATATCAGGGATATCAGGGATATCAGGGATATCAGGGATATCAGGGATATCAGGGATATCAGGGATATCAGGGATATCAGGGATATCAGGGATATCAGGGATATCAGGGTCCAGGATATCAGGGATATCAGGGATATCAGGGATATCAGGGATATCAGGGATATCAGGGATATCAGGGATATCAGGGATATCAGGGATATCAGGGATATCAGGGATATCCAGGATATCAGGGATATCAGGGATATCAGGGATATCAGGGATATCAGGGATATCCAGGATATCAGGGATATCAGGGATATCAGGGATATCAGGGATATCCGGGATATCAGGGATATCAGGGATATCAGGGATATCAGGGATATCAGGGATATCAGGGATATCAGGGATATCAGGGATATCAGGGATATCAGGGATATCAGGGATATTCAGGATATCAGGGATATCAGGGATATCAAGGATATCGGGGATATCAGGGATATCGGGGATATCAGGGATATCGGGGATATCAGGGATATCAGGGATATCAGGGATATCAGGGATATCAGGGATATCAGGGATTCAGGGATATCCAGGATATCAGGGATATCAGGGATATCAGGGATATCCAGGATATCAGGGATATCAGGGATATCAGGGATATCAGGGATATCAGGGATATCAGGGATATCAGGGATATCAGGGATATCAGGGATATCAGGGATATCAGGGATATCCAGGATATCAGGGATATCAGGGATATCAGGGATATCAGGGATATCAGGGATATCAGGGATATCAGGGATATCAGGGATATCAGGGATATCAGGGATATCAGGGATATCCAGGATATCCAGGATATCAGGGATATCCAGGATATCAGGGATATCAGGGATATCAGGGATATCAGGGATATCAGGGATATCAGGGATATCAGGGATATCAGGGATATCAGGGATATCAGGGATATCAGGGATATCAGGGATATCAGGGATATCAAGGATATCAGGGATATCAGGGATATCAGGGATATCAGGGATATCCAGGATATCAGAGATATCAGGGATATCAGGGATATCAGGGATATCAGGGATATCAGGGATATCAGGGATATCAGGGATATCAGGGATATCAGGGATATCAGGGATATCAGGGATATCAGGGATATCAGGGATATCAGGGATATCAGGGATATCAGGGATATCAGGGATATCAGGGATATCAGGGATATCAGGGATATCAGGGATATCAGGGATATCAAGGATATCAGGGATATCAAGGATATCAGGGATATCAAGGATATCAGGGATATCAGGGATATCACGGATATCAGGGATATCAAGGATATCAGGGATATCAAGGATATCAGGGATATCACGGATATCAGGGATATCAAGGATATCAGGGATATCAAGGATATCAGGGATATCAAGGATATCAGGGATATCAAGGATATCAGGGATATCAGGGATATCAGGGATATCAGGGATATCAGGGATATCAGGGATATCAGGGATATCAGGGATATCAGGGTTATCAGGGATATCAGGGATATCAGGGATATCAGGGATATCAGGGATATCAGGGATATCAGGGATATCAGGGATATCAAGGATATCGGGGATATCAAGGATATCGGGGATATCAAGGATATCGGGGATATCAAGGATATCGGGGATATCAAGGATATCGGGGATATCAAGGATATCGGGGATATCAAGGATATCAGGGATATCAAGGATATCGGGGATATCAAGGATATCGGGGATATCAAGGATATCGGGGATATCAAGGATATCAGGGATATCAAGGATATCAGGGATATCAGGAATATCAGGGATATCGAGGATATCAGGGATATCAAGGATATCAGGGATATCAGGGATATCAGGAATATCAGGGATATCAATGATATCAGGGATATCAAGGATATCAGTGATATCAAGGATATCAGGGATATCAGGGATATCAGGGATATCAGGGATATCAGGGATATCAGGGATATCAAGGATATCAGGGATATCAAGGATATCAGGGATATCAGGGATATCAGGGATATCAGGGATATCAAGGATATCAGGGATATCAAGGATATCAGGGATATCAGGGATATCAGGGATATCAGGGATATCAAGGATATCAGGGATATCAGGGATATCATGGATATCAGGGATATCAAGGATATCAGGGATATCAAGGATATCAGGGATATCAGGGATATCAGGGATATCAGGGATATCAAGGATATCAGGGATATCAAGGATATCAGGGATATCAGGGATATCAGGGATATCAGGGATATCAAGGATATCAGGGATATCAAGGATATCAGGGATATCAAGGATATCAGGGATATCAAGGAAATCAGGGATATCAAGGATATCAGGGATATCAGGGATATCAGGGATATCAGGGATATCAAGGATATCAGGGATATCAGGGATATCAAGGATATCAGGGATATCAGGGATATCAGGGATATCAGGGATATCAAGGATATCAGGGATATCAAGGATATCAGGGATATCAGGGATATCAGGGATATCAGGGATATCAAGGATATCAGGGATATCAAGGATATCAGGGATATCAAGGATATCAGGGATATCAAGGATATCAGGGATATCAGGGATATCAGGGATATCAGGGATATCAAGGATATCAGGGATATCAAGGATATCAGAGATATCAAGGATATCAGGGATATCAGGGATATCAGGGATATCAGGGATATCAGGGATATCCAGGATATCAGGGATATCAAGGATATCAGGGATATCAAGGATATCAGGGATATCAGGGATATCAGGGATATCAGGGATATCAGGGATATCCAGGATATCAGGGATATCAGGGATATCCAGGATATCAGGGATATCAGGGATATCAGGGATATCAGGGATATCAGGGATATCAGGGATATCAGGGATATCAGGGATATCAGGGATATCAGGGATATCAGGGTTATCAGGGATATCAGGGATATCAGGGATATCAGGGATATCAGGGATATCAGGGATATCAGGGATATCAGGGATATCAGGGATATCCAGGATATCAGGGATATCAGGGATATCAGGGATATCAGGGATATCAGGGATATCAGGGATATCAGGGATATCAGGGATATCAGAGATATCAGGGATATCCAGGATATCAGGGATATCCTGGATATCAGGGATATCCAGGATATCAGGGATATCAGGGATATCAGGGATATCAGGGATATCAGGGATATCAGGGATATCAGGGATATCAGGGATATCAGGGATATCAAGGATATCAGGGATATCAGGGATATTCAGGGATATCAGGGATATCAGGGATATCAGGGATATCAGGGATATCAGGGATATCAGGGATATCAGGGATATCAGGGATATCAGGGATATCAGGGATATCAGGGATATCAGGGATATCAGGGATATCAGGGATATCAGGGATATCAGGGATATCAGGGATATCAGGGATATCAGGGATATCAGGGATATCAGGGATATCAGGGATATCAGGGATATCAGGGATATCAGGGATATCAGGGATATCAGGGATATCAGGGATATCCAGGATATCCAGGATATCAGGGATATCAGGGATATCAGGGATATCAGGGATATCAGGGATATCAGGGATATCAGGGATATCAGGGATATCAGGGATATCAGGGATATCAGGGATATCAGGGATATCAGGGATATCAGGGATATCTGGGATATCAGGGATATCAGGGATATCAGGGATATCAGGGATATCAGGGATATCGAGGATATTCAGGAATATCAGGGATATCAGGGATATCAGGGATATCCAGGATATCAGGGATATCAGGGATATCAGGGATATCAGGGATATCAGAGATATCAGGGATATCAGGGATATCAGGGATATCAGGGATATCAGGGATATCAGGGATATCAGGGATATCAGGGATATCAGGGATATCAGGGATATCAGGGATATCGAGGATATTCAGGGATATCAGGGATATCAGGGATATCAGGGATATCAGGGATATCAGGGATATCAGGGATATCAGGGATATCAGGGATATCAGGGATATCAGGGATATCAGGGATATCCAGGATATCAGGGATATCAGGGATATCAGGGATATCAGGGATATCAGGGATATCAGGGATATCAGGGATATCAGGGATATCAGGGATATCAGGGATATCAGGGATATCAGGGATATCAGGGATATCAGGGATATCAGGGATATCAGGGATATCCAGGATATCAGGGATATCAGGGATATCGGGGATATCAGGGATATCAGGGATATCAGGGATCTCAGGGATATCAGGGATATCAGGGATATCAGGGATATCAGGGATATCAGGGATATCAGGGATATCAGGGATATCAGGGATATCAGGGATATCAGGGATATCAGGGATATCCAGGATATCAGGGATATCAGGGATATCAGGGATATCAGGGATATCAGGGATATCAGGGATATCCAGGATATCAGGGATATCAGGGATATCAGGGATATCAGGGATATCAGGGATATCAGGGATATCAGGGATATCAGGGATATCAGAAATATCAGGGATATCAGGGATATCCGGGATATCAGGGATATCAGGGATATCAGGGATATCAGGGATATCAGGGATATCAGGGATATCCAGGATATCAGGGATATCAGGGATATCAGGGATATCAGGGATATCAGGGATATCAGGGATATCAGGGATATCAGGGATATCAGGGATATCAGGGATATCAGGGATATCAGGGATATCAGGGATATCAGGGATATCAGGGATATCCAGGATATCAGGGATATCAGGGATATCGGGGATATCAGGGATATCAGGGATATCAGGGATATCAGGGATATCAGGGATATCAGGGATATCAGGGATATCAGGGATATCAGGGATATCCAGGATATCAGGGATATCAGGGATATCAGGGATATCAGGGATATCAGGGATATCAGGGATATCAGGGATATCAGGGATATCAGGGATATCAGGGATATCAGGGATATCAGGGATATCAGGGATATCAGATATATCAGGGATATCAGGGATATCAGGGATATCAGGGATATCAGGGATATCAGGGATATCAGGGATATCAGGGATATCAGGGATATCAGGGATATCAGGGATATCCAGGATATCAGGGATATCAGGGATATCAGGGATATCAGGGATATCAGGGATATCAGGGATATCAGGGATATCAGGGATATCAGGGATATCAGGGTTATCAGGGATATCAGGGATATCAGGGATATCAGGGATATCAGGGATATCAGGGATATCCAGGATATCAGGGATATCAGGGATATCAGGGATATCAGGGATATCCAGGATATCAGGGATATCAGGGATATCAGGGATATCAGGGATATCAGGGATATCAGGGATATCAGGGATATCAGGGATATCCAGGATATCAGGGATATCAGGGATATCAGGGATATCAGGGATATCCAGGATATCAGGGATATCAGGGATATCAGGGATATCAGGGATATCAGGGATATCAGGGATATCAGGGATATCAGGGATATCAGGGATATCAGGGATATCAGGGATATCCAGGATATCAGGGATATCAGGGATATCGGGGATATCAGGGATATCAGGGATATCAGGGATCTCAGGGATATCAGGGATATCAGGGATATCAGGGATATCAGGGATATCAGGGATATCAGGGATATCAGGGATATCAGGGATATCAGGGATATCAGGGATATCAGGGATATCAGGGATATCAGGGATATCAGGGATATCAGGGATATCCAGGATATCAGGGATATCCAGGATATCAGGGATATCAGGGATATCAGGGATATCAGGGATATCAGGGATATCAGGGATATCAGGGATATCAGGGATATCAGGGATATCCAGGATATCAGGGATATCAGGGATATCAGGGATATCAGGGATATCAGGGATATCAGGGATATCAGGGATATCAGGGATATCAGGGATATCAGGGATATCCAGGATATCAGGGATATCAGGGATATCGGGGATATCAGGGATATCAGGGATATCAGGGATATCAGGGATATCAGGGATATCAGGGATATCAGGGATATCAGGGATATCAGGGATATCCAGGATATCAGGGATATCAGGGATATCAGGGATATCAGGGATATCAGGGATATCAGGGATATCAGGGATATCAGGGATATCAGGGATATCAGGGATATCAGGGATATCAGGGATATCAGGGATATCAGGGATATCAGGGATATCAGGGATATCAGGGATATCAGATATATCAGGGATATCAGGGATATCAGGGATATCAGGGATATCAGGGATATCAGGGATATCAGGGATATCAGGGATATCAGGGATATCAGGGATATCAGGGATATCAGGGATATCAGGGATATCAGGGATATCAGGGATATCAGGGATATCAGGGATATCAGGGATATCAGGGATATCCAGGATATCAGGGATATCAGGGATATCAGGGATATCAGGGATATCCAGGATATCAGGGATATCCAGGATATCAGGGATATCAGGGATATCAGGGATATCAGGGATATCAGGGATATCAGGGATATCAGGGATATCAGGGATATCAGGGATATCAGGGATATCAGGGATATCCAGGATATCAGGGATATCAGGGATATCGGGGATATCAGGGATATCAGGGATATCAGGGATCTCAGGGATATCAGGGATATCAGGGATATCAGGGATATCAGGGATATCAGGGATATCAGGGATATCAGGGATATCAGGGATATCAGGGATATCAGGGATATCAGGGATATCAGGGATATCAGGGATATCAGGGATATCAGGGATATCCAGGATATCAGGGATATCAGGGATATCAGGGATATCAGGGATATCAGGGATATCCAGGATATCAGGGATATCAGGGATATCAGGGATATCAGGGATATCAGGGATATCAGGGATATCAGGGATATCAGGGATATCAGAGATATCAGGGATATCCAGGATATCAGGGATATCCTGGATATCAGGGATATCCAGGATATCAGGGATGTCAGGGATATCAGGGATATCAGGGATATCAGGGATATCAGGGATATCAGGGATATCAGGGATATCAGGGATATCAGGGATATCAAGGATATCAGGGATATCAGGGATATTCAGGGATATCAGGGATATCAGGGATATCAGGGATATCAGGGATATCAGGGATATCAGGGATATCAGGGATATCAGGGATATCAGGGATATCAGGGATATCCAGGATATCCAGGATATCAGGGATATCAGGGATATCAGGGATATCAGGGATATCAGGGATATCAGGGATATCAGGGATATCAGGGATATCAGGGATATCAGGGATATCAGGGATATCAGGGATATCAGGGATATCTGGGATATCAGGGATATCAGGGATATCAGGGATATCAGGGATATCAGGGATATCGAGGATATTCAGGAATATCAGGGATATCAGGGATATCAGGGATATCCAGGATATCAGGGATATCAGGGATATCAGGGATATCAGGGATATCAGGGATATCAGGGATATCAGGGATATCAGGGATATCAGGGATATCAGGGATATCAGGGATATCAGGGATATCAGGGATATCAGGGATATCAGGGATATCAGGGATATCGAGGATATTCAGGGATATCAGGGATATCAGGGATATCAGGGATATCAGGGATATCAGGGATATCCAGGATATCAGGGATATCAGGGATATCAGGGATATCAGGGATATCAGGGATATCAGGGATATCCAGGATATCAGGGATATCCAGGATATCAGGGATATCAGGGATATCAGGGATATCAGGGATATCAGGGATATCAGGGATATCAGGGATATCAGGGATATCAGGGATATCAGGGATATCAGGGATATCCAGGATATCAGGGATATCAGGGATATCGGGGATATCAGGGATATCAGGGATATCAGGGATCTCAGGGATATCAGGGATATCAGGGATATCAGGGATATCAGGGATATCAGGGATATCAGGGATATCAGGGATATCAGGGATATCAGGGATATCAGGGATATCAGGGATATCAGGGATATCAGGGATATCCAGGATATCAGGGATATCAGGGATATCAGGGATATCAGGGATATCAGGGATATCAGGGATATCAGGGATATCAGGGATATCAGAAATATCAGGGATATCAGGGATATCCGGGATATCAGGGATATCAGGGATATCAGAGATATCAGGGATATCAGGGATATCAGGGATATCCAGGATATCAGGGATATCAGGGATATCACGGATATCAGGGATATCAGGGATATCAGGGATATCAGGGATATCAGGGATATCAGGGATATCAGGGATATCAGGGATATCAGGGATATCAGGGATATCCAGGATATCAGGGATATCAGGGATATCGGGGATATCAGGGATATCAGGGATATCAGGGATATCAGGGATATCAGGGATATCAGGGATATCAGGGATATCAGGGATATCAGGGATATCCAGGATATCAGGGATATCAGGGATATCAGGGATATCAGGGATATCAGGGATATCAGGGATATCAGGGATATCAGGGATATCAGGGATATCAGGGATATCAGGGATATCAGGGATATCAGGGATATCAGGGATATCAGGGATATCAGGGATATCAGGGATATCAGGGATATCCAGGATATCAGGGATATCAGGGATATCAGGGATATCAGGGATATCAGGGATATCAGGGATATCAGGGATATCAGGGATATCAGGGATATCAGGGATATCAGGGTTATCAGGGATATCAGGGATATCAGGGATATCAGGGATATCAGGGATATCAGGGATATCAGGGATATCAGGGATATCAGGGATATCCAGGATATCAGGGATATCAGGGATATCAGGGATATCAGGGATATCAGGGATATCAGGGATATCAGGGATATCAGGGATATCAGAGATATCAGGGATATCCAGGATATCAGGGATATCCTGGATATCAGGGATATCCAGGATATCAGGGATGTCAGGGATATCAGGGATATCAGGGATATCAGGGATATCAGGGATATCAGGGATATCAGGGATATCAGGGATATCAGGGATATCAAGGATATCAGGGATATCAGGGATATTCAGGGATATCAGGGATATCAGGGATATCAGGGATATCAGGGATATCAGGGATATCAGGGATATCAGGGATATCAGGGATATCAGGGATATCAGGGATATCAGGGATATCAGGGATATCAGGGATATCAGGGATATCAGGGATATCAGGGATATCAGGGATATCAGGGATATCAGGGATATCAGGGATATCAGGGATATCAGGGATATCAGGGATATCAGGGATATCAGGGATATCAGGGATATCAGGGATATCCAGGATATCCAGGATATCAGGGATATCAGGGATATCAGGGATATCAGGGATATCAGGGATATCAGGGATATCAGGGATATCAGGGATATCAGGGATATCAGGGATATCAGGGATATCAGGGATATCAGGGATATCTGGGATATCAGGGATATCAGGGATATCAGGGATATCAGGGATATCAGGGATATCGAGGATATTCAGGAATATCAGGGATATCAGGGATATCAGGGATATCCAGGATATCAGGGATATCAGGGATATCAGGGATATCAGGGATATCAGGGATATCAGGGATATCAGGGATATCAGGGATATCAGGGATATCAGGGATATCAGGGATATCAGGGATATCAGGGATATCAGGGATATCAGGGATATCAGGGATATCGAGGATATTCAGGGATATCAGGGATATCAGGGATATCAGGGATATCAGGGATATCAGGGATATCAGGGATATCAGGGATATCAGGGATATCAGGGATATCAGGGATATCAGGGATATCCAGGATATCAGGGATATCAGGGATATCAGGGATATCAGGGATATCAGGGATATCAGGGATATCAGGGATATCAGGGATATCAGGGATATCAGGGATATCAGGGATATCAGGGATATCAGGGATATCAGGGATATCAGGGATATCAGGGATATCCAGGATATCAGGGATATCAGGGATATCGGGGATATCAGGGATATCAGGGATATCAGGGATCTCAGGGATATCAGGGATATCAGGGATATCAGGGATATCAGGGATATCAGGGATATCAGGGATATCAGGGATATCAGGGATATCAGGGATATCAGGGATATCAGGGATATCCAGGATATCAGGGATATCAGGGATATCAGGGATATCAGGGATATCAGGGATATCAGGGATATCCAGGATATCAGGGATATCAGGGATATCAGGGATATCAGGGATATCAGGGATATCAGGGATATCAGGGATATCAGGGATATCAGAAATATCAGGGATATCAGGGATATCCGGGATATCAGGGATATCAGGGATATCAGGGATATCAGGGATATCAGGGATATCAGGGATATCCAGGATATCAGGGATATCAGGGATATCAGGGATATCAGGGATATCAGGGATATCAGGGATATCAGGGATATCAGGGATATCAGGGATATCAGGGATATCAGGGATATCAGGGATATCAGGGATATCAGGGATATCAGGGATATCCAGGATATCAGGGATATCAGGGATATCGGGGATATCAGGGATATCAGGGATATCAGGGATATCAGGGATATCAGGGATATCAGGGATATCAGGGATATCAGGGATATCAGGGATATCCAGGATATCAGGGATATCAGGGATATCAGGGATATCAGGGATATCAGGGATATCAGGGATATCAGGGATATCAGGGATATCAGGGATATCAGGGATATCAGGGATATCAGGGATATCAGGGATATCAGATATATCAGGGATATCAGGGATATCAGGGATATCAGGGATATCAGGGATATCAGGGATATCAGGGATATCAGGGATATCAGGGATATCAGGGATATCAGGGATATCCAGGATATCAGGGATATCAGGGATATCAGGGATATCAGGGATATCAGGGATATCAGGGATATCAGGGATATCAGGGTTATCAGGGATATCAGGGATATCAGGGATATCAGGGATATCAGGGATATCAGGGATATCCAGGATATCAGGGATATCAGGGATATCAGGGATATCAGGGATATCCAGGATATCAGGGATATCAGGGATATCAGGGATATCAGGGATATCAGGGATATCAGGGATATCAGGGATATCAGGGATATCCAGGATATCAGGGATATCAGGGATATCAGGGATATCAGGGATATCCAGGATATCAGGGATATCAGGGATATCAGGGATATCAGGGATATCAGGGATATCAGGGATATCAGGGATATCAGGGATATCAGGGATATCAGGGATATCAGGGATATCCAGGATATCAGGGATATCAGGGATATCGGGGATATCAGGGATATCAGGGATATCAGGGATCTCAGGGATATCAGGGATATCAGGGATATCAGGGATATCAGGGATATCAGGGATATCAGGGATATCAGGGATATCAGGGATATCAGGGATATCAGGGATATCAGGGATATCAGGGATATCAGGGATATCAGGGATATCAGGGATATCAGGGATATCAGGGATATCAGGGATATCCAGGATATCAGGGATATCCAGGATATCAGGGATATCAGGGATATCAGGGATATCAGGGATATCAGGGATATCAGGGATATCAGGGATATCAGGGATATCAGGGATATCCAGGATATCAGGGATATCAGGGATATCAGGGATATCAGGGATATCAGGGATATCAGGGATATCAGGGATATCAGGGATATCAGGGATATCAGGGATATCCAGGATATCAGGGATATCAGGGATATCGGGGATATCAGGGATATCAGGGATATCAGGGATATCAGGGATATCAGGGATATCAGGGATATCAGGGATATCAGGGATATCAGGGATATCCAGGATATCAGGGATATCAGGGATATCAGGGATATCAGGGATATCAGGGATATCAGGGATATCAGGGATATCAGGGATATCAGGGATATCAGGGATATCAGGGATATCAGGGATATCAGGGATATCAGATATATCAGGGATATCAGGGATATCAGGGATATCAGGGATATCAGGGATATCAGGGATATCAGGGATATCAGGGATATCAGGGATATCAGGGATATCAGGGATATCAGGGATATCAGGGATATCAGGGATATCAGATATATCAGGGATATCAGGGATATCAGGGATATCAGGGATATCCAGGATATCAGGGATATCAGGGATATCGGGGATATCAGGGATATCAGGGATATCAGGGATCTCAGGGATATCAGGGATATCAGGGATATCAGGGATATCAGGGATATCAGGGATATCAGGGATATCAGGGATATCAGGGATATCAGGGATATCAGGGATATCAGGGATATCAGGGATATCAGGGATATCAGGGATATCAGGGATATCCAGGATATCAGGGATATCCAGGATATCAGGGATATCAGGGATATCAGGGATATCAGGGATATCAGGGATATCAGGGATATCAGGGATATCAGGGATATCAGGGATATCCAGGATATCAGGAATATCAGGGATATCAGGGATATCAGGGATATCAGGGATATCAGGGATATCAGGGATCCAGGGATATCAGGGATATCAGGGATATCCAGGATATCAGGGATATCAGGGATATCAGGGATATCAGGGATATCAGGGATATCAGGGATCCCTGATATCCCTGATATCCCTGATATCCCTGATATCCCTGATATCCCTGATATCCCTGATATCCCTGATATCCCTGATATCCCTGATATCCGTGATATCCCTGATATCCCTGATATCCCTGATATCCTGGATATCCCTGATATCCCTGATATCCCTGATATCCCTGATATCCCTGATATCCCTGATATCCCTGATATCCCTGATATCCCTGATATCCCTGATATCCCTGATATCCCTGATATCCCTGATATCCCTGATATCCTGGATATCCCTGATATCCCTGATATCCCTGACATCCCTGATATCCCTGATATCCCCGATATCCTGGATATCCCTGATATCCTGGATATCCCCGATATCCCTGATATCCCCGATATCCCTGATATCCCCGATATCCCTGATATCCCCGATATCCCTGATATCCCCGATATCCCTGATATCCCCGATATCCCTGATATCCCCGATATCCCTGATATCCCCGATATCCCTGATATCCCTGATATCCCTGATATCCCTGATATCCTTGATATCCCTGATATCCCTGATATCCCTGATATCCCTGATATCCCTGATATCCCTGATATTCCTGATATCCCTGATATCCTTGATATCCCTGATATCCCTGATATCCCTGATATCCCTGATATCCCTGATATCCCTGATATCCCTGATATTCCTGATATCCCTGATATCCCTGATATCCTTGATATCCCTGATATCCTTGATATCCCTGATATCCTTGATATCCCTGATATCTTCGATATCCCTGATATCCTTGATATCCCTGATATCCTTGATATCCCTGATATCCTTGATATCCCTGATATCCTTGATATCCCTTATATCCCTGATATCCCTTATATCCCTGATATCCCTGATATCCCTGATATCCTTGATATCCCTGATATCCTTGATATCCCTGATATCCTTGATATCCCTGATATCCTTGATATCCCTGATATCCTTGATATCCCTGATATCCCTGATATCCTTGATATCCTGGATATCCTTTATATCCTTGATATCCTTGATATCCTTGATATCCTTGATATCCTTGATATTCTTGATATCCTTGATATTCTTGATATCCTTGATATCCTTGATGGTTATGATATCCCTTGATGGTTATGATGATATCCCTTGATGGTTATGATGGTAATGATGATAGTGATGATGATGATGATGATAATGGTGATGATGATGATGATGATGATGATGATGATAATGGTCGCGGTGGTGGTTTCGGTGATGGTGACGGTGACGGTGACGCCGACAGTGACGGTGACGGTGACGATGACGGTGACGGTGACGGTGGCGGTGGCGGTGGCAGTGGCGGTGGCGGTGGCGGTGGCGGTGGCGGTGGCGGTGGCGGTGGCGGTGGCGGTGGCGGTGGCGGTGGCGGTGGCGGTGACGGTGACGGTGACGGTGACGGTGACGGTGACGGTGACGGTGACGGTGACGGTGACGGTGACGGTGACGGTGACGGTGACGGTGACGGTGACGGTGACGGTGACGGTGACGGTGACGGTGACGGTGACGGTGACGGTTACGGTGACGGTGACGATGACGATCATAAGATATCCTTGGATATCCTCAATATCATTGATATTATATCCCTGATATCCCTGATATCCCTGATATCCCTGATATCCCTGATATCCTTGATATCCCTGATATCCCTGATATCCCTGATATCCCTGATATCCCTGATATCCCTGATATCCCTGATATCCCTGATATCCCTGATATCCCTGATATCCCTGATATCCCTGATATCCCTGATATCCCTGATATCCCTGATATCCCTGATATCCCTGATATCCCTGATATCCCTGATATCCTTGATATCCCTGATATCCCTGATATCCTTGATATCCTGGATATCCTTTATATCCTTGATATCCTTGATATCCTTGATATTCTTAATATCTTTGATATTCTTGATATCCTTGATATCCTTGATATTCTTGATATCCTTGATATTCTTGATATCCTTGATATCCTTGATGGTTATGATATCCCTTGATGGTTATGATGATATCCCTTGATGGTTATGATGGTAATGATGATAGTGATGATGATGATGATGATAATGGTGATGATGATGATGATGATGATGATGATGATAATGGTCGCGGTGGTGGTTTCGGTGACGGTGACGGTGACGGTGACGCCGACGGTGACGGTGACGGTGACGGTGACGGTGACGGTGACGGTGACGGTGACGGTGACGGTGGCGGTGGCGGTGGCGGTGGCGGTGGCGGTGGCGGTGGCGGTGGCGGTGGCGGTGGCGGTGGCGGTGGCGGTGGCGGTGGCGGCTGCGGTGACGGTGACGGTGACGGTGACGGTGACGGTGACGGTGACGGTGACGGTGACGGTGACGGTGACGGTGACGGTGACGGTGACGGTGACGGTGACGGTGACGGTTACGGTGACGGTGACGATGACGATCATAAGATATCCTTGGATATCCTTAATATCATTGATATTATATCCCTGATATCCCTGATATCCCTGATATCCTTGATATCCCTGATATCCCTGATATCCCTGATATCCCTGATATCCCTGATATCCCTGATATCCCTGATATCCCTGATATCCCTGATATCCCTGATATCCCTGATATCCCTGATATCCCTGATATCCCTGATATCCCTGATATCCCTGATATCCCTGATATCCCTGATATCCCTGATATCCCTGATATCCCTGATATCCCTGATATCCCTGATATCCCTGATATCCCTGATTTCCCTGATATCCCTGATATCCCTGATATCCCTGATATCCCTGATATCCTTGATATCCCTGATATCCTTGATATCCCTGATATCCTTGATATCCCTGATATCCTTGATATCCCTGATATCCTTGATATCCCTGATATCCTTGATATCCCTGATATCCTTGATATCCCTGATATCCTTGATATCCCTGATATCCTTGATATCCCTGATATCCTTGATATCCCTGATATCCTTGATATCCCTGATATCCGTGATATCCCTGATATCCTTGATATCCCTGATATCCTTGATATCCCTGATATCCTTGATATCCCTGATATCCTTGATATTCCTGATATCCTTGATATCCCTGATATCCTTGATATCCCTGATATCCTTGATATCCCTGATATCCTTGATATCCCTGATATCCCTGATATCCTTGATATTCCTGATATCCTTGATATCCCTGATATCCTTGATATCCCTGATATCCTTGATATCCCTGATATCCTTGATATCCCTGATATCCCTGATATCCTTGATATCCTGAATATCCTTTATATCCTTGATATCCTTGATATCCTTGATATTCTTGATATCCTTGATATTCTTGATATCCTTGATATCCTTGATGGTTATGATATCCCTTGATGGTTATGATGATATTCCTTGATGGTTATGATGGTAATGATGATAGTGATGATGATGATGATGATAATGGTGATGATGATGATGATGATGATGATGATGATAATGGTCGCGGTGGTGGTTTTGGTGACGGTGACGGTGACGGTGACACCGACGGTGACGGTGACGGTGACGGTGACAGTGACGGTGACGGTGGCGGTGGCGGTGGCGGTGGCGGTGGCGGTGGCGGTGGCGGTGGCGGTGGCGGTGGCGGTGGCGGTGGCGGTGGCGGTGGCGGTGGCGGTGGCGGTGACGGTGACGGTGACGGTGACGGTGACGGTGACGGTGACGGTGACGGTGACGGTGACGGTGACGGTGACGGTGACGGTGACGGTGACGGTGACGGTGACGGTGACGGTGACGGTGACGGTGACGGTGACGGTGACGGTGACGGTTACGGTGACGGTGACGATGACGATCATAAGATATCCTTGGATATCCTTAATATCATTGATATTATATCCCTGATATCCCTGATATCCCTGATATCCCTGATATCCTGGATATCCCCGATATCCTGGATATCCCTGATATCCTGGATATCCCTGATATCCTGATATCCCTAATATCCCTGATATCCTGGATATCCCTGATATCCTTGATATCCCTGATATCCTTGATATCCCTGATATCCTTGATATCCCTGATATCCTTGATATCCCTGATATCCTTGATATCCCTGATATCCTTGATATCCCTGATATCCTTGATATCCCTGATATCCTTGATATCCCTGATATCCTTGATATCCCTGATATCCTTGATATCCCTGATATCCTTGATATCCCTGATATCCGTTATATCCGTGATATCCTTGATATCCCTGATATCCTTGATATCCCTGATATCCTTGATATTCCTGATATCCTTGATATCCCTGATATCCTTGATATCCCTGATATCCTCGATATCCCTGATATCCTCGATATCCCTGATATCCCTGATATCCTTGATATCCCTGATATCCTTGATATCCCGGATATCCTTGATATCCCTGATATCCTTGATATCCCTGATATCCCTGATATCCTTGATATCCTGGATATCCTTTATATCCTTGATATCCTTGATATCCTTGATATTCTTGATATCCTTGATATTCTTGATATCCTTGATATCCTTGATGGTTATGATATCCCTTGATGGTTATGATGATATCCCTTGATGGTTATGATGGTAATGATGATAGTGATGATGATGATGATGATAATGGTGATGATGATGATGATGATGATGATGATGATAATGGTCGCGGTGGTGGTTTCGGTGATGGTGACGGTGACGGTGACGCCGACGGTGACGGTGACGGTGACGGTGACGGTGACGGTGACGGTGACGGTGGCGGTGGCAGTGGCAGTGGCGGTGGCGGTGGCGGTGGCGGTGGCGGTGGCGGTGGCGGTGGCGGTGGCGGTGGCGGTGGCGGTGGCGGTGGCGGTGGCGGTGGCGGTGGCGGTGGCGGTGGCGGTGGCGGTGGCGGTGACGGTGACGGTGACGGTGACGGTGACGGTGACGGTGACGGTGACGGTGACGGTGACGGTGACGGTGACGGTGACGGTGACGGTGACGGTGACGGTGACGGTGACGGTGACGGTGACGGTGACGGTGACGGTGACGGTGACGGTGACGGTTACGGTGACGGTGACGATGACGATCATAAGATATCCTTGGATATCCTCAATATCATTGATATTATATCCCTGATATCCCTGATATCCCTGATATCCCTGATATCCCTGATATCCTTGATATCCCTGATATCCCTGATATCCCTGATATCCCTGATATCCCTGATATCCCTGATATTCCTGATATCCCTGATATCCTTGATATCCCTGATATCCCTGATATCCCTGATATCCCTGATATCCCTGATATCCCTGATATCCCTGATATTCCTGATATCCCTGATATCCCTGATATCCCTGATATCCCTGATATCCCTGATATCCCTGATATCCCTGATATCCCTGATATCCCTGATATCCCTGATATCCCTGATATCCCTGATATCCCTGATATCCCTGATATCCCTGGTATCCCTGATATCCCTGATATCCCTGATATCCCTGATATCCCTGATATCCCTGATATCCCTGATATCCCTGATATCCCTGATATCCCTGATATCCCTGATATCCCTGATATCCCTGATATCCCTGATATCCCTGATATCCCTGATATCCCTGATATCCTTGATATCCCTGATATCCCTGATATCCTTGATATCCTGGATATCCTTTATATCCTTGATATCCTTGATATCCTTGATATTCTCGATATCCTTGATATTCTTGATATCCTTGATATCCTTGATATTCTTGATATCCTTGATATTCTTGATATCCTTGATATCCTTGATGGTTATGATATCCCTTGATGGTTATGATGATATCCCTTGATGGTTATGATGGTAATGATGATAGTGATGATGATGATGATGATAATGGTGATGATGATGATGATGATGATGATGATGATAATGGTCGCGGTGGTGGTTTCGGTGACGGTGACGGTGACGCCGACGGTGACGGTGACGGTGACGGTG
Organism: Tenthredo mesomela; assembly: GCA_943736025.1. Lineage (NCBI taxonomy): Eukaryota > Metazoa > Arthropoda > Insecta > Hymenoptera > Tenthredinidae > Tenthredo > Tenthredo mesomela. The sequence goes on along the minus strand of OX031019.1, from coordinate 28,802,600 downwards.
ACGGTGACGGTGACGGTGACGGTGACGGTGACGGTGGCGGTGGCGGTGGCGGTGGCGGTGGCGGTGGCGGTGGCGGTGGCGGTGGCGGTGGCGGTGGCGGTGGCGGTGGCGGTGGCGGTGGCGGTGACGGTGACGGTGACGGTGACGGTGACGGTGACGGTGACGGTGACGGTGACGGTGACGGTGACGGTGACGGTGACGGTGACGGTGACGGTGACGGTGACGGTGACGGTGACGGTGACGGTGACGGTGACGGTGACGATGACGATCATAAGATATCCTTGGATATCCTTAATATCATTGATATTATATCCCTGATATCCCTGATATCCCTGATATCCTCGATATTCCTGATATCCCTGATATCCTGGATATCCCTGATATCCCTGATATCCTGGATATCCCTGATATCCCTGATATCCCTGATATCCCTGATATCCCTGATATCCCTGATATCCCTGATATCCCTGATATCCCTGATATCCCTGATATCCCTGATATCCCTGATATCCCTGATATCCCTGATATCCCTGATATCCCTGATATCCCTGATATCCCTGATATCCCTGATATCCCTGATATCCCTGATATCCCTGATATCCTGGATATCCCTGATATCCCTGATATCCCTGATATCCCTGATATCCCTGATATCCCTGATATCCTGGATATCCCTGATATCCCTGATATCCTGGATATCCCTGATATCCCTGATATCCCTGATATCCCTGATATCCTGGATATCCCTGATATCCCTGATATCCCTGATATCCCTGATATCCCTGATATCCCTGATATCCCTGATATCCCTGATATCCCTGATATCCCTGATATCCCTGATATCCCTGATATCCCTGATATCCCTGATATCCCTGATATCCCTGATATCCCTGATATCCCTGATATCCCTGATATCCTCCATATCCTCTCTCTCTCTCTCTCTCTCTCTTGGTGCCGGTTGTGTTCTTCTTTCGCTCCTCATATCTGCGCTTGTAAAAGTGTTTATTCTGGTTCTTCTTCATACAGAGTGGCACTACTTCAAGTGGTTTTCACGGCGGTCCTCGTGAATATTGAGAGATTGTGTTTTTCCTTCACCCATTTGTACAAAAATCAGGTATTTAATGCACGTTTTATTCTAACCTATTTCTCGAATTGACAGTTGGTTTTCCAATACGCAGCCTGGCTTGCGCATGCCAGTGCTGTCTGGTGTTGTCGCGCGTTATCTTTTCTTTGTTTACTTGGGCTCACATGCCTAATTACCGACGGAGAATATGGCATTAGCTGCGAGGAGCCGTACGGGTAGCCAGGGGTCAGGCGCAAATACTAGTTCGATGTCTTTTCTCGATAATTCGGTTTTTGCGAGTCCGAACGCGTCGGGAACCGACTGTGATATTTTTCTCCCATTAATAAATGAAGAGATAAATGAATTGCGTTCAAATCTACTTAAACAGGATAATATAGTTGTAAGATACATTAGGGGGTGCAAAGAAACGGTCGAAAAGAAAACCGCGCTTCAGGAGGCATTCCTAATGTACCAGACGTCCTTTAGTAAGTTGATGGGTTCGTATCTAACTTTAGCAGCTCAAATCACGACCGCTAATGAGTGCAAGAAGGCAGTCATCAAGGCATGCGCGGGCATAACCCGAAACTGCACCACCGGGGTGATGGAGGTCTTGAATAAGCATCCCGTTGCACAGAAGCCAGTCGTAGAAAAAAGTTTTGCCGCCGCGGTGAAACAAAATAAAGTTCATGTACCGAAAGGACCCACGGTAGAGGTTAAAAAATCGGTAAATTTCATAATCGCGCCTAAAGCCGACTCTGCCACTAAATACGAATCGTCGGGTGCAACCAAAAAGGCTGTGACAACTCTTGTCAAGCCAGCTGAGGTCGGATTACAAGTCCAAAGGATCAGCGGATCCAGAAACAACGGCATACGTATTCAGGCGAATAAAGTTGATCTCGATAAGATCAGGGCGCATCCAGCTCTGGCAAAGGCAGGACTCGAGGTTGTAGAGGACCTCAGATATAATCCGCGAGTCATAATTTACGGCGTCTCTAAAGATCTCACTAAGGAGGAAATTCGGTCAGATTTTATAAATTTGAATTTGAGTGGCTCGGACGATAAACTCACTAAGGTTGTCTACATATATCCCCCGCGAGAGGGTAAGGCGTACACAAACTGTGTCCTTGAGATATCCCCCAAAACTCGGGCCGCGATTAAAGACGAGCAGAGAATATATATCGGTCTCTCGTCGTGTAAATTTGACGACCACGTTAAAGTAGCGCAATGCTTTAAATGTCTCGGATATGGACATCAAGCGCGCGACTGCAGATCAGCTGCACGCTGTGGGCACTGCGCGGGCGAACACGAGATGCGCGATTGTAATAAAAGGGATAAACCCCCTTGCTGCCGAAACTGCAAGTCCGCCGGTACAGACTCCGCGCATACCGCGTTAGATGGCACGAAATGTCCGATTCTTAAGAGGCGCATACTCGATAAAGTCAGAATGACGAACTATGGATAATTCAGCTAGATACTCGTGCGGCGCTCTCGGGCTGTGCCATGTAAACTGTCAGTCTCTTACCGGTCACTTTGACGAATTTCGTATGTTCTTTGAAGCTGCAGACTACGATGTCATCTGTATGTCTGAGACGTGGCTGAAACCACCCACAGCTGACGACTGTATAGCACTCCATGGGTACAAAGTTTTTCGTTGTGATAGGCTAGGAAAAACGGGCGGAGGTGTAGGCTTCTACATCCGCGAAAATTTTCAAGTACGGGTGTTGGGCGACTCGGGTGGTACCTATCAGGGTAAACCTGAATATATAATAGCAGAATTCTCACCGGGCCATGGTTCTAAAGTCCTCCTGGCAGTGGTTTATCGACCACCTCACTTAGGTTTTCTCGACCTCTTCGAAAATGCATTTCTTAAATTATACCCTATGTTTAGTAATCAAATCATCTGCGGGGATTTCAACACAGACCTGCTGAACGTAAACCACGATAGCAATCACCTAAGGCGGTTCATAGGCAGCTCAAATCTACATCTGGTTCCTTCTGAACCGACGCATCACCTCATGGACTCCTCTACACTGATTGATCTTTGTATCGTAGACGATCTTGATAAGGTAACAGACCACGGACAACATGAGGTCCCCTTCCTCTCGGCGCACGATTTAATATACATAACCTACGATCTGAAGGTAGTAAGGCAGGCTCCCCGCACATTTTCTTGTCGCTCTTTGCAGAAGATAAACATTGACTCGTTCCGCAGGGATCTGGAAGAGGCTGATTGGAGTGAGTTCTTCGAGGTTCGCTCACTCGACTCCAAGGTTGAAATCTTCAATCGTATTGTGACTGATTGTCTGGACCTGCATGCTCCCATTCGTCAGGTTAGCGTTAAAAACACACCTGCGCCTTGGATCACTTCTGATATAAAAGAAGCAATGGCGAAGCGCGACAGGGCACGTAGGGCATGGAAGAAAAATCGTGGAAACTCTTCGCTCCACTTGATTTTCCGAAAATTACGAAATGAAGCACAAAAAATGGTCAAGGATGCAAAATCGAGCCACTATATCAACGCTTTTAGGTCAGCTGGAGACGTTCGAGCCATCTGGTCCGAGCTTCGTAAATTTGGTTTGATTCCTGCGAAAAAGACTAATACTTTGATAGACCTCCCTCTATCTGAGTTGAATACACATTTTGTCAGAGTGGGTGGCGAGGGAGAGGGCATCTCAGTTGCGCCTTACTATCTAGGGCAAGTCGAATATGACGATAGTAAGTTCTATTTCAAAGATATCTCGGTTAGGGTACTAGACAAGGCACTGAATCACTCTAGGTCGAACGCTACAGGTGTGGATGGTATAGCTATAAGTGTCATTAAACTGGCCCTTCCAAGTCTGAGGATTCAAATTCATCATCTTTTTACCTTCTCCTTAATGCAGGGCACCTTCCCGGAAAACTGGAAATACTCGCTCGTAACTCCTCTACCCAAAGTCAAAGCACCTACCTCATGCGGAGATTACCGACCAATCTCTATACTTCCTTCACTCTCTAAAGCCCTAGAAAGAATTGTAACAGAGCAAATCATGGAATTTCTCAACAAAAACGGCCTTCATGACCCCTTCCAATCTGCGTATCGAAGGGGTTTCAGCACGCACACTGCTCTACTCCGGCTGACGGACGACATTCGCAAGGCTGCAGATCTTAGAATGGTAACAGTGGTGGTGTTCTTTGATTTCTCCAAAGCTTTCGACAGGGTTCGACATGACGTGCTTCTATCGATACTCAGGGAGTTAAATTTCTCAAACTCAGCCCTCAGATGGCTATGCTCTTACCTCGTCGACAGAAAACAGGCGGTCCGGGATGGACAGGAAAATATTTCAGATTGGCTTCAGGTCGAGAATGGAGTTCCTCAGGGTTCGGTACTCGGACCCCTCCTATTCTCCATTTATGTTTCAGATCTCAGGAAAAGGATACGGCATTGCAATCACAGTATCTTCGCGGACGACACGGTTTTCTATCTCCACTGTGCACCATCGGAACTCGAAACTGGCATACGACAGGTCAACGAAGATGTGGCATCATTCTATGCGTGGACGCTTGAGAAAGGGCTTCTACTAAACGCAGATAAGACAAAGGTCATGGTCATCGGAACAACTAGGCATATAAATACGATCAACCTTAACAGCCTAGCTCCAGTCACTGTTCATGGGCAACCCCTTCAATACTCGACGAACACAAAGTGTCTTGGGATCACTATCACGAACAAATTACAGTGGCATGAACACACCGACTCCACAGTCAGGAAGATTTTCGGCACACTTCATCAGCTGCGGATAAATAGAAGAAACATCCCCCAAGAACTTAGGATTCTTCTTATAACCACACTTGTGTTCCCACATATCGACTACTGCTGCCTCATTTACCTGGACTTGACGGGCGAACTAAATCTTCTCCTGGAAAGAGCCCTAAATGCATGCGTGAGGTTCATCTTTGATTTAAGACGAGATGAACATATTACACCTTACTACAAAAAGCTTGGATGGCTCAAGATCAGCGATAGACGCAAATATTTCCTCGGGTGCATGATTTTCAACATACTCCAGACTAAAACACCTCACTACCTATCGCAGTACTTTGTCTTCAGGGATCTCACGTTATCACGCGACACAAGAGCACAAACTGACCATCTTATTGTGCCAATCTGTAGAACCGAAATGTTGAAGAAGTCTTTTCGATCAGCAGCACCAAATTTCTGGAATACACTGCCCACGGAAATTCGGAACATGAACAGTCTAAACTCATTCAAAGCCAAACTCTTCACCCATCTCTTCAAGCTGGCATATACTGGCTCATGCTCAGAAGCGAGCTGAGGTCTATTTTCACTGTACCCGGCATAGGTTTTTCTGCAGTTTTCCCTATAGCCACGTCACCAAATGGGGGTACTCCTTCGAACTTGTCTGCAGACGAAATTCCTGTCTTACTACTTATAATAATTTCTGCATTTCATCTACCGCTTCTGTACATCTTGGTTACTGTCGCTTGAATATCTGTTTTTGTAGTTTTTTTTCCTTTTGCTTTGATAAATTTTTGTTCTTTACTTATATTATTACTTATATTCTACTATCAAATTTTATAATATTCTTATCTAATTTTTACTCTTTTCTTTCCACACTTAAACTCAGATAATTAATTAATTAATTACTATTACTACTAATACCACTTAATTATCTGTATGATTTCCACCTATCTACTGTATCGTTAATGCGCTTGAGGGGACTTGTCCCAGAGCGCCAAATAAAGCTTACTCTTACTTACTCTTACTCTTATCCCTGATATCCCTGATATCCCTGATATCCCTGATATCCCTGATATCCCTGATATCCCTGATATCCCTGATATCCCTGATATCCCTGATATCCCTGATATCCCTGATATCCTGGATATCCCTGATATCCCTGATATCCCTGATATCCTGGATATCCCTGATATCCCTGATATCCCTGATATCCCTGATATCCCTGATATCCCTGATATCCCTGATATCCCTGATATCCTGGATATCCCTGATATCCCTAATATCCCTGATATCCCTGATATCCCTGATATCCCTGATATCCCTGATATCCCTGATATCCCTGATATCCCTGATATTCCTGATATCCCTGATATCCCTGATATCCCTGATATCCCTGATATCCCTGATATCCCTGATATCCCTGATATCCCTGATATCCCTGATATCCCTGATATCCCTGATATCCCTGATATCCCTGATATCCCTGATATCCCTGATATCCCTGATATCCCTGATATCCCTGATATCCCTGGTATCCCTGATATCCCTGATATCCCTGATATCCCTGATATCCCTGATATCCCTGATATCCCTGATATCCTTGATATCCTGGATATCCTTTATATCCTTGATATCCTTGATATCCTTGATATTCTTGATATCCTTGATATTCTTGATATCCTTGATATCCTTGATATTCTTGATATCCTTGATATTCTTGATATCCTTGATATCCTTGATGGTTATGATATCCCTTGATGGTTATGATGATATCCCTTGATGGTTATGATGGTAATGATGATAGTGATGATGATGATGATGATAATGGTGATGATGATGATGATGATGATGATGATGATAATGGTCGCGGTGGTGGTTTCGGTGACGGTGACGGTGACGGTGACGCCGACGGTGACGGTGACGGTGACGGTGACGGTGACGGTGGCGGTGGCGGTGGCGGTGGCGGTGGCGGTGGCGGTGGCGGTGGCGGTGGCGGTGGCGGTGGCGGTGGCGGTGGCGGTGGCGGTGGCGGTGGCGGTGGCGGTGACGGTGACGGTGACGGTGACGGTGACGGTGACGGTGACGGTGACGGTGACGGTGACGGTGACGGTGACGGTGACGGTGACGGTGACGGTGACGGTGACGGTGACGGTGACGGTGACGGTGACGGTGACGGTGACGGTGACGGTGACGGTGACGGTGACGGTGACGGTTACGGTGACGGTGACGATGACGATCATAAGATATCCTTGGATATCCTTAATATCATTGATATTATATCCCTGATATCCCTGATATCCCTGATATCCTTGATATCCCTGATATCCTTGATATCCCTGATATCCTTGATATCCCTGATATCCTTGATATTCCTGATATCCTTGATATCCCTGATATCCTTGATATCCCTGATATCCTTGATATCCCTGATATCCTCGATATCCCTGATATCCCTGATATCCTTGATATCCCTGATATCCTTGATATCCCTGATATCCTTGATATCCCTGATATCCTTGATATCCCTGATATCCCTGATATCCTTGATATCCTGGATATCCTTTATATCCTTGATATCCTTGATATCCTTGATATCCTTGATATCCTTGATATTCTTGATATCCTTGATATTCTTGATATCCTTGATATCCTTGATGGTTATGATATCCCTTGATGGTTATGATGATATCCCTTGATGGTTATGATGGTAATGATGATAGTGATGATGATGATGATGATAATGGTGATGATGATGATGATGATGATGATGATGATAATGGTCGCGGTGGTGGTTTCGGTGATGGTGACGGTGACGGTGACGCCGACGGTGACGGTGACGGTGACGGTGACGGTGACGGTGGCGGTGGCGGTGGCAGTGGCGGTGGCGGTGGCGGTGGCGGTGGCGGTGGCGGTGGCGGTGGCGGTGGCGGTGGCGGTGGCGGTGGCGGTGGCGGTGGCGGTGGCGGTGGCGGTGGCGGTGGCGGTGGCGGTGGCGGTGGCGGTGGCGGTGGCGGTGACGGTGACGGTGACGGTGACGGTGACGGTGACGGTGACGGTGACGGTGACGGTGACGGTGACGGTGACGGTGACGGTGACGGTGACGGTGACGGTGACGGTGACGGTGACGGTGACGGTGACGGTGACGGTTACGGTGACGGTGACGATGACGATCATAAGATATCCTTGGATATCCTCAATATCATTGATATTATATCCCTGATATCCCTGATATTCCTGATATCCCTGATATCCTTGATATCCCTGATATCCCTGATATCCCTGATATCCCTGATATCCCTGATATCCCTGATATCCCTGATATCCCTGATATCCCTGATATCCCTGATATCCCTGATATCCCTGATATCCCTGATATCCCTGATATCCCTGATATCCCTGATATCCTTGATATCCCTGATATCCCTGATATCCTTGATATCCTGGATATCCTTTATATCCTTGATATCCTTGATATCCTTGATATTCTTAATATCCTTGATATTCTTGATATCCTTGATATCCTTGATGGTTATGATATCCCTTGATGGTTATGATGATATCCCTTGATGGTTATGATGGTAATGATGATAGTGATGATGATGATGATGATAATGGTGATGATGATGATGATGATGATGATGATGATAATGGTCGCGGTGGTGGTTTCGGTGACGGTGACGGTGACGGTGACGGTGACGCCGACGGTGACGGTGACGGTGACGGTGACGGTGACGGTGACGGTGACGGTGGCGGTGGCGGTGGCGGTGGCGGTGGCGGTGGCGGTGGCGGTGGCGGTGGCGGTGGCGGTGGCGGTGGCGGTGGCGGTGGCGGTGGCGGTGGCGGTGACGGTGACGGTGACGGTGACGGTGACGGTGACGGTGACGGTGACGGTGACGGTGACGGTGACGGTGACGGTGACGGTGACGGTTACGGTGACGGTGACGATGACGATCATAAGATATCCTTGGATATCCTTAATATCATTGATATTATATCCCTGATATCCCTGATATCCCTGATATCCCTGATATCCCTGATATCCTTGATATCCCTGATATCCCTGATATCCCTGATATCCCTGATATCCCTGATATCCCTGATATCCCTGATATCCCTGATATCCCTGATATCCCTGATATCCCTGATATCCCTGATACCCCTGATATCCCTGATATCCCTGATATCCCTGATATCCCTGATATCCCTGATATCCCTGATTTCCCTGATATCCCTGATATCCCTGATATCCTTGATATCCCTGATATCCTTGATATCCCTGATATCCTTGATATCCCTGATATCCTTGATATCCCTGATATCTTCGATATCCCTGATATCCTTGATATCCCTGATATCCTTGATATCCCTGATATCCTTGATATCCCTGATATCCTTGATATCCCTTATATCCCTGATATCCCTTATATCCCTGATATCCCTGATATCCCTGATATCCTTGATATCCCTGATATCCTTGATATCCCTGATATCCTTGATATCCCTGATATCCTTGATATCCCTGATATCCCTGATATCCTTGATATCCTGGATATCCTTTATATCCTTGATATCCTTGATATCCTTGATATCCTTGATATCCTTGATATTCTTGATATCCTTGATATTCTTGATATCCTTGATATCCTTGATGGTTATGATATCCCTTGATGGTTATGATGATATCCCTTGATGGTTATGATGGTAATGATGATAGTGATGATGATGATGATGATAATGGTGATGATGATGATGATGATGATGATGATGATAATGGTCGCGGTGGTGGTTTCGGTGATGGTGACGGTGACGGTGACGCCGACAGTGACGGTGACGGTGACGGTGACGGTGACGGTGACGGTGACGGTGGCGGTGGCGGTGGCAGTGGCGGTGGCGGTGGCGGTGGCGGTGGCGGTGGCGGTGGCGGTGGCGGTGGCGGTGGCGGTGGCGGTGGCGGTGGCGGTGGCGGTGGCGGTGGCGGTGGCGGTGGCGGTGGCGGTGGCGGTGGCGGTGGCGGTGGCGGTGACGGTGACGGTGACGGTGACGGTGACGGTGACGGTGACGGTGACGGTGACGGTGACGGTGACGGTGACGGTGACGGTGACGGTGACGGTGACGGTGACGGTGACGGTGACGGTGACGGTGACGGTGACGGTGACGGTGACGGTGACGGTGACGGTGACGGTGACGGTTACGGTGACGGTGACGATGACGATCATAAGATATCCTTGGATATCCTCAATATCATTGATATTATATCCCTGATATCCCTGATATCCCTGATATCCCTGATATCCCTGATATCCTTGATATCCCTGATATCCCTGATATCCCTGATATCCCTGATATCCCTGATATCCCTGATATCCCTGATATCCCTGATATCCCTGATATCCCTGATATCCCTGATATCCCTGATATCCCTGATATCCCTGATATCCCTGATATCCCTGATATCCCTGATATCCCTGATATCCCTGATATCCCTGATATCCCTGATATCCTTGATATCCCTGATATCCCTGATATCCTTGATATCCTGGATATCCTTTATATCCTTGATATCCTTGATATCCTTGATATTCTTAATATCTTTGATATTCTTGATATCCTTGATATCCTTGATATTCTTGATATCCTTGATATTCTTGATATCCTTGATATCCTTGATGGTTATGATATCCCTTGATGGTTATGATGATATCCCTTGATGGTTATGATGGTAATGATGATAGTGATGATGATGATGATGATAATGGTGATGATGATGATGATGATGATGATGATGATAATGGTCGCGGTGGTGGTTTCGGTGACGGTGACGGTGACGGTGACGCCGACGGTGACGGTGACGGTGACGGTGACGGTGACGGTGACGGTGACGGTGACGGTGGCGGTGGCGGTGGCGGTGGCGGTGGCGGTGGCGGTGGCGGTGGCGGTGACGGTGACGGTGACGGTGACGGTGACGGTGACGGTGACGGTGACGGTGACGGTGACGGTGACGGTGACGGTGACGGTGACGGTGACGGTGACGGTGACGGTGACGGTTACGGTGACGGTGACGATGACGATCATAAGATATCCTTGGATATCCTTAATATCATTGATATTATATCCCTGATATCCCTGATATCCCTGATATCCCTGATATCCCTGATATCCTTGATATCCCTGATATCCCTGATATCCCTGATATCCCTGATATCCCTGATATCCCTGATATCCCTGATATCCCTGATATCCCTGATATCCCTGATATCCCTGATATCCCTGATATCCCTGATATCCCTGATATCCCTGATATCCCTGATATCCCTGATATCCCTGATATCCCTGATATCCCTGATTTCCCTGATATCCCTGATATCCCTGATATCCCTGATATCCCTGATATCCTTGATATCCCTGATATCCTTGATATCCCTGATATCCTTGATATCCCTGATATCCTTGATATCCCTGATATCCTTGATATCCCTGATATCCTTGATATCCCTGATATCCTTGATATCCCTGATATCCTTGATATCCCTGATATCCTTGATATCCCTGATATCCTTGATATCCCTGATATCCTTGATATCCCTGATATCCTTGATATCCCTGATATCCGTGATATCCCTGATATCCTCGATATCCCTGATATCCTTGATATCCCTGATATCCTTGATATCCCTGATATCCTTGATATTCCTGATATCCTTGATATCCCTGATATCCTTGATATCCCTGATATCCTTGATATCCCTGATATCCTTGATATCCCTGATATCCCTGATATCCTTGATATCCCTGATATCCTTGATATCCCTGATATCCTTGATATCCCTGATATCCTTGATATCCCTGATATCCCTGATATCCTTGATATCCTGAATATCCTTTATATCCTTGATATCCTTGATATCCTTGATATTCTTGATATCCTTGATATTCTTGATATCCTTGATATCCTTGATGGTTATGATATCCCTTGATGGTTATGATGATATTCCTTGATGGTTATGATGGTAATGATGATAGTGATGATGATGATGATGATAATGGTGATGATGATGATGATGATGATGATGATGATAATGGTCGCGGTGGTGGTTTCGGTGACGGTGACGGTGACGGTGACACCGACGGTGACGGTGACGGTGACGGTGACAGTGACGGTGACGGTGGCGGTGGCGGTGGCGGTGGCGGTGGCGGTGGCGGTGGCGGTGGTGGTGGCGGTGACGGTGACGGTGACGGTGACGGTGACGGTGACGGTGACGGTGACGGTGACGGTGACGGTGACGGTGACGGTGACGGTGACGGTGACGGTGACGGTGACGGTGACGGTGACGGTGACGGTGACGGTGACGGTGACGGTGACGGTGACGGTGACGGTGACGGTGACGGTGACGGTGACGGTGACGGTGACGGTGACGGTTACGGTGACGGTGACGATGACGATCATAAGATATCCTTGGATATCCTTAATATCATTGATATTATATCCCTGATATCCCTGATATCCCTGATATCCCTGATATCCTGGATATCCCTGATATCCTGGATATCCCTGATATCCTGGATATCCCTGATATCCTGATATCCCTGATATCCCTGATATCCTGGATATCCCTGATATCCTTGATATCCCTGATATCCTTGATATCCCTGATATCCTTGATATCCCTGATATCCTTGATATCCCTGATATCCTTGATATCCCTGATATCCTTGATATCCCTGATATCCTTGATATCCCTGATATCCTTGATATCCCTGATATCCTCGATATCCCTGATATCCTCGATATCCCTGATATCCCTGATATCCTTGATATCCCTGATATCCTTGATATCCCTGATATCCTTGATATCCCTGATATCCTTGATATCCCTGATATCCTTGATATCCCTGATATCCCTGATATCCTTGATATCCTGGATATCCTTTATATCCTTGATATCCTTGATATCCTTGATATTCTTGATATCCTTGATATTCTTGATATCCTTGATATCCTTGATGGTTATGATATCCCTTGATGGTTATGATGATATCCCTTGATGGTTATGATGGTAATGATGATAGTGATGATGATGATGATGATAATGGTGATGATGATGATGATGATGATAATGGTCGCGGTGGTGGTTTCGGTGATGGTGACGGTGACGGTGACGCCGACGGTGACGGTGACGGTGACGGTGACGGTGACGGTGACGGTGACGGTGGCGGTGGCGGTGGCAGTGGCGGTGGCGGTGGCGGTGGCGGTGGCGGTGGCGGTGGCGGTGGCGGTGGCGGTGGCGGTGGCGGTGGCGGTGGCGGTAGCGGTGGCGGTGGCGGTGACGGTGACGGTGACGGTGACGGTGACGGTGACGGTGACGGTGACGGTGACGGTGACGGTGACGGTGACGGTGACGGTGACGGTGACGGTGACGGTGACGGTGACGGTGACGGTGACGGTGACGGTGACGGTGACGGTGACGGTGACGGTGACGGTGACGGTGACGGTGACGGTGACGGTTACGGTGACGGTGACGATGACGATCATAAGATATCCTTGGATATCCTTAATATCATTGATATTATATCCCTGATATCCCTGATATCCCTGATATCCTGGATATCCCTGATATCCTGGATATCCCTGATATCCTGGATATCCCTGATATCCTGATATCCCTGATATCCCTGATATCCTGGATATCCCTGATATCCTTGATATCCCTGATATCCTTGATATCCCTGATATCCTTGATATCCCTGATATCCTTGATATCCCTGATATCCTTGATATCCCTGATATCCTTGATATCCCTGATATCCTTGATATCCCTGATATCCTTGATATCCCTGATATCCTTGATATCCCTGATATCCTTGATATCCCTGATATCCTTGATATCCCTGATATCCTTGATATCCCTGATATCCTTGATATCCCTGATATCCTTGATATCCCTGATATCCTTGATATCTCTGATATCCTTGATATCCCTGATATCCTTGATATCCCTGATATCCTTGATATCCCTGATATCCGTTATATCCGTGATATCCTTGATATCCCTGATATCCTTGATATCCCTGATATCCTTGATATTCCTGATATCCTTGATATCCCTGATATCCTTGATATCCCTGATATCCTTGATATCCCTGATATCCTTGATATTCCTGATATCCTCGATATCCCTGATATCCCTGATATCCTTGATATCCCTGATATCCTTGATATCCCTGATATCCTTGATATCCCTGATATCCTTGATATCCCTGATATCCCTGATATCCTTGATATCCTGGATATTCTTTATATCCTTGATATCCTTGATATCCTTGATATTCTTGATATCCTTGATATTCTTGATATCCTTGATATCCTTGATGGTTATGATATCCCTTGATGGTTATGATGATATCCCTTGATGGTTATGATGGTAATGATGATAGTGATGATGATGATGATGATAATGGTGATGATGATGATGATGATGATGATGATGATAATGGTCGCGGTGGTGGTTTCGGTGATGGTGACGGTGACGGTGACGCCGACGGTGACGGTGACGGTGACGGTGACGGTGACGGTGACGGTGACGGTGACGGTGACGGTGGCGGTGGCGGTGGCAGTGGCGGTGGCGGTGGCGGTGGCGGTGGCGGTGGCGGTGGCGGTGGCGGTGGCGGTGGCGGTGGCGGTGGCGGTGACGGTGACGGTGACGGTGACGGTGACGGTGACGGTGACGGTGACGGTGACGGTGACGGTGACGGTGACGGTGACGGTGACGGTGACGGTGACGGTGACGGTGACGGTGACGGTGACGGTGACGGTGACGGTGACGGTGACGGTGACGGTTACGGTGACGGTGACGATGACGATCATAAGATATCCTTGGATATCCTCAATATCATTGATATTATATCCCTGATATCCCTGATATCCCTGATATCCCTGATATCCCTGATATCCTTGATATCCCTGATATCCCTGATATCCCTGATATCCCTGATATCCCTGATATCCCTGATATTCCTGATATCCCTGATATCCTTGATATCCCTGATATCCCTGATATCCCTGATATCCCTGATATCCCTGATATCCCTGATATCCCTGATATTCCTGATATCCCTGATATCCCTGATATCCTTGATATCCCTGATATCCTTGATATCCCTGATATCCTTGATATCCCTGATATCTTCGATATCCCTGATATCCTTGATATCCCTGATATCCTTGATATCCCTGATATCCTTGATATCCCTGATATCCCTGATATCCTTGATATCCCTGATATCCTTGATATCCCTGATATCCTTGATATCCCTGATATCCTTGATATCCCTGATATCCCTGATATCCTTGATATCCTGGATATCCTTTATATCCTTGATATCCTTGATATCCTTGATATCCTTGATATCCTTGATATTCTTGATATCCTTGATATTCTTGATATCCTTGATATCCTTGATGGTTATGATATCCCTTGATGGTTATGATGATATCCCTTGATGGTTATGATGGTAATGATGATAGTGATGATGATGATGATGATAATGGTGATGATGATGATGATGATGATGATGATGATAATGGTCGCGGTGGTGGTTTCGGTGATGGTGACGGTGACGGTGACGCCGACAGTGACGGTGACGGTGACGGTGACGGTGACGGTGACGGTGGCGGTGGCGGTGGCAGTGGCGGTGGCGGTGGCGGTGGCGGTGGCGGTGGCGGTGGCGGTGGCGGTGGCGGTGGCGGTGGCGGTGGCGGTGGCGGTGGCGGTGACGGTGACGGTGACGGTGACGGTGACGGTGACGGTGACGGTGACGGTGACGGTGACGGTGACGGTGACGGTGACGGTGACGGTGACGGTGACGGTGACGGTGACGGTGACGGTGACGGTGACGGTGACGGTGACGGTGACGGTTACGGTGACGGTGACGATGACGATCATAAGATATCCTTGGATATCCTCAATATCATTGATATTATATCCCTGATATCCCTGATATCCCTGATATCCCTGATATCCCTGATATCCTTGATATCCCTGATATCCCTGATATCCCTGATATCCCTGATATCCCTGATATCCCCGATATCCCTGATATCCCTGATATCCCTGATATCCCTGATATCCCTGATATCCCTGATATCCCTGATATCCCTGATATCCCTGATATCCCTGATATCCCTGATATCCCTGATATCCTTGATATCCCTGATATCCCTGATATCCTTGATATCCTGGATATCCTTTATATCCTTGATATCCTTGATATCCTTGATATTCTTAATATCTTTGATATTCTTGATATCCTTGATATCCTTGATATTCTTGATATCCTTGATATTCTTGATATCCTTGATATCCTTGATGGTTATGATATCCCTTGATGGTTATGATGATATCCCTTGATGGTTATGATGGTAATGATGATAGTGATGATGATGATGATGATAATGGTGATGATGATGATGATGATGATGATGATGATAATGGTCGCGGTGGTGGTTTCGGTGACGGTGACGGTGACGGTGACGCCGACGGTGACGGTGACGGTGACGGTGACGGTGACGGTGACGGTGACGGTGACGGTGGCGGTGGCGGTGGCGGTGGCGGTGGCGGTGGCGGTGGCGGTGGCGGTGGCGGTGGCGGTGGCGGTGGCGGTGGCGGTGGCGGTGGCGGCTGCGGTGACGGTGACGGTGACGGTGACGGTGACGGTGACGGTGACGGTGACGGTGACGGTGACGGTGACGGTGACGGTGACGGTGACGGTGACGGTGACGGTGACGGTTACGGTGACGGTGACGATGACGATCATAAGATATCCTTGGATATCCTTAATATCATTGATATTATATCCCTGATATCCCTGATATCCCTGATATCCCTGATATCCCTGATATCCTTGATATCCCTGATATCCCTGATATCCCTGATATCCCTGATATCCCTGATATCCCTGATATCCCTGATATCCCTGATATCCCTGATATCCCTGATATCCCTGATATCCCTGATATCCCTGATATCCCTGATATCCCTGATATCCCTGATATCCCTGATATCCTGGATATCCCTGATATCCTGGATATCCCTGATATCCTGGATATCCCTGATATCCTGATATCCCTGATATCCCTGATATCCTGGATATCCCTGATATCCTTGATATCCCTGATATCCCTGATATCCCTGATATCCCTGATATCCTTGATATCCCTGATATCCTTGATATCCCTGATATCCTTGATATCCCTGATATCCTTGATATCCCTGATATCCTTGATATCCCTGATATCCTTGATATCCCTGATATCCTTGATATCCCTGATATCCTTGATATCCCTGATATCCTTGATATCCCTGATATCCTTGATATCCCTGATATCCTTGATATCCCTGATATCCGTGATATCCCTGATATCCTTGATATCCCTGATATCCTTGATATCCCTGATATCCTTGATATCCCTGATATCCTTGATATTCCTGATATCCTTGATATCCCTGATATCCTTGATATCCCTGATATCCTTGATATCCCTGATATCCTTGATATCCCTGATATCCCTGATATCCTTGATATTCCTGATATCCTTGATATCCCTGATATCCTTGATATCCCTGATATCCTTGATATCCCTGATATCCTTGATATCCCTGATATCCCTGATATCCTTGATATCCTGAATATCCTTTATATCCTTGATATCCTTGATATCCTTGATATTCTTGATATCCTTGATATTCTTGATATCCTTGATATCCTTGATGGTTATGATATCCCTTGATGGTTATGATGATATTCCTTGATGGTTATGATGGTAATGATGATAGTGATGATGATGATGATGATAATGGTGATGATGATGATGATGATGATGATGATGATAATGGTCGCGGTGGTGGTTTCGGTGACGGTGACGGTGACGGTGACACCGACGGTGACGGTGACGGTGACGGTGACAGTGACGGTGACGGTGGCGGTGGCGGTGGCGGTGGCGGTGGCGGTGGCGGTGGCGGTGGCGGTGGCGGTGGCGGTGGCGGTGGCGGCTGCGGTGACGGTGACGGTGACGGTGACGGTGACGGTGACGGTGACGGTGACGGTGACGGTGACGGTGACGGTGACGGTGACGGTGACGGTGACGGTGACGGTTACGGTGACGGTGACGATGACGATCATAAGATATCCTTGGATATCCTTAATATCATTGATATTATATCCCTGATATCCCTGATATCCCTGATATCCCTGATATCCCCGATATCCCTGATATCCCTGATATCCCTGATATCCCTGATATCCCTGATATCCCTGATATCCCTGATATCCCTGATATCCCTGATATCCCTGATATCCCTGATATCCCTGATATCCTTGATATCCCTGATATCCCTGATATCCTTGATATCCTGGATATCCTTTATATCCTTGATATCCTTGATATCCTTGATATTCTTAATATCTTTGATATTCTTGATATCCTTGATATCCTTGATATTCTTGATATCCTTGATATTCTTGATATCCTTGATATCCTTGATGGTTATGATATCCCTTGATGGTTATGATGATATCCCTTGATGGTTATGATGGTAATGATGATAGTGATGATGATGATGATGATAATGGTGATGATGATGATGATGATGATGATGATGATAATGGTCGCGGTGGTGGTTTCGGTGACGGTGACGGTGACGGTGACGCCGACGGTGACGGTGACGGTGACGGTGACGGTGACGGTGACGGTGACGGTGACGGTGGCGGTGGCGGTGGCGGTGGCGGTGGCGGTGGCGGTGGCGGTGGCGGTGGCGGTGGCGGTGGCGGTGGCGGTGGCGGTGGCGGTGGCGGCTGCGGTGACGGTGACGGTGACGGTGACGGTGACGGTGACGGTGACGGTGACGGTGACGGTGACGGTGACGGTGACGGTGACGGTGACGGTGACGGTGACGGTGACGGTTACGGTGACGGTGACGATGACGATCATAAGATATCCTTGGATATCCTTAATATCATTGATATTATATCCCTGATATCCCTGATATCCCTGATATCCCTGATATCCCTGATATCCTTGATATCCCTGATATCCCTGATATCCCTGATATCCCTGATATCCCTGATATCCCTGATATCCCTGATATCCCTGATATCCCTGATATCCCTGATATCCCTGATATCCCTGATATCCCTGATATCCCTGATATCCCTGATATCCCTGATATCCCTGATATCCTGGATATCCCTGATATCCTGGATATCCCTGATATCCTGGATATCCCTGATATCCTGATATCCCTGATATCCCTGATATCCTGGATATCCCTGATATCCTTGATATCCCTGATATCCCTGATATCCCTGATATCCCTGATATCCTTGATATCCCTGATATCCTTGATATCCCTGATATCCTTGATATCCCTGATATCCTTGATATCCCTGATATCCTTGATATCCCTGATATCCTTGATATCCCTGATATCCTTGATATCCCTGATATCCTTGATATCCCTGATATCCTTGATATCCCTGATATCCTTGATATCCCTGATATCCTTGATATCCCTGATATCCGTGATATCCCTGATATCCTTGATATCCCTGATATCCTTGATATCCCTGATATCCTTGATATCCCTGATATCCTTGATATCCCTGATATCCCTGATATCCCTGATATCCCTGATATCCCTGATATCCTTGATATCCCTGATATCCCTGATATCCCTGATATCCCTGATATCCCTGATATCCCCGATATCCCTGATATCCCTGATATCCCTGATATCCCTGATATCCCTGATATCCCTGATATCCCTGATATCCCTGATATCCCTGATATCCCTGATATCCCTGATATCCCTGATATCCTTGATATCCCTGATATCCCTGATATCCTTGATATCCTGGATATCCTTTATATCCTTGATATCCTTGATATCCTTGATATTCTTAATATCTTTGATATTCTTGATATCCTTGATATCCTTGATATTCTTGATATCCTTGATATTCTTGATATCCTTGATATCCTTGATGGTTATGATATCCCTTGATGGTTATGATGATATCCCTTGATGGTTATGATGGTAATGATGATAGTGATGATGATGATGATGATAATGGTGATGATGATGATGATGATGATGATGATGATAATGGTCGCGGTGGTGGTTTCGGTGACGGTGACGGTGACGGTGACGCCGACGGTGACGGTGACGGTGACGGTGACGGTGACGGTGACGGTGACGGTGACGGTGGCGGTGGCGGTGGCGGTGGCGGTGGCGGTGGCGGTGGCGGTGGCGGTGGCGGTGGCGGTGGCGGTGGCGGTGGCGGTGGCGGTGGCGGCTGCGGTGACGGTGACGGTGACGGTGACGGTGACGGTGACGGTGACGGTGACGGTGACGGTGACGGTGACGGTGACGGTGACGGTGACGGTGACGGTGACGGTGACGGTTACGGTGACGGTGACGATGACGATCATAAGATATCCTTGGATATCCTTAATATCATTGATATTATATCCCTGATATCCCTGATATCCCTGATATCCCTGATATCCCTGATATCCTTGATATCCCTGATATCCCTGATATCCCTGATATCCCTGATATCCCTGATATCCCTGATATCCCTGATATCCCTGATATCCCTGATATCCCTGATATCCCTGATATCCCTGATATCCCTGATATCCCTGATATCCCTGATATCCCTGATATCCCTGATATCCTGGATATCCCTGATATCCTGGATATCCCTGATATCCTGGATATCCCTGATATCCTGATATCCCTGATATCCCTGATATCCTGGATATCCCTGATATCCTTGATATCCCTGATATCCCTGATATCCCTGATATCCCTGATATCCTTGATATCCCTGATATCCTTGATATCCCTGATATCCTTGATATCCCTGATATCCTTGATATCCCTGATATCCTTGATATCCCTGATATCCTTGATATCCCTGATATCCTTGATATCCCTGATATCCTTGATATCCCTGATATCCTTGATATCCCTGATATCCTTGATATCCCTGATATCCTTGATATCCCTGATATCCGTGATATCCCTGATATCCTTGATATCCCTGATATCCTTGATATCCCTGATATCCTTGATATCCCTGATATCCTTGATATTCCTGATATCCTTGATATCCCTGATATCCTTGATATCCCTGATATCCTTGATATCCCTGATATCCTTGATATCCCTGATATCCCTGATATCCTTGATATTCCTGATATCCTTGATATCCCTGATATCCTTGATATCCCTGATATCCTTGATATCCCTGATATCCTTGATATCCCTGATATCCCTGATATCCTTGATATCCTGAATATCCTTTATATCCTTGATATCCTTGATATCCTTGATATTCTTGATATCCTTGATATTCTTGATATCCTTGATATCCTTGATGGTTATGATATCCCTTGATGGTTATGATGATATTCCTTGATGGTTATGATGGTAATGATGATAGTGATGATGATGATGATGATAATGGTGATGATGATGATGATGATGATGATGATGATAATGGTCGCGGTGGTGGTTTCGGTGACGGTGACGGTGACGGTGACACCGACGGTGACGGTGACGGTGACGGTGACAGTGACGGTGACGGTGGCGGTGGCGGTGGCGGTGGCGGTGGCGGTGGCGGTGGCGGTGGCGGTGGCGGTGGCGGTGGCGGTGGCGGTGGCGGTGGCGGTGGCGGTGGCGGTGGCGGTGACGGTGACGGTGACGGTGACGGTGACGGTGACGGTGACGGTGACGGTGACGGTGACGGTGACGGTGACGGTGACGGTGACGGTGACGGTGACGGTGACGGTGACGGTGACGGTGACGGTGACGGTGACGGTGACGGTGACGGTGACGGTGACGGTGACGGTGACGGTGACGGTTACGGTGACGGTGACGATGACGATCATAAGATATCCTTGGATATCCTCAATATCATTGATATTATATCCCTGATATCCCTGATATCCCTGATATCCCTGATATCCTTGATATCCCTGATATCCCTGATATCCCTGATATCCCTGATATTCCTGATATCCCTGATATCCCTGATATCCCTGATATCCCTGATATCCCTGATATCCCTGATATCCCTGATATCCCTGATATCCCTGATATCCCTGATATCCCTGATATCCCTGATATCCCTGATATCCCTGATATCCCTGATATCCCTGATATCCTTGATATCCCTGATATCCCTGATATCCTTGATATCCTGGATATCCTTTATATCCTTGATATCCTTGATATCCTTGATATTCTTAATATCTTTGATATTCTTGATATCCTTGATATCCTTGATATTCTTGATATCCTTGATATTCTTGATATCCTTGATATCCTTGATGGTTATGATATCCCTTAATGGTTATGATAATATCCCTTGATGGTTATGATGGTAATGATGATAGTGATGATGATGATGATGATAATGGTGATGATGATGATGATGATGATGATGATGATAATGGTCGCGGTGGTGGTTTCGGTGACGGTGACGGTGACGGTGACGCCGACGGTGACGGTGACGGTGACGGTGACGGTGACGGTGACGGTGACGGTGACGGTGACGGTGACGGTGGCGGTGGCGGTGGCGGTGGCGGTGGCGGTGGCGGTGGCGGTGGCGGTGGCGGTGGCGGTGGCGGTGGCGGTGGCGGTGGCGGTGGCGGTGGCGGTGACGGTGACGGTGACGGTGACGGTGACGGTGACGGTGACGGTGACGGTGACGGTGACGGTGACGGTGACGGTGACGGTGACGGTGACGGTGACGGTTACGGTGACGGTGACGATGACGATCATAAGATATCCTTGGATATCCTTAATATCATTGATATTATATCCCTGATATCCCTGATATCCCTGATATCCCTGATATCCCTGATATCCTTGATATCCCTGATATCCCTGATATCCCTGATATCCCTGATATCCCTGATATCCCTGATATCCCTGATATCCCTGATATCCCTGATATCCCTGATATCCCTGATATCCCTGATATCCCTGATATCCCTGATATCCCTGATATCCCTGATATCCCTGATTTCCCTGATATCCCTGATATCCCTGATATCCCTGATATCCCTCATATCCTTGATATCCCTGATATCCTTGATATCCCTGATATCCTTGATATCCCTGATATCCTTGATATCCCTGATATCCTTGATATCCCTGATATCCTTGATATCCCTGATATCCTTGATATCCCTGATATCCTTGATATCCCTGATATCCTTGATATCCCTGATATCCTTGATATCCCTGATATCCTTGATATCCCTGATATCCTTGATATCCCTGATATCCGTGATATCCTTGATATCCCTGATATCCTTGATATCCCTGATATCCTTGATATCCCTGATATCCTTGATATCCCTGATATCCTCGATATACCTGATATCCCTGATATCCTTGATATCCCTGATATCCTTGATATCCCTGATATCCTTGATATCCCTGATATCCTTGATATCCCTGATATCCTTGATATCCCTGATATCCCTGATATCCTTGATATCCTGGATATCCTTTATATCCTTGATATCCTTGATATCCTTGATATTCTTGATATCCTTGATATTCTTGATATCCTTGATATCCTTGATGGTTATGATATCCCTTGATGGTTATGATGATATCCCTTGATGGTTATGATGGTAATGATGATAGTGATGATGATGATGATGATAATGGTGATGATGATGATGATGATGATGATGATGATAATGGTCGCGGTGGTGGTTTCGGTGATGGTGACGGTGACGGTGACGCCGACGGTGACGGTGACGGTGACGGTGACGGTGACGGTGACGGTGACGGTGGCGGTGGCGGTGGCAGTGGCGGTGGCGGTGGCGGTGGCGGTGGCGGTGGCGGTGGCGGTGGCGGTGGCGGTGGCGGTGGCGGTGGCGGTGGCGGTGGCGGTGGCGGTGGCGGTGGCGGTGGCGGTGGCGGTGACGGTGACGGTGACGGTGACGGTGACGGTGACGGTGACGGTGACGGTGACGGTGACGGTGACGGTGACGGTGACGGTGACGGTGACGGTGACGGTGACGGTGACGGTGACGGTGACGGTGACGGTGACGGTGACGGTGACGGTTACGGTGACGGTGACGATGACGATCATAAGATATCCTTGGATATCCTCAATATCATTGATATTATATCCCTGATATCCCTGATATCCCTGATATCCCTGATATCCCTGATATCCTTGATATCCCTGATATCCCTGATATCCCTGATATCCCTGATATCCCTGATATCCCTGATATTCCTGATATCCCTGATATCCTTGATATCCCTGATATCCCTGATATCCCTGATATCCCTGATATCCCTGATATCCCTGATATCCCTGATATTCCTGATATCCCTGATATCCCTGATATCCCTGATATCCCTGATATCCCTGATATCCCTGATATCCCTGATATCCCTGATATCCCTGATATCCCTGATATCCCTGATATCCCTGATATCCCTGATATCCCTGATATCCCTGATATCCCTGATATCCCTGGTATCCCTGATATCCCTGATATCCCTGATATCCCTGATATCCCTGATATCCCTGATATCCCTGATATCCCTGATATCCCTGATATCCCTGATATCCCTGATATCCCTGATATCCCTGATATCCCTGATATCCCTGATATCCCTGATATCCTTGATATCCCTGATATCCCTGATATCCTTGATATCCTGGATATCCTTTATATCCTTGATATCCTTGATATCCTTGATATTCTCGATATCCTTGATATTCTTGATATCCTTGATATCCTTGATATTCTTGATATCCTTGATATTCTTGATATCCTTGATATCCTTGATGGTTATGATATCCCTTGATGGTTATGATGATATCCCTTGATGGTTATGATGGTAATGATGATAGTGATGATGATGATGATGATAATGGTGATGATGATAATGATGATGATGATGATGATAATGGTCGCGGTGGTGGTTTCGGTGACGGTGACGGTGACGGTGACGCCGACGGTGACGGTGACGGTGACGGTGACGGTGACGGTGACGGTGACGGTGACGGTGACGGTGACGGTGGCGGTGGCGGTGGCGGTGGCGGTGGCGGTGGCGGTGGCGGTGGCGGTGGCGGTGGCGGTGGCGGTGACGGTGACGGTGACGGTGACGGTGACGGTGACGGTGACGGTGACGGTGACGGTGACGGTGACGGTGACGGTGACGGTGACGGTGACGGTGACGGTGACGGTGACGGTGACGATGACGATCATAAGATATCCTTGGATATCCTTAATATCATTGATATTATATCCCTGATATCCCTGATATCCCTGATATCCTTGATATCCCTGATATCCCTGATATCCCTGATATCCCTGATATCCCTGATATCCCTGATATCCCTGATATTCCTGATATCCTTGATATCCCTGATATCCTTGATATCCCTGATATCCTTGATATCCCTGATATCCTCGATATCCCTGATATCCCTGATATCCTTGATATCCCTGATATCCTTGATATCCCTGATATCCTTGATATCCCTGATATCCTTGATATCCCTGATATCCTTGATATCCCTGATATCCCTGATATCCTTGATATCCTGGATATCCTTTATATCCTTGATATCCTTGATATCCTTGATATTCTTGATATCCTTGATATTCTTGATATCCTTGATATCCTTGATGGTTATGATATCCCTTGATGGTTATGATGATATCCCTTGATGGTTATGATGGTAATGATGATAGTGATGATGATGATGATGATAATGGTGATGATGATGATGATGATGATGATGATAATGGTCGCGGTGGTGGTTTCGGTGATGGTGACGGTGACGGTGACGCCGACGGTGACGGTGACGGTGACGGTGACGGTGACGGTGACGGTGACGGTGGCGGTGGCGGTGGCAGTGGCGGTGGCGGTGGCGGTGGCGGTGGCGGTGGCGGTGGCGGTGGCGGTGGCGGTGGCGGTGGCGGTGGCGGTGGCGGTGGCGGTGGCGGTGGCGGTGGCGGTGGCGGTGGCGGTGGCGGTGACGGTGACGGTGACGGTGACGGTGACGGTGGCGGTGACGGTGACGGTGACGGTGACGGTGACGGTGACGGTGACGGTGACGGTGACGGTTACGGTGACGGTGACGATGACGATCATAAGATATCCTTGGATATCCTTAATATCATTGATATTATATCCCTGATATCCCTGATATCCTTGATATCCCTGATATCCCTGATATCCCTGATATCCCTGATATCCCTGATATCCCTGATATCCCTGATATCCCTGATATCGTTGATATCCCTGATATCCTGGATATCCCTGATATCCCTGATATCCCTGATATCCCTGATATCCCTGATATCCCTGATATCCCTGATATCCCTGATATCCCTGATATCCCTGATATCCCTGATATCCCTGATATCCCTGATATCCCTGATATCCCTGATATCCTGGATATCCCTGATATCCCTGATATCCCTGATATCCCTGATATCCCTGAAATACCTGATATCCCTGATATCCCTGATATCCCTGATATCCCTGATATCCCTGATATCCCTGATATCCCTGATATCCCTGATATCCCTGATATCGTTGATATCCCTGATATCCTGGATATCCCTGATATCCCTGATATCCCTGATATCCCTGATATCCCTGATATCCCTGATATCCCTGATATCCCTGATATCCTGGATATCCTGGATATCCCTGATATCCCTGATATCCCTGATATCCCTGATATCCCTGATATCCTGGATATCCCTGATATCCCTGATATCCCTGATATCCCTGATATCCTGGATATCCCTGATATCCCTGATATCCCTGAAATACCTGATATCCCTGATATCCCTGATATCCCTGATATCCCTGATATCCCTGATATCCCTGATATCCCTGATATCCCTGATATCCCTGATATCGTTGATATCCCTGATATCCTGGATATCCCTGATATCCCTGATATCCCTGATATCCCTGATATCCCTGATATCCCTGATATCCCTGATATCCCTGATATCCCTGATATCCCTGATATCCCTGATATCCCTGATATCCTGGATATCCCTGATATCCCTGATATCCCTGATATCCCCGATATCCCTGATATCCCTGATATCCCTGATATCCCTGATATCCCTGATATCCCTGATATCCCTGATATCCCTGATATCCCTGATATATTGGATATCCCTGATATCCCTGATATCCCTGATATCCCTGATATCCCTGATATCCCCGATATCCCTGATATCCCTGATATCCCTGATATCCCTGATATCCCTGATATCCCTGATATCCCTGATATCCCTGATATCCCTGATATCCGCGATATCCCTGATATCCCTGATATCCCTGATATCCCTGATATCCCTGATATCCCTGATATCCCTGATATCCCTGATATCCCTGATATCCCTGATATCCCTGATATCCCTGATATCCCTGATATCCCTGATATCCCTGATATCCCTGATATCCTGGATATCCCTGATATCCCTGATATCCCTGATATCCCTGATATCCCTGATATCCCTGATATCCCTGATATCCTGGATATCCCTGATATCCTGGATATCCCTGATATCCCTGATATCCCTGATATCCCCGATATCCCTGATATCCCTGATATCCCTGATATCCGTGATATCCCTGATATCCCTGATATCCCTGATATCCCTGATATCCCTGATATCCCTGATATCCCTGATATCCCTGATATCCCTGATATCCCTGATATCCCTGATATCCCTGATATCCCTGATATCCCTGATATCCTGGATATCCCTGATATCCCTGATATCCCTGATATCCCTGATATCCCTGAAATACCTGATATCCCTGATATCCCTGATATCCCTGATATCCCTGATATCCCTGATATCCCTGATATCCCTGATATCCCTGATATCCCTGATATCCCTGATATCGTTGATATCCCCGATATCCTGGATATCCCTGATATCCCTGATATCCCTGATATCCCTGATATCCCTGATATCCCTGATATCCCTGATATCCCTGATATCCTGGATATCCTGGATATCCCTGATATCCCTGATATCCCTGATATCCCTGATATCCCTGATATCCTGGATATCCCTGATATCCCTGATATCCCTGATATCCCTGATATCCTGGATATCCCTGATATCCCTGATATCCCTGAAATACCTGATATCCCTGATATCCCTGATATCCCTGATATCCCTGATATCCCTGATATCCCTGATATCCCTGATATCCCTGATATCCCTGATATCCCTGATATCCCTGATATCCCTGATATCCCTGATATCCCTGATATCGTTGATATCCCTGATATCCTGGATATCCCTGATATCCCTGATATCCCTGATATCCCTGATATCCCTGATATCCCTGATATCCCTGATATCCCTGATATCCCTGATATCCCTGATATCCTGGATATCCCTGATATCCCTGATATCCCTGATATCCCCGATATCCCTGATATCCCTGATATCCCTGATATCCCTGATATCCCTGATATCCCTGATATCCCTGATATCCCTGATATCCCTGATATATTGGATATCCCTGATATCCCTGATATCCCTGATATCCCTGATATCCCTGATATCCCTGATATCCCTGATATCCCTGATATCCCTGATATCCCTGATATCCCTGATATCCTTGATATCCCTGATATCCTTGATATCCCTGATATCCGTGATATCCGTGATATCCTTGATATCCCTGATATCCTTGATATCCCTGATATCCTTGATATTCCTGATATCCTTGATATCCCTGATATCCTTGATATCCCTGATATCCTTGATATCCCTGATATCCTCGATATCCCTGATATCCCTGATATCCTTGATATCCCTGATATCCTTGATATCCCTGATATCCTTGATATCTCTGATATCCTTGATATCCCTGATATCCCTGATATCCTTGATATCCTGGATATCCTTTATATCCTTGATATCCTTGATATCCTTGATATTCTTGATATCCTTGATATTCTTGATATCCTTGATATCCTTGATGGTTATGATATCCCTTGATGGTTATGATGATATCCCTTGATGGTTATGATGGTAATGATGATAGTGATGATGATGATGATGATAATGGTGATGATGATGATGATGATGATGATGATGATAATGGTCGCGGTGGTGGTTTCGGTGATGGTGACGGTGACGGTGACGCCGACGGTGACGGTGACGGTGACGGTGACGGTGACGGTGACGGTGGCGGTGGCGGTGGCAGTGGCGGTGGCGGTGGCGGTGGCGGTGGCGGTGGCGGTGGCGGTGGCGGTGGCGGTGGCGGTGGCGGTGGCGGTGACGGTGACGGTGACGGTGACGGTGACGGTGACGGTGACGGTGACGGTGACGGTGACGGTGACGGTGACGGTGACGGTGACGGTGACGGTGACGGTGACGGTGACGGTGACGGTGACGGTGACGGTGACGGTGACGGTGACGGTGACGGTGACGGTGACGGTGACGGTGACGGTGACGGTGACGGTGACGGTGACGGTGACGGTGACGGTGACGGTTACGGTGACGGTGACGATGACGATCATAAGATATCCTTGGATATCCTTAATATCATTGATATTATATCTCTGATATCCCTGATATCCCTGATATCCCTGATATCCCTGATATCCTTGATATCCCTGATATCCCTGATATCCCTGATATCCCTGATATCCTGGATATCCCTGATATCCCTGATATCCCTGATATCCCCGATATCCCTGATATCCCTGATATCCCTGATATCCGTGATATCCCTGATATCCCTGATATCCCTGATATCCCTGATATCCCTGATATCCCTGATATCCCTGATATCCCTGATATCCCTGATATCCCTGATATCCTGGATATCCCTGATATCCCTGATATCCCTGATATCCCTGATATCCCTGATATCCCTGATATCCCTGATATCCCTGATATCCCTGATATCCCTGATATCCCTGATATCCCTGATATCCCTGATATCCCTGATATCCCTGATATCCCTGATATATTGGATATCCCTGATATCCCTGATATCCCTGATATCCCTGATATCCCTGATATCCCTGATATCCCTGATATCCCTGATATCCCTGATATCCCTGATATATTGGATATCCCTGATATCCCTGATATCCTGGATATCCCTGATATCCCTGATATTCCCCATATCCCTGATATCCCCCATATCCCTGATATCCCTGATATCCCTGATATCCCTGATATCCCTGATATCCCTGATATCCCTGATATCCCTGATATCCCTGATATCCCTGATATCCCTGATATCCCTGATATCCCTGATATCCCTGATATCCCTGATATCCCTGATATCCCTGATATCCCTGATATCCCTGATATCCCTGATATCCCTGATATCCCTGATATCCCTGATATCCCTGATTTCCCTGATATCCCTGATATCCCTGATATTTCTGATATCCCTGATATCCCTGATATCCTGGATATCCCTGATATCCCTGATATCCCTGATATCCCTGATATCCCTGATATCCCTGATATCCCTGATATCCCTGATATCCCTGATATCCCTGATATCCCTGATATCCCTGATATCCCTGATATCCCTGATATCCCTGATATCCCTGATATCCCTGATATCCCCGATATCCCTGATATCCCCGATATCCCTGATATCCCCGATATCCCCGATATCCCTGATATCACTCATATCCCTGATATCCCTGATATCCCTGATATCCGTGATATCCCTGATATCCCTGATATCCCTGATATCCCTGATATCCCTGATATCCCTGATATCCCTGATATCCCTGATATCCCCGATATCCCTGATATCCCCGATATCCCTGATATCCCTGATATCCCTGATATCCCTGATATCCCTGATATCCCTGATATCCCTGATATCCCTGATATCCCTGATATCCCTGATATCCCTGATATCCTTGATATCCCTGATATCCCTGATATCCCTGATATCCCTGATATCCCTGATATCCCTAATATCCCTGATATCCCTGATAACCCTGATATCCCTGATATCCCTGATATCCCTGATATCACTCATATCCCTGATATCCCTGATATCCCTGATATCCGTGATATCCCTGATATCCCTGATATCCCTGATATCCCTGATATCCCTGATATCCCTGATATCCCAGATATCCCTGATATCCCTGATATCCCTGATATCCCTGATATCCCTGATATCCCTGATATCCCTGATATCCCTGATATCCCTGATATCCTGAATATCCCTGATATCCTCGATATCCCTGATATCCTCGATATCCCTGATATCCCTGATATCCCTGATATCCCTGATATTCCCCATATCCCTGATATTCCCCATATCCCTGATATCCCTGATATCCCTGATATCCCTGATATCCCTGATATCCCTGATATCCCTGATATCCCTGATATCCCTGATATCCCTGATATCCCTGATATCCCTGATATCCCTGATATCCCTGATATCCCTGATATCCCTGATATCCCTGATTTCCCTGATATCCCTGATATCCCTGATATTTCTGATATCCCTGATATCCCTGATATCCTGGATATCCCTGATATCCCTGATATCCCTGATATCCCTGATATCCCTGATATCCCTGATATCCCTGATATCCCTGATATCCCTGATATCCCTGATATCCCTGATATCCCTGATATCCCTGATATCCCTGATATCTCTGATATCCTGGATATCCCTGATATCCCTGATATCCCTGATATCCCTGATATCCCTGATATCCCGGATATCCCTTATATCCCTGATATCCCTGATATCCCTGATATCCTTGATATCCCTGATATCCTTGATATCCCTGATATCCTTGATATCCCTGATATCCTTGATATCCCTGATATTCCTGATATCCCTGATATCCTTGAAATCCTTGATATCCTCGATATCTTCGATATCCTTGATATCCTGGATATCCTTGATATCCTTGATATTCTTGATATCCTTGATATTCTTGATATCCTTGATATCCTTGATGCTTGTGATATCCCTTGATGGTTATGATGATATCTTTTGGTGGTTATGATGGTAATGATGATAGTGATAATGATGATGATGGTAATGGTGATGATGATGATGATGATGATGATGATAATGGTCGCGGTGGCAGTTTCGGTGACGGTGACGGTGACGGTGTCGGTGACGCCGACGGTGACGATGACGGTGACGGTGACGGTGACGGTGACGGTGACGGTTACGGTGACGGTGACGATGACGATCATAAGATATCCTTGGATATCCTTAATATCATTGATATTATATCTCTGATATCCCTGATATCCCTGATATCCCTGATATCCCTGATATCCTTGATATCCCTGATATCCCTGATATCCCTGATATCCTCGATATCCCTGATATCCTTGATATTCCTGATATCCTCGGTTGATATCCCTGATATCCTTCATATCATTGATATCCTTGATATCCCTGATATCCTTGATATCCCTGATATCCTTGATATCCCTGATATCCCTGATATCCCTGATATCCCTGATATTCCTGATATCCCTGATATCCCTGATATCCCTGATATCCCTGATATCCCTGATATCCCTGATATCCCTGATATCCCTGATATCCCTGATATCCCTGATATCCCTGATATCCCTGATATCCGCGATATCCCTGATATCCCTGATATCCCTGATAAACCTGATATCCCTGATATCCCTGATATCCCTGATATCCCTGATATCCCTGATATCCCTGATATCCTGGATATCCCTGATATCCCTGATATCCCTGATATCCCTGATATCCCTGATATCCCTGATATCCCTGATATCCCTGATATCCCTGATATCCCTGATATCCCTGATATCCCTGATATCCCTGATATCCCTGATATCCCTGATATCCCTGATATCCCTGATATCCCTGATATCCCTGATATCCCTGATATCCCTGATATCCCTGATATCCCTGATATCCCTGATATCCCTGATATCCCTGATATCCCCGATATCCC
The DNA here is from genome assembly GCA_943736025.1 of Tenthredo mesomela. Lineage (NCBI taxonomy): Eukaryota > Metazoa > Arthropoda > Insecta > Hymenoptera > Tenthredinidae > Tenthredo > Tenthredo mesomela. The sequence continues at coordinate 28,769,736 of OX031019.1, read as the reverse complement.
TGATATCCCTGATATCCCTGATATCCCTGATATATTGGATATCCCTGATATCCCCGATATCCCTGATATCCGTGATATCCCTGATATCCCTGATATCCCTGATATCCCTGATATCCCTGATATCCCTGATATCCCTGATATCCCTGATATCCCTGATATCCCTGATATCCCTGATATCCCTGATATCCCTGATATCCTGGATATCCCTGATATCCCTGATATCCCTGATATCCCTGATATCCCTGATATCCCTGATATCCCTGATATCCCTGATATCCCTGATATCCCTGATATCCCTGATATCCCTGATATCCCTGATATCCCTGATATCCCTGATATCCCTGATATCCCTGATATCCCTGATATCCCCGATATCCCCGATATCCCTGATATCCCTGATATCCCTGATATCCCTGATATCCCTGATATCCCTGATATCCCTGATATCCCTGATATCCCTGATATCCCTGATATCCCTGATATCCCTGATATCCCTGATATCCCTGATATCCCTGATATCCCTGATATCCCTGATATCCCTGATATCCCTGATATCCCCGATATCCCTGATATCCCTGATATCCCTGATATCCCTGATATATTGGATATCCCTGATATCCCTGATATCCCTGATATCCCTGATATCCCTGATATCCCTGATATCCCTGATATCCCTGATATTCCTGATATCCCTGATATCCCTGATATCCCTGATATCCCTGATATCCCTGATATCCCTGATATCCCTGATATCCCTGATATCCCTGATATCCCTGATATCCCTGATATCCCGGATATCCCTTATATCCCTGATATCCCTGATATCCCTGATATCCTTGATATCCCTGATATCCTTGATATCCCTGATATCCTTGATATCCCTGATATCCTTGATATCCCTGATATCCTTGATATCCCTGATATTCCTGATATCCCTGATATCCTTGAAATCCTTGATATCCTCGATATCTTCGATATCCTTGATATCCTGGATATCCTTGATATCCTTGATATTCTTGATATCCTTGATATTCTTGATATCCTTGATATCCTTGATGCTTGTGATATCCCTTGATGGTTATGATGATATCTTTTGGTGGTTATGATGGTAATGATGATAGTGATAATGATGATGATGGTAATGGTGATGATGATGATGATGATGATGATGATAATGGTCGCGGTGGCAGTTTCGGTGACGGTGACGGTGACGGTGTCGGTGACGCCGACGGTGACGGTGACGGTGACGGTGACGGTGACGGTGACGGTGACGGTGACGGTTACGGTGACGGTGACGATGACGATCATAAGATATCCTTGGATATCCTTAATATCATTGATATTATATCTCTGATATCCCTGATATCCCTGATATCCCTGATATCCCTGATATCCTTGATATCCCTGATATCCCTGATATCCCTGATATCCCTGATATCCCTGATATCCCTGATATCCCTGATATCCCTGATATCCCTGATATCCCTGATATCCCTGATATCCCTGATATCCTGGATATCCTGGATATCCCTGATATCCCTGATATCCCTGATATCCCTGATATCCCTGATATCCCTGATATCCCTGATATCCTGGATATCCCTGATATCCCTGATATCCCTGATATCCCTGATATCCTGGATATCCCTGATATCCCTGATATCCCTGAAATACCTGATATCCCTGATATCCCTGATATCCCTGATATCCCTGATATCCCTGATATCCCTGATATCCCTGATATCCCTGATATCCCTGATATCCCTGATATCCCTGATATCGTTGATATCCCTGATATCCTGGATATCCCTGATATCCCTGATATCCCTGATATCCCTGATATCCCTGATATCCCTGATATCCCTGATATCCTGGATATCCCTGATATCCTTGATATCCCTGATATCCCTGATATCCCTGATATCCCTGATATCCTTGATATCCCTGATATCCTTGATATCCCTGATATCCTTGATATCCCTGATATCCTTGATATCCCTGATATCCTTGATATCCCTGATATCCTTGATATCCCTGATATCCTTGATATCCCTGATATCCTTGATATCCCTGATATCCTTGATATCCCTGATATCCTTGATATCCCTGATATCCGTGATATCCCTGATATCCTTGATATCCCTGATATCCTTGATATCCCTGATATCCTTGATATCCCTGATATCCTTGATATTCCTGATATCCTTGATATCCCTGATATCCTTGATATCCCTGATATCCTTGATATCCCTGATATCCTTGATATCCCTGATATCCCTGATATCCTTGATATTCCTGATATCCTTGATATCCCTGATATCCTTGATATCCCTGATATCCTTGATATCCCTGATATCCTTGATATCCCTGATATCCCTGATATCCTTGATATCCTGAATATCCTTTATATCCTTGATATCCTTGATATCCTTGATATTCTTGATATCCTTGATATTCTTGATATCCTTGATATCCTTGATGGTTATGATATCCCTTGATGGTTATGATGATATTCCTTGATGGTTATGATGGTAATGATGATAGTGATGATGATGATGATGATAATGGTGATGATGATGATGATGATGATGATGATGATAATGGTCGCGGTGGTGGTTTCGGTGACGGTGACGGTGACGGTGACACCGACGGTGACGGTGACGGTGACGGTGACAGTGACGGTGACGGTGGCGGTGGCGGTGGCGGTGGCGGTGGCGGTGGCGGTGGCGGTGGCGGTGGCGGTGGCGGTGGCGGTGGCGGTGGCGGTGGCGGTGGCGGTGGCGGTGGCGGTGGCGGTGGCGGTGGCGGTGGCGGTGACGGTGACGGTGACGGTGACGGTGACGGTGACGGTGACGGTGACGGTGACGGTGACGGTGACGGTGACGGTGACGGTGACGGTGACGGTGACGGTGACGGTGACGGTGACGGTGACGGTGACGGTGACGGTGACGGTGACGGTGACGGTGACGGTGACGGTGACGGTGACGGTGACGGTGACGGTTACGGTGACGGTGACGATGACGATCATAAGATATCCTTGGATATCCTCAATATCATTGATATTATATCCCTGATATCCCTGATATCCCTGATATCCCTGATATCCTTGATATCCCTGATATCCCTGATATCCCTGATATCCCTGATATTCCTGATATCCCTGATATCCCTGATATCCCTGATATCCCTGATATCCCTGATATCCCTGATATCCCTGATATCCCTGATATCCCTGATATCCCTGATATCCCTGATATCCCTGATATCCCTGATATCCCTGATATCCCTGATATCCCTGATATCCTTGATATCCCTGATATCCCTGATATCCTTGATATCCTGGATATCCTTTATATCCTTGATATCCTTGATATCCTTGATATTCTTAATATCTTTGATATTCTTGATATCCTTGATATCCTTGATATTCTTGATATCCTTGATATTCTTGATATCCTTGATATCCTTGATGGTTATGATATCCCTTAATGGTTATGATAATATCCCTTGATGGTTATGATGGTAATGATGATAGTGATGATGATGATGATGATAATGGTGATGATGATGATGATGATGATGATGATGATAATGGTCGCGGTGGTGGTTTCGGTGACGGTGACGGTGACGGTGACGCCGACGGTGACGGTGACGGTGACGGTGACGGTGACGGTGACGGTGACGGTGACGGTGACGGTGGCGGTGGCGGTGGCGGTGGCGGTGGCGGTGGCGGTGGCGGTGGCGGTGGCGGTGGCGGTGGCGGTGGCGGTGGCGGTGGCGGTGGCGGTGGCGGTGGCGGTGACGGTGACGGTGACGGTGACGGTGACGGTGACGGTGACGGTGACGGTGACGGTGACGGTGACGGTGACGGTGACGGTGACGGTGACGGTGACGGTTACGGTGACGGTGACGATGACGATCATAAGATATCCTTGGATATCCTTAATATCATTGATATTATATCCCTGATATCCCTGATATCCCTGATATCCCTGATATCCCTGATATCCTTGATATCCCTGATATCCCTGATATCCCTGATATCCCTGATATCCCTGATATCCCTGATATCCCTGATATCCCTGATATCCCTGATATCCCTGATATCCCTGATATCCCTGATATCCCTGATATCCCTGATATCCCTGATATCCCTGATATCCCTGATTTCCCTGATATCCCTGATATCCCTGATATCCCTGATATCCCTCATATCCTTGATATCCCTGATATCCTTGATATCCCTGATATCCTTGATATCCCTGATATCCTTGATATCCCTGATATCCTTGATATCCCTGATATCCTTGATATCCCTGATATCCTTGATATCCCTGATATCCTTGATATCCCTGATATCCTTGATATCCCTGATATCCTTGATATCCCTGATATCCTTGATATCCCTGATATCCTTGATATCCCTGATATCCGTGATATCCTTGATATCCCTGATATCCTTGATATCCCTGATATCCTTGATATCCCTGATATCCTTGATATCCCTGATATCCTCGATATACCTGATATCCCTGATATCCTTGATATCCCTGATATCCTTGATATCCCTGATATCCTTGATATCCCTGATATCCTTGATATCCCTGATATCCTTGATATCCCTGATATCCCTGATATCCTTGATATCCTGGATATCCTTTATATCCTTGATATCCTTGATATCCTTGATATTCTTGATATCCTTGATATTCTTGATATCCTTGATATCCTTGATGGTTATGATATCCCTTGATGGTTATGATGATATCCCTTGATGGTTATGATGGTAATGATGATAGTGATGATGATGATGATGATAATGGTGATGATGATGATGATGATGATGATGATGATAATGGTCGCGGTGGTGGTTTCGGTGATGGTGACGGTGACGGTGACGCCGACGGTGACGGTGACGGTGACGGTGACGGTGACGGTGACGGTGACGGTGGCGGTGGCGGTGGCAGTGGCGGTGGCGGTGGCGGTGGCGGTGGCGGTGGCGGTGGCGGTGGCGGTGGCGGTGGCGGTGGCGGTGGCGGTGGCGGTGGCGGTGGCGGTGGCGGTGGCGGTGGCGGTGGCGGTGACGGTGACGGTGACGGTGACGGTGACGGTGACGGTGACGGTGACGGTGACGGTGACGGTGACGGTGACGGTGACGGTGACGGTGACGGTGACGGTGACGGTGACGGTGACGGTGACGGTGACGGTGACGGTGACGGTGACGGTGACGGTTACGGTGACGGTGACGATGACGATCATAAGATATCCTTGGATATCCTCAATATCATTGATATTATATCCCTGATATCCCTGATATCCCTGATATCCCTGATATCCCTGATATCCTTGATATCCCTGATATCCCTGATATCCCTGATATCCCTGATATCCCTGATATCCCTGATATTCCTGATATCCCTGATATCCTTGATATCCCTGATATCCCTGATATCCCTGATATCCCTGATATCCCTGATATCCCTGATATCCCTGATATTCCTGATATCCCTGATATCCCTGATATCCCTGATATCCCTGATATCCCTGATATCCCTGATATCCCTGATATCCCTGATATCCCTGATATCCCTGATATCCCTGATATCCCTGATATCCCTGATATCCCTGATATCCCTGATATCCCTGATATCCCTGGTATCCCTGATATCCCTGATATCCCTGATATCCCTGATATCCCTGATATCCCTGATATCCCTGATATCCCTGATATCCCTGATATCCCTGATATCCCTGATATCCCTGATATCCCTGATATCCCTGATATCCCTGATATCCCTGATATCCTTGATATCCCTGATATCCCTGATATCCTTGATATCCTGGATATCCTTTATATCCTTGATATCCTTGATATCCTTGATATTCTCGATATCCTTGATATTCTTGATATCCTTGATATCCTTGATATTCTTGATATCCTTGATATTCTTGATATCCTTGATATCCTTGATGGTTATGATATCCCTTGATGGTTATGATGATATCCCTTGATGGTTATGATGGTAATGATGATAGTGATGATGATGATGATGATAATGGTGATGATGATAATGATGATGATGATGATGATAATGGTCGCGGTGGTGGTTTCGGTGACGGTGACGGTGACGGTGACGCCGACGGTGACGGTGACGGTGACGGTGACGGTGACGGTGACGGTGACGGTGACGGTGACGGTGACGGTGGCGGTGGCGGTGGCGGTGGCGGTGGCGGTGGCGGTGGCGGTGGCGGTGGCGGTGGCGGTGGCGGTGACGGTGACGGTGACGGTGACGGTGACGGTGACGGTGACGGTGACGGTGACGGTGACGGTGACGGTGACGGTGACGGTGACGGTGACGGTGACGGTGACGGTGACGGTGACGGTGACGATGACGATCATAAGATATCCTTGGATATCCTTAATATCATTGATATTATATCCCTGATATCCCTGATATCCCTGATATCCTTGATATCCCTGATATCCCTGATATCCCTGATATCCCTGATATCCCTGATATCCCTGATATCCCTGATATTCCTGATATCCTTGATATCCCTGATATCCTTGATATCCCTGATATCCTTGATATCCCTGATATCCTCGATATCCCTGATATCCCTGATATCCTTGATATCCCTGATATCCTTGATATCCCTGATATCCTTGATATCCCTGATATCCTTGATATCCCTGATATCCTTGATATCCCTGATATCCCTGATATCCTTGATATCCTGGATATCCTTTATATCCTTGATATCCTTGATATCCTTGATATTCTTGATATCCTTGATATTCTTGATATCCTTGATATCCTTGATGGTTATGATATCCCTTGATGGTTATGATGATATCCCTTGATGGTTATGATGGTAATGATGATAGTGATGATGATGATGATGATAATGGTGATGATGATGATGATGATGATGATGATAATGGTCGCGGTGGTGGTTTCGGTGATGGTGACGGTGACGGTGACGCCGACGGTGACGGTGACGGTGACGGTGACGGTGACGGTGGCGGTGGCGGTGGCAGTGGCGGTGGCGGTGGCGGTGGCGGTGGCGGTGGCGGTGGCGGTGGCGGTGGCGGTGGCGGTGGCGGTGGCGGTGGCGGTGGCGGTGGCGGTGGCGGTGGCGGTGGCGGTGGCGGTGGCGGTGACGGTGACGGTGACGGTGACGGTGACGGTGGCGGTGACGGTGACGGTGACGGTGACGGTGACGGTGACGGTGACGGTGACGGTGACGGTTACGGTGACGGTGACGATGACGATCATAAGATATCCTTGGATATCCTTAATATCATTGATATTATATCCCTGATATCCCTGATATCCTTGATATCCCTGATATCCCTGATATCCCTGATATCCCTGATATCCCTGATATCCCTGATATCCCTGATATCCCTGATATCGTTGATATCCCTGATATCCTGGATATCCCTGATATCCCTGATATCCCTGATATCCCTGATATCCCTGATATCCCTGATATCCCTGATATCCCTGATATCCCTGATATCCCTGATATCCCTGATATCCCTGATATCCCTGATATCCCTGATATCCCTGATATCCTGGATATCCCTGATATCCCTGATATCCCTGATATCCCTGATATCCCTGAAATACCTGATATCCCTGATATCCCTGATATCCCTGATATCCCTGATATCCCTGATATCCCTGATATCCCTGATATCCCTGATATCCCTGATATCGTTGATATCCCTGATATCCTGGATATCCCTGATATCCCTGATATCCCTGATATCCCTGATATCCCTGATATCCCTGATATCCCTGATATCCCTGATATCCTGGATATCCTGGATATCCCTGATATCCCTGATATCCCTGATATCCCTGATATGCCTGATATCCTGGATATCCCTGATATCCCTGATATCCCTGATATCCCTGATATCCTGGATATCCCTGATATCCCTGATATCCCTGAAATACCTGATATCCCTGATATCCCTGATATCCCTGATATCCCTGATATCCCTGATATCCCTGATATCCCTGATATCCCTGATATCCCTGATATCGTTGATATCCCTGATATCCTGGATATCCCTGATATCCCTGATATCCCTGATATCCCTGATATCCCTGATATCCCTGATATCCCTGATATCCCTGATATCCCTGATATCCCTGATATCCCTGATATCCCTGATATCCTGGATATCCCTGATATCCCTGATATCCCTGATATCCCCGATATCCCTGATATCCCTGATATCCCTGATATCCCTGATATCCCTGATATCCCTGATATCCCTGATATCCCTGATATCCCTGATATATTGGATATCCCTGATATCCCTGATATCCCTGATATCCCTGATATCCCTGATATCCCCGATATCCCTGATATCCCTGATATCCCTGATATCCCTGATATCCCTGATATCCCTGATATCCCTGATATCCCTGATATCCCTGATATCCGCGATATCCCTGATATCCCTGATATCCCTGATATCCCTGATATCCCTGATATCCCTGATATCCCTGATATCCCTGATATCCCTGATATCCCTGATATCCCTGATATCCCTGATATCCCTGATATCCCTGATATCCCTGATATCCCTGATATCCTGGATATCCCTGATATCCCTGATATCCCTGATATCCCTGATATCCCTGATATCCCTGATATCCCTGATATCCTGGATATCCCTGATATCCTGGATATCCCTGATATCCCTGATATCCCTGATATCCCCGATATCCCTGATATCCCTGATATCCCTGATATCCGTGATATCCCTGATATCCCTGATATCCCTGATATCCCTGATATCCCTGATATCCCTGATATCCCTGATATCCCTGATATCCCTGATATCCCTGATATCCCTGATATCCCTGATATCCCTGATATCCCTGATATCCTGGATATCCCTGATATCCCTGATATCCCTGATATCCCTGATATCCCTGAAATACCTGATATCCCTGATATCCCTGATATCCCTGATATCCCTGATATCCCTGATATCCCTGATATCCCTGATATCCCTGATATCCCTGATATCCCTGATATCGTTGATATCCCCGATATCCTGGATATCCCTGATATCCCTGATATCCCTGATATCCCTGATATCCCTGATATCCCTGATATCCCTGATATCCCTGATATCCTGGATATCCTGGATATCCCTGATATCCCTGATATCCCTGATATCCCTGATATCCCTGATATCCTGGATATCCCTGATATCCCTGATATCCCTGATATCCCTGATATCCTGGATATCCCTGATATCCCTGATATCCCTGAAATACCTGATATCCCTGATATCCCTGATATCCCTGATATCCCTGATATCCCTGATATCCCTGATATCCCTGATATCCCTGATATCCCTGATATCCCTGATATCCCTGATATCCCTGATATCCCTGATATCCCTGATATCGTTGATATCCCTGATATCCTGGATATCCCTGATATCCCTGATATCCCTGATATCCCTGATATCCCTGATATCCCTGATATCCCTGATATCCCTGATATCCCTGATATCCCTGATATCCTGGATATCCCTGATATCCCTGATATCCCTGATATCCCCGATATCCCTGATATCCCTGATATCCCTGATATCCCTGATATCCCTGATATCCCTGATATCCCTGATATCCCTGATATCCCTGATATATTGGATATCCCTGATATCCCTGATATCCCTGATATCCCTGATATCCCTGATATCCCTGATATCCCTGATATCCCTGATATCCCTGATATCCCTGATATCCCTGATATCCTTGATATCCCTGATATCCTTGATATCCCTGATATCCGTGATATCCGTGATATCCTTGATATCCCTGATATCCTTGATATCCCTGATATCCTTGATATTCCTGATATCCTTGATATCCCTGATATCCTTGATATCCCTGATATCCTTGATATCCCTGATATCCTCGATATCCCTGATATCCCTGATATCCTTGATATCCCTGATATCCTTGATATCCCTGATATCCTTGATATCTCTGATATCCTTGATATCCCTGATATCCCTGATATCCTTGATATCCTGGATATCCTTTATATCCTTGATATCCTTGATATCCTTGATATTCTTGATATCCTTGATATTCTTGATATCCTTGATATCCTTGATGGTTATGATATCCCTTGATGGTTATGATGATATCCCTTGATGGTTATGATGGTAATGATGATAGTGATGATGATGATGATGATAATGGTGATGATGATGATGATGATGATGATGATGATAATGGTCGCGGTGGTGGTTTCGGTGATGGTGACGGTGACGGTGACGCCGACGGTGACGGTGACGGTGACGGTGACGGTGACGGTGACGGTGGCGGTGGCGGTGGCAGTGGCGGTGGCGGTGGCGGTGGCGGTGGCGGTGGCGGTGGCGGTGGCGGTGGCGGTGGCGGTGGCGGTGGCGGTGGCGGTGACGGTGACGGTGACGGTGACGGTGACGGTGACGGTGACGGTGACGGTGACGGTGACGGTGACGGTGACGGTGACGGTGACGGTGACGGTGACGGTGACGGTGACGGTGACGGTGACGGTGACGGTGACGGTGACGGTGACGGTGACGGTGACGGTGACGGTGACGGTGACGGTGACGGTGACGGTGACGGTGACGGTTACGGTGACGGTGACGATGACGATCATAAGATATCCTTGGATATCCTTAATATCATTGATATTATATCTCTGATATCCCTGATATCCCTGATATCCCTGATATCCCTGATATCCTTGATATCCCTGATATCCCTGATATCCCTGATATCCCTGATATCCTGGATATCCCTGATATCCCTGATATCCCTGATATCCCCGATATCCCTGATATCCCTGATATCCCTGATATCCGTGATATCCCTGATATCCCTGATATCCCTGATATCCCTGATATCCCTGATATCCCTGATATCCCTGATATCCCTGATATCCCTGATATCCCTGATATCCTGGATATCCCTGATATCCCTGATATCCCTGATATCCCTGATATCCCTGATATCCCTGATATCCCTGATATCCCTGATATCCCTGATATCCCTGATATCCCTGATATCCCTGATATCCCTGATATCCCTGATATCCCTGATATCCCTGATATATTGGATATCCCTGATATCCCTGATATCCCTGATATCCCTGATATCCCTGATATCCCTGATATCCCTGATATCCCTGATATCCCTGATATCCCTGATATATTGGATATCCCTGATATCCCTGATATCCTGGATATCCCTGATATCCCTGATATTCCCCATATCCCTGATATCCCCCATATCCCTGATATCCCTGATATCCCTGATATCCCTGATATCCCTGATATCCCTGATATCCCTGATATCCCTGATATCCCTGATATCCCTGATATCCCTGATATCCCTGATATCCCTGATATCCCTGATATCCCTGATATCCCTGATATCCCTGATATCCCTGATATCCCTGATATCCCTGATATCCCTGATATCCCTGATATCCCTGATATCCCTGATTTCCCTGATATCCCTGATATCCCTGATATTTCTGATATCCCTGATATCCCTGATATCCTGGATATCCCTGATATCCCTGATATCCCTGATATCCCTGATATCCCTGATATCCCTGATATCCCTGATATCCCTGATATCCCTGATATCCCTGATATCCCTGATATCCCTGATATCCCTGATATCCCTGATATCCCTGATATCCCTGATATCCCTGATATCCCCGATATCCCTGATATCCCCGATATCCCTGATATCCCCGATATCCCCGATATCCCTGATATCACTCATATCCCTGATATCCCTGATATCCCTGATATCCGTGATATCCCTGATATCCCTGATATCCCTGATATCCCTGATATCCCTGATATCCCTGATATCCCTGATATCCCTGATATCCCCGATATCCCTGATATCCCCGATATCCCTGATATCCCTGATATCCCTGATATCCCTGATATCCCTGATATCCCTGATATCCCTGATATCCCTGATATCCCTGATATCCCTGATATCCCTGATATCCTTGATATCCCTGATATCCCTGATATCCCTGATATCCCTGATATCCCTGATATCCCTGATATCCCTGATATCCCTGATAACCCTGATATCCCTGATATCCCTGATATCCCTGATATCACTCATATCCCTGATATCCCTGATATCCCTGATATCCGTGATATCCCTGATATCCCTGATATCCCTGATATCCCTGATATCCCTGATATCCCTGATATCCCAGATATCCCTGATATCCCTGATATCCCTGATATCCCTGATATCCCTGATATCCCTGATATCCCTGATATCCCTGATATCCCTGATATCCTGAATATCCCTGATATCCTCGATATCCCTGATATCCTCGATATCCCTGATATCCCTGATATCCCTGATATCCCTGATATTCCCCATATCCCTGATATTCCCCATATCCCTGATATCCCTGATATCCCTGATATCCCTGATATCCCTGATATCCCTGATATCCCTGATATCCCTGATATCCCTGATATCCCTGATATCCCTGATATCCCTGATATCCCTGATATCCCTGATATCCCTGATATCCCTGATATCCCTGATTTCCCTGATATCCCTGATATCCCTGATATTTCTGATATCCCTGATATCCCTGATATCCTGGATATCCCTGATATCCCTGATATCCCTGATATCCCTGATATCCCTGATATCCCTGATATCCCTGATATCCCTGATATCCCTGATATCCCTGATATCCCTGATATCCCTGATATCCCTGATATCCCTGATATCTCTGATATCCTGGATATCCCTGATATCCCTGATATCCCTGATATCCCTGATATCCCTGATATCCCGGATATCCCTTATATCCCTGATATCCCTGATATCCCTGATATCCTTGATATCCCTGATATCCTTGATATCCCTGATATCCTTGATATCCCTGATATCCTTGATATCCCTGATATTCCTGATATCCCTGATATCCTTGAAATCCTTGATATCCTCGATATCTTCGATATCCTTGATATCCTGGATATCCTTGATATCCTTGATATTCTTGATATCCTTGATATTCTTGATATCCTTGATATCCTTGATGCTTGTGATATCCCTTGATGGTTATGATGATATCTTTTGGTGGTTATGATGGTAATGATGATAGTGATAATGATGATGATGGTAATGGTGATGATGATGATGATGATGATGATGATAATGGTCGCGGTGGCAGTTTCGGTGACGGTGACGGTGACGGTGTCGGTGACGCCGACGGTGACGATGACGGTGACGGTGACGGTGACGGTGACGGTGACGGTTACGGTGACGGTGACGATGACGATCATAAGATATCCTTGGATATCCTTAATATCATTGATATTATATCTCTGATATCCCTGATATCCCTGATATCCCTGATATCCCTGATATCCTTGATATCCCTGATATCCCTGATATCCCTGATATCCTCGATATCCCTGATATCCTTGATATTCCTGATATCCTCGGTTGATATCCCTGATATCCTTCATATCATTGATATCCTTGATATCCCTGATATCCTTGATATCCCTGATATCCTTGATATCCCTGATATCCCTGATATCCCTGATATCCCTGATATTCCTGATATCCCTGATATCCCTGATATCCCTGATATCCCTGATATCCCTGATATCCCTGATATCCCTGATATCCCTGATATCCCTGATATCCCTGATATCCCTGATATCCCTGATATCCGCGATATCCCTGATATCCCTGATATCCCTGATAAACCTGATATCCCTGATATCCCTGATATCCCTGATATCCCTGATATCCCTGATATCCCTGATATCCTGGATATCCCTGATATCCCTGATATCCCTGATATCCCTGATATCCCTGATATCCCTGATATCCCTGATATCCCTGATATCCCTGATATCCCTGATATCCCTGATATCCCTGATATCCCTGATATCCCTGATATCCCTGATATCCCTGATATCCCTGATATCCCTGATATCCCTGATATCCCTGATATCCCTGATATCCCTGATATCCCTGATATCCCTGATATCCCTGATATCCCTGATATCCCTGATATCCCTGATATCCCCGATATCCCTGATATCCCTGATATCCCTGATATCCCTGATATATTGGATATCCCTGATATCCCCGATATCCCTGATATCCGTGATATCCCTGATATCCCTGATATCCCTGATATCCCTGATATCCCTGATATCCCTGATATCCCTGATATCCCTGATATCCCTGATATCCCTGATATCCCTGATATCCCTGATATCCCTGATATCCTGGATATCCCTGATATCCCTGATATCCCTGATATCCCTGATATCCCTGATATCCCTGATATCCCTGATATCCCTGATATCCCTGATATCCCTGATATCCCTGATATCCCTGATATCCCTGATATCCCTGATATCCCTGATATCCCTGATATCCCTGATATCCCTGATATCCCCGATATCCCCGATATCCCTGATATCCCTGATATCCCTGATATCCCTGATATCCCTGATATCCCTGATATCCCTGATATCCCTGATATCCCTGATATCCCTGATATCCCTGATATCCCTGATATCCCTGATATCCCTGATATCCCTGATATCCCTGATATCCCTGATATCCCTGATATCCCTGATATCCCCGATATCCCTGATATCCCTGATATCCCTGATATCCCTGATATATTGGATATCCCTGATATCCCTGATATCCCTGATATCCCTGATATCCCTGATATCCCTGATATCCCTGATATCCCTGATATTCCTGATATCCCTGATATCCCTGATATCCCTGATATCCCTGATATCCCTGATATCCCTGATATCCCTGATATCCCTGATATCCCTGATATCCCTGATATCCCTGATATCCCGGATATCCCTTATATCCCTGATATCCCTGATATCCCTGATATCCTTGATATCCCTGATATCCTTGATATCCCTGATATCCTTGATATCCCTGATATCCTTGATATCCCTGATATCCTTGATATCCCTGATATTCCTGATATCCCTGATATCCTTGAAATCCTTGATATCCTCGATATCTTCGATATCCTTGATATCCTGGATATCCTTGATATCCTTGATATTCTTGATATCCTTGATATTCTTGATATCCTTGATATCCTTGATGCTTGTGATATCCCTTGATGGTTATGATGATATCTTTTGGTGGTTATGATGGTAATGATGATAGTGATAATGATGATGATGGTAATGGTGATGATGATGATGATGATGATGATGATAATGGTCGCGGTGGCAGTTTCGGTGACGGTGACGGTGACGGTGTCGGTGACGCCGACGGTGACGGTGACGGTGACGGTGACGGTGACGGTGACGGTGACGGTGACGGTTACGGTGACGGTGACGATGACGATCATAAGATATCCTTGGATATCCTTAATATCATTGATATTATATCTCTGATATCCCTGATATCCCTGATATCCCTGATATCCCTGATATCCTTGATATCCCTGATATCCCTGATATCCCTGATATCCCTGATATCCCTGATATCCCTGATATCCCTGATATCCCTGATATCCCTGATATCCCTGATATCCCTGATATCCCTGATATCCTGGATATCCTGGATATCCCTGATATCCCTGATATCCCTGATATCCCTGATATCCCTGATATCCTGGATATCCCTGATATCCCTGATATCCCTGATATCCCTGATATCCTGGATATCCCTGATATCCCTGATATCCCTGAAATACCTGATATCCCTGATATCCCTGATATCCCTGATATCCCTGATATCCCTGATATCCCTGATATCCCTGATATCCCTGATATCCCTGATATCCCTGATATCCCTGATATCGTTGATATCCCTGATATCCTGGATATCCCTGATATCCCTGATATCCCTGATATCCCTGATATCCCTGATATCCCTGATATCCCTGATATCCCTGATATCCCTGATATCCCTGATATCCTGGATATCCCTGATATCCCTGATATCCCTGATATCCCCGATATCCCTGATATCCCTGATATCCCTGATATCCCTGATATCCCTGATATCCCTGATATCCCTGATATCCCTGATATCCCTGATATCCCTGATATCCCTGATATATTGGATATCCCTGATATCCCTGATATCCCTGATATCCCTGATATCCCTGATATCCCTGATATCCCTGATATCCCTGATATCCCTGATATCCCTGATATCCCTGATATCCTTGATATCCCTGATATCCGTGATATCCGTGATATCCTTGATATCCCTGATATCCTTGATATCCCTGATATCCTTGATATTCCTGATATCCTTGATATCCCTGATATCCTTGATATCCCTGATATCCTTGATATCCCTGATATCCTCGATATCCCTGATATCCCTGATATCCTTGATATCCCTGATATCCTTGATATCCCTGATATCCTTGATATCCCTGATATCCTTGATATCCCTGATATCCCTGATATCCTTGATATCCTGGATATCCTTTATATCCTTGATATCCTTGATATCCTTGATATTCTTGATATCCTTGATATTCTTGATATCCTTGATATCCTTGATGGTTATGATATCCCTTGATGGTTATGATGATATCCCTTGATGGTTATGATGGTAATGATGATAGTGATGATGATGATGATGATAATGGTGATGATGATGATGATGATGATGATGATGATAATGGTCGCGGTGGTGGTTTCGGTGATGGTGACGGTGACGGTGACGCCGACGGTGACGGTGACGGTGACGGTGACGGTGACGGTGACGGTGACGGTGACGGTGACGGTGGCGGTGGCGGTGGCAGTGGCGGTGGCGGTGGCGGTGGCGGTGGCGGTGGCGGTGGCGGTGGCGGTGGCGGTGGCGGTGGCGGTGGCGGTGACGGTGACGGTGACGGTGACGGTGACGGTGACGGTGACGGTGACGGTGACGGTGACGGTGACGGTGACGGTGACGGTGACGGTGACGGTGACGGTGACGGTGACGGTGACGGTGACGGTGACGGTGACGGTGACGGTGACGGTGACGGTGACGGTGACGGTGACGGTGACGGTGACGGTGACGGTGACGGTGACGGTGACGGTGACGGTGACGGTGACGGTTACGGTGACGGTGACGATGACGATCATAAGATATCCTTGGATATCCTTAATATCATTGATATTATATCTCTGATATCCCTGATATCCCTGATATCCCTGATATCCCTGATATCCTTGATATCCCTGATATCCCTGATATCCCTGATATCCTCGATATCCCTGATATCCTTGATATCCCTGATATCCTCGGTTGATATCCCTGATATCCTTGATATCATTGATATCCTTGATATCCCTGATATCCTTGATATCCCTGATATCCTTGATATCCCTGATATCCCTGATATCCCTGATATCCCTGATATTCCTGATATCCCTGATATCCCCGATATCCCTGATATCCCCGATATCCCTGATATCCCTGATATCCCTGATATCCCTGATATCCCTGATATCCCTGATATCCCTGATATCCGCGATATCCCTGATATCCCTGATATCCCTGATATCCCTGATATCCCTGATATCCCTGATATCCCTGATATCCCTGATATCCCTGATATCCCTGATATCCCTGATATCCCTGATATCCCTGATATCCTGGATATCCCTGATATCCCTGATATCCCTGATATCCCTGATATCCCTGATATCCCTGATATCCCTGATATCCCTGATATCCCTGATATCCCTGATATCCCTGATATCCCTGATATCCCTGATATCCCTGATATCCCTGATATCCTGGATATCCCTGATATCCCTGATATCCCTGATATCCCCGATATCCCTGATATCCCTGATATCCCTGATATCCGTGATATCCCTGATATCCCTGATATCCCTGATATCCCTGATATCCCTGATATCCCTGATATCCCTGATATCCCTGATATCCCTGATATCCCTGATATCCCTGATATCCCTGATATCCCTGATATCCCTGATATCCTGGATATCCCTGATATCCCTGATATCCCTGATATCCCTGATATCCCTGATATCCCTGATATCCCTGATATCCCTGATATCCCTGATATCCCTGATATCCCTGATATCCCTGATATCCCTGATATCCCTGATATCCCTGATATCCCTGATATATTGGATATCCCTGATATCCCTGATATCCCTGATATCCCTGATATCCCTGATATCCCTGATATCCCTGATATCCCTGATATCCCTGATATCCCTGATATCTGTATGTTGATTCTTGGGTATGTAGCACTGTTTACTGTGTAGTAGTACGCAAGGCAAAGTCATATACACTATAGCACCTGTATGACGGCTGTGTCACGAGCAGGCTGTGAGTTTTATTGTATATAGCGGCCTTTTTTGTGTGCGTATTATTTTTATTAACTAATTAATTAAATATTTTTAATCAATTAGTTAACTTTTCTCTATCCCTGATATTTATTATGAAAAATTATGAATTCTTTTTGATGAGAAAAATTAACGGACGATCCGGGAATCGAACCCAGGATCTACGGAAGCCTATCCGGGGACTTACACCCGAGACCACCTAGCTCGCCCACGGATCGCCGCAATTTCTCTCATCTTCATATATATTCTTGTGCTCAGATGTATATGTATGTTGATTCTTAGGTATGTAGCACTGTTTACTGTGTAGTAGTACGCAAGGCAAAGTCATATACACTATCCCTGATATCCCTGATATCCCTGATATCCCTGATATCCCTGATATCCCTGATATCCCTGATATCCCTGATATCCCTGATATCCCTGATATCCGCGATATCCCTGATATCCCTGATATCCCTGATATCCCTGATATCCCTGATATCCCTGATATCCCTGATATCCCTGATATCCCTGATATCCCTGATATCCCTGATATCCCTGATATCCCACATATCCCTGATATCCCTGATATCCCTGATATCCCTGATATCCCTGATATTCCCCATATCCCTGATATCCCCCATATCCCTGATATCCCTGATATCCCTGATATCCCTGATATCCCTGATATCCCTGATATCCCTGATATCCCTGATATCCCTGATATCCCTGATATCCCTGATATCCCTGATATCCCTGATATCCCTGATTTCCCTGATATCCCTGATATCCCTGATATT
This sequence comes from Tenthredo mesomela, assembly GCA_943736025.1. Lineage (NCBI taxonomy): Eukaryota > Metazoa > Arthropoda > Insecta > Hymenoptera > Tenthredinidae > Tenthredo > Tenthredo mesomela. Next base: position 28,750,527 of record OX031019.1, on the reverse strand, counting down.
TCTGATATCCCTGATATCCCTGATATCCTGGATATCCCTGATATCCCTGATATCCCTGATATCCCTGATATCCCTGATATCCCTGATATCCCTGATATCCCTGATATCCCTGATATCCCTGATATCCCTGATATCCCTGATATCCCTGATATCCTGGATATCCCTGATATCCCTGATATCCCTGATATCCCTGATATCCCTGATATCCCGGATATCCCTTATATCCCTGATATCCCTGATATCCCTGATATCCTTGATATTCCTGATATCCTTGATATCCCTGATATCCTTGATATCCCTGATATCCTTGATATCCCTGATATCCTTGATATCCCTGATATTCCTGATATCCCTGATATCCTTGAAATCCTTGATATCCTCGATATCTTCGATATCCTTGATATCCTGGATATCCTTGATATCCTTGATATTCTTGATATCCTTGATATTCTTGATATCCTTGATATCCTTGATGCTTGTGATATCCCTTGATGGTTATGATGATATCTTTTGGTGGTTATGATGGTAATGATGATAGTGATAATGATGATGATGGTAATGGTGATGATGATGATGATGATGATGATGATAATGGTCGCGGTGGCAGTTTCGGTGACGGTGACGGTGACGGTGTCGGTGACGCCGACGGTGACGGTGACGGTGACGGTGACGGTGACGGTGACGGTGACGGTTACGGTGACGGTGACGATGACGATCATAAGATATCCTTGGATATCCTTAATATCATTGATATTATATCTCTGATATCCCTGATATCCCTGATATCCCTGATATCCCTGATATCCTTGATATCCCTGATATCCCTGATATCCCTGATATCCTCGATATCCCTGATATCCTTGATATCCCTGATATCCTCGGTTGATATCCCTGATATCCTTGATATCATTGATATCCTTGATATCCCTGATATCCTTGATATCCCTGATATCCTTGATATCCCTGATATCCCTGATATCCCTGATATCCCTGATATTCCTGATATCCCTGATATCCCTGATATCCCTGATATCCCTGATATCCCTGATATCCCTGATATCCCTGATATCCCTGATATCCCTGATATCCCTGATATCCCTGATATCCCTGATATCCGCGATATCCCTGATATCCCTGATATCCGCGATATCCCTGATATCCCTGATATCCCTGATATCCCTGATATCCCTGATATCCCTGATATCCCTGATATCCCTGATATCCCTGATATCCCTGATATCCCTGATATCCCTGATATCCCTGATATCCCTGATATCCCTGATATCACTGATATCCCTGATATCCCTGATATCCCTGATATCCCTGATATCCCTGATATCCCTGATATCCCTGATATCCCTGATATCCTGGATATCCCTGATATCCTGGATATCCCTGATATCCCTGATATCCCTGATATTCCTGATATCCCTGATATCCCTGATATCCCTGATATCCCTGATATCCCTGATATCCCTGATATCCCTGATATCCCTGATATCCTGGATATCCCTGATATCCCTGATATCCCTGATATCCCTGATATCCCTGATATCCCTGATATCCCTGATATCCCTGATATCCCTGATATCCTGGATATCCCTGATATCCTGGATATCCCTGATATTCCTGATATCCCTGATATCCTTGAAATCCTTGATATCCTCGATATCTTCGATATCCTTGATATCCTGGATATCCTTGATATCCTTGATATTCTTGATATCCTTGATATTCTTGATATCCTTGATATCCTTGATGCTTGTGATATCCCTTGATGGTTATGATGATATCTTTTGGTGGTTATGATGGTAATGATGATAGTGATAATGATGATGATGGTAATGGTGATGATGATGATGATGATGATGATGATAATGGTCGCGGTGGCAGTTTCGGTGACGGTGACGGTGACGGTGTCGGTGACGCCGACGGTGACGGTGACGGTGACGGTGACGGTGACGGTGACGGTGACGGTGACGGTTACGGTGACGGTGACGATGACGATCATAAGATATCCTTGGATATCCTTAATATCATTGATATTATATCTCTGATATCCCTGATATCCCTGATATCCCTGATATCCCTGATATCCTTGATATCCCTGATATCCCTGATATCCCTGATATCCCTGATATCCCTGATATCCCTGATATCCCTGATATCCCTGATATCCCTGATATCCCTGATATCCCTGATATCCCTGATATCCGCGATATCCCTGATATCCCTGATATCCCTGATATCCCTGATATCCCTGATATCCCTGATATCCCTGATATCCCTGATATCCCTGATATCCCTGATATCCCTGATATCCCTGATATCCCTGATATCCCTGATATCCCTGATATCCCTGATATCCCTGATATCCCTGATATCCTGGATATCCCTGATATCCTGGATATCCCTGATATCCTGGATATCCCTGATATCCTGGATATCCCTGATATCCCTGATATCCCTGATATCCCTGATATCCCTGATATCCCTGATATCCCTGATATCCCTGATATCCCTGATATCCCTGATATCCCTGATATCCCTGATATCCTGGATATCCCTGATATCCCTGATATCCCTGATATCCCTGATATCCCTGATATCCCTGATATCCCTGATATCCCTGATATCCCTGATATCCTGGATATCCCTGATATTCTGGATATCCCTGATATCCCTGATATCCCTGATATCCCCGATATCCCTGATATCCCTGATATCCCTGATATCCGTGATATCCCTGATATCCCTGATATCCCTGATATCCCTGATATCCCTGATATCCCTGATATCCCTGATATCCCTGATATCCCTGATATCCCTGATATCCCTGATATCCCTGATATCCCTGATATCCCTGATATCCCTGATATCCCTGATATCCCTGATATCCCTGATATCCCTGATATCCCTGATATCCTGGATATCCCTGATATCCCTGATATCCCTGATATCCCTGATATCCCTGATATCCCTGATATCCCTGATATCCCTGATATCCCTGATATCCCTGATATCCCTGATATCCCTGATATCCCTGATATCCCTGATATCCCTGATATCCCTTATATCCCTGATATCCCTGATATCCCTGATATCCCTGATATCCCTGATATCCCTGATATCCCTGATATCCCTGATATCCCTGATATCCCTGATAATCTGGATATCCCTGATATCCCTGATATCCCTGATATCCCCGATATCCCTGATATCCCCGATATCCCTGATATCCCTGATATCCCTGATATCCCTGATATCCCTGATATCCCTGATATCCCTGATATCCCTGATATCCCTGATATCCCTGATATCCCTGATATCCCTGATATCCCTGATATCACTGATATCCCTGATATCACTGATATCCCTGATATCCCTGATATCCCTGATATCCCCGATATCCCTGATATCCCCGATATCCCTGATATCCCCGATATCCCTGATATCCCCGATATCCCTGATATCCCCGATATCCCTGATATCCCCGATATCCCTGATATCCCCGATATCCCTGATATCCCCGATATCCCTGATATCCCTGATATCCCTGATATCCCTGATATCCCTGATATCCCTGATATCCCTGATATCCCTGATAACCCTGATATCCCTGATATCCCTGATATCCCTGATATCACTCATATCCCTGATATCCCTGATATCCCTGATATCCCTGATATCCCTGATATCCCTGATATCCCTGATATCCCTGATATCCCTGATATCCCTGATATCCCTGATATCCCTGATATCCCTGATATCCCTGATATCCCTGATATCCCTGATATCCCTGATATCCCTGATATCCCTGATATCCCTGATATCCCTGATATCCCTGATATCCCTGATATCTCTGATATCCCTGATATCCCTGATATCCCTGATATCCCTGATATCCCCGATATCCCTGATATCCTCGATATCCCTGATATCCTCGATATCCCTGATATCCCTGATATCCCTGATATCCCTGATATCCCTGATATTCCCCATATCCCTGATATCCCCCATATCCCTGATATCCCTGATATCCCTGATATCCCTGATATCCCTGATATCCCTGATATCCCTGATATCCCTGATATCCCTGATATCCCTGATATCCCTGATATCCCTGATATCCCCGATATCCCTGATATCCTCGATATCCCTGATATCCTCGATATCCCTGATATCCTCGATATCCCTGATATCCTCGATATCCCTGATATCCTCGATATCCCTGATATCCTCGATATCCCTGATATCCTCGATATCCCTGATATCCTCGATATCCCTGATATCCTCGATATCAGGGATCTGCATTCTGCACCTGCATCTGCATTCTGCATTCTGAATCTGCATCTGCATTCTGCATTCTGCATTCTGCATCTGCATTCTGCATTCTGCATTCTGCATTCTGCATTCTGCATTCTGCATTCTGCATTCTGCATCTGCATTCTGCATTCTGCATCTGGATTCTGCATCTGCATTCTGCATTCTGCATATGCATCTGCATCTGGATTCCGCATCTGCATCAGGCTCAGAAGTAAAATTCTACTTCTTTGCTTCTGGCTCAGAAGTAAATTCTACTCCTTTGCTTCTGGTTCAGAAGTAACAGAAGTAAATTTTACTTCTCTGCTTCTGGCTCAGAAGTAACAGAAGCGAAATTCTACTTCTTCGCTTCTGGCTCAGAAGTAACAGAAGCAAAATTCTACTTCTTTGCTTCTGGCTCAGGAGTAACAGAAGTGAATTTTACTTCTTGGCTTCTGGCTCAGCATTCTGCATCTGCATTCTGCATTCTGTATTCTGAATCTGCATCTGCATTCTGCATTCTGCACCTGCATCTGCGTTCTACACCTGCATCTGCATTCTGCACCTGCATCTGCATCCTGCATTCTGCATCTGCATCTGCATTCTGCATCTTCATCTGCATTCCGGTTTGATAATAATTATACCAACTAGTTACTATTATAACTATCAATAATATCATAACTAATATTATCATCGTTATCATCATAATTACTGTCATTACTATCATCTCTCATAACTCTCAAAAATATCATCACTATCATCTATATCATCATTACGGATATCAATGATATCGAGGATATCGATGATATTCTGCATTCTGCATCTGCATCTGCATCTGCATTCTGCATTCTGCATTCCGCATTCTGCATTCTGCATTCTGCATTCTGCATTCTGCATTCTGCATTCTGCATTCTGCATTCTGCATTCTGCATTCTGCACCTGCATCTGCGTTCTACACCTGCATCTGCATTCTGCACCTGCATCTGCATCCTGCATTCTGCATCTGCATCTGCATTCTGCATCTTCATCTGCATTCCGGTTTGATAATAATTATACCAACTAGTTACTATTATAACTATCAATAATATCATAACTAATATTATCATCGTTATCATCATAATTACTGTCATTACTATCATCTCTCATAACTCTCAAAAATATCATCACTATCATCTATATCATCATTACGGATATCAATGATATCGAGGATATCGATGATATTCTGCATTCTGCATCTGCATCTGCATCTGCATTCTGCATTCTGCATTCTGCATTCTGCATTCTGCATTCTGCATTCTGCATTCTGCATTCTGCATTCTGCATTCTGCATTCTGCATTCTGCATTCTGCATTCTGCATTCTGCATTCTGCATTCTGCATTCTGCATTCTGCATTCTGCATCTGCATCTGGATTTTTTACTTCTGGCTCAGAAGTAACAAAAGCAAATTTTACTTCTTTGCTTTCGGATCAGAAGTAACAGAAGCAAAATTCCACTTCTTCGCTTCTGGTTCAGAAGTGACAGAAGTAAATTTTACTTCTCTGCTTCTGGCTCAGAAGTAACAGAAGCAAATTTGACTTCTTTGCTTCTGGGGCAGAAGCACCTGCATCTGGATTCTGCATTCTGCATTCTGCATTCTGCATCTGCATTCTGCATTCTGCATTCTGCATTCTGCATTTTGCATTCTGCATTCTGCATTCTGCATTCTGCATTCTGCATTCTGCTTCTGCATTCTGCATCTGCATCTGCATTTGCATCTGCATCTGGATTCTGCATTCCGCATTCTGCGTCTGCATTCTGACAGAAGTAAATTTTACTTCTCTGCTTCTGGCTCAGAAGTAACAGAAGCAAATTTTTACTTCTTTGCTTTCTGGCTCAGAAGCAAATTTCTGCATTCTGCATTCTGCATTCTGCATCTGCATTCTGCATTCTGCATTCTGCATTCTGCATCTGCATTCTGGATCTGCATCTGCATCTGCATTCTGCATTCTGCATCTGCATTCTGGATTTTTTACTTCTGGCTCAGAAGTAACAGAAGCAAATTTGACTTCTCTGCTTCTGGCTCAGAAGTAACAGAAGCAAATTTTACTTCTTTGCTTCCGGTTCAGAAGAAGTAACAGAAGCGAAATTCTTCTTCGCTTCTGGTTCAGAAGTGACGGAAGTAAATTTTACTTCTCTGCTTCTGGCTCAGAAGTAACAGAAGCAAATTTTACTTCTTTGCTTCTGGCTCAGAAGTGAATTTTACTTCTTTGCTTCTGACTCAGAAACAGTAAAATTTTAGTTCTTCTGCATCCAGTTATCTGCATTTTGCATTCCGCATCTGCATCTGGATTCTGCATCTGCATCTGGATTCTCTGCATCTGCATCTGTATTCTGCATCTGCATCTGGATTCTGCATCTGCATTCTGAATCTGCATCTGCATTCTGCATTCTGCATCTGCATCTGCATTCTGCATTCTGCATCTGCATCTGCATTCTGGATTCTGCATTCTGCATTCTGCATTCTGCATCTGCATTCTGCATCTGCATGCTGCATTCTGCATTCTGCATTCTGCATTCTGCATCTGCATCTGGATTTTTTACTTCTGCAACAGAAGCAAATTTTACTTCTTTGCTTCCGGTTCAGAAGTAACAGAAGCAAATTTTACTTCTTTGCTTTCGGTTCAGAAGTAACAGAAGCAAAATTCCACTTCTTCGCTTCTGGTTCAGAAGTGACAGAAGTAAATTTTACTTCTCTGCTTCTGGCTCAGAAGTAACATAAGCAAAATTTCAGAAGTAACAGTAACAGAAGTACATTCTGCATCCGCATCTGCATCTGCATTCTGCATTCTGCATTCTGCATTCTGCATCTGCATCTGGATTTTTTACTTCTGGCTCAGAAGTAACAGAAGCAAAATTCTACTTCTTTGCTTCTGGCTCAGAAGTAACAGAAGTGAATTTTACTTAGCTTCTGCTCAGCATTCTGCATCTGCATTCTGCATTCTGCATTCTGCATCTGCATCTGGATTCTGCATCTGCATCTGGATTCTGCATCTGCATTCTGCACCTGCACCTGCATCTGCATTCTACACCTGCATCTGCATTCTGCACCTGCATCTGCATTCCGCATTCTGCATCTGCATCTGCATTCTGCATCTTCATCTGCATCTGAATTCTGCATCTGCATCTGCATTCTAGTTAGATAATAATTATACCAACTAGTTACTATCATAACTTTCAATAATATCATAACTAATATTATCATCATTTTCATCATAATTACTGTCATTACTATCATAACTATCAATAATCACTATCATCACTGTCATCACTATCACTACGCATCAATGATATCGAGGATATCGATGATATGATGATTCTGCATCTGCATTCTGCATCCTGCATTCTGAATTCTGCATCTGCATTCTGCATTCTGCATTCTGCATTCTGCATCTGCATCTGCATTCTGCATCTGCATTCTGCATTCTGCATTCTGCATTCTGCATCTGCATTCTGCATTCTGCATTCTGCATTCTGCATCTGCATTCTGCATTCTGCATTCTGCAGTTATGATAGTAATGACAGTAATTATGATGATAATGATGATAATATTAGTTATGATATTATTGATAGTTATGATAGTAACTAGTTGGTATAATAATTATTATCTAACCAGAATGCAGATGCAGATGCAGAATGCAGATGCAGATGAAGATGCAGATGCAGATGAAGATGCAGAATGCAGATGCAGATGCAGAATGCAGAATGCAGATGCAGAATGCAGAATGCAGGTGCAGAATGCAGATGCAGATGTAGAATGCAGATGCAGGTGCAGAATGCAGATGCAGGTGCAGAATGCAGATGCAGGTGCAGAATGCAGATGCAGGTTCAGAATGCAGGTGCAGGTGCAGAATGCAGATGCAGGTGCAGAATGCAGATGCAGAATGCAGATGATAATAATATTAGTTATGATAGTTATGATATATTATTGATAGTTATGATAGTTGGTATAATTAATATATAATCAAAGTCATAATTGTTGTAATATCAAACCCGTATCACAGTTATAAAATCACTCGAGCTAGAAATCACTCGGGTTAGAAATCACTTGAGTTGGAAATCACTTGAGTCGAAAATCACTTAAGTTGGAAATCACTTGAGTCAAGAATCACTCGGGTTATAAATCACTTGAGTTAGAAATCACTCGGGTTAGAAATCACTTGGGTTAGAAATCACTTGAGTTATAAATCACTTGGGTTAGAAATCACTCAAGTTGAAAATCACTTGAGTCGAAAATCACTTAAGTTGGAAATCACTTGAGTCAAGAATCACTCGAGCTAGAAATCACTCGGGTTAGAAATCACTTGAGTTGGAAATCACTTGAGTCGAAAATCACTTAAGTTGGAAATCACTTGAGTCAAGAATCACTCGGGTTATAAATCACTTGAGTTAGAAATCACTCGAGTGAGAAATCACTCGAGTTAAAAATCACTTGAGTGAGAAATCACTCGAGTTCAAAATCACTCGAGTTAGAAATCACTCGGGTTAGAAATCATTTGGGTTAGACATCACTTGAGTTATAAATCACTTGGGTTGAAAGTCACTCGAGTGAGAAATCACTCGAGTTAAAAATCACTCGAGTTAGAAATCAGTCGAGCTAGAAATCACTCGGGTTAGAAATCACTTGAGTTGGAAATCACTTGGGTTAAAAATCACTCGGGTTATAAATCACTTGAGTTAGAAATTACTCGTGTTCAAATCACTCGAGTTAGAAATCACTCGGGTTGGAAATCACTTGAGTTGGAAATCACTGAAGTTGGAAATCACTTGAGTTAGAAATCACTCGAGTTGAAAATCACTCAAGTTAGAAATCACTCGGGTTATAAATCACTTGAGTTAGAAATCACTCGAGTGAGAAATCACTCGAGTTAAAAATCACTCGAGTGAGAAATCACTCGAGTTAAAAATCACTCGAGTTATAAATCACTCGGGTTAGAAATCACTTGGGTTAGAAATCACTTGAGTTAAAAATCACTCGAGTGAGAAATCACTCGAGTTCAAAATAACTCGAGTTCAAAATAACTCGAGTTAGAAATCACTCGGGTTAGAAATCACTTGGGTTATAAATCACTTGAGTTATAAATCACTTGGGTTAGAAATCACTCAAGTTGGAAATCACTTGAGTCGAAAATCACTTAAGTTGGAAATCACTTGAGTCAAGAATCACTCGGGTTATAAATCACTTGAGTTAGAAATCACTCGAGTGAGAAATCACTCGAGTTAAAAATCACTTGAGTGAGAAATCACTCGAGTTCAAAATCACTCGAGTTAGAAATCACTCGGGTTAGAAATCATTCGGGTTAGAAATCACTTGAGTTATAAATCACTTGGGTTGAAAATCACTCGAGTGAGAAATCACTCGAGTTAAAAATCACTCGAGTTAGAAATCACTCGGGTTAGAAATCACTTGGGTTAGAAATCGCTTGAGTCAAAAATCACTCGAGTGAGAAATCACTCGAGTTCAAAATCACTCGAGTTAGAAATCACTCGGGTTAGAAATCACTTGGGTTAGAAATCACTTGAGTTATAAATCACTTGTGTTAGAAATCACTCAAGTTGGAAATCACTTGAGTCGAAAATCACTTAAGTTGGAAATCACTTGAGTCAAGAATCACTCGAGCTAGAAATCACTCGGGTTAGAAATCACTTGAGTTGGAAATCACTTGAGTTAAAAATCACTCGAGTGAGAAATCACTCGAGTTCAAAATCACTCGAGTTTGAAATCACTCGGGTTAGAAATCACTTGGGTTAGAAATCACTTGAGTTATAAATCACTTGGGTTAGAAATCACTCAAGTTGGAAATCACTTGAGTCGAAAATCACTTAAGTTGGAAATCACTTGAGTCCAGAATCACTCGAGCTAGAAATCACTCGGGTTAGAAATCACTTGAGTTGGAAATCACTTGGGTTAAAAATCACTTGGGTTATAAATCACTTCAGTTAGAAATTACTCGTGTTCAAATCACTCAAGTTAGAAATCACTCGGGTTGGAAATCACTTGAGTTAGATATCACTGAAAATGGTAATCACTTGAGTTAGAAATCACTCGAGTTGAAAATCACTCAAGTTAGAAATCACTCGGGTTATAAATCACTCGAGTGAGAAATCACTCGAGTTAAAAATCAGTCGAGCTAGAAATCACTCGGGTTAGAAATCACTTGAGTTGGAAATCACTTGGGTTAAAGATCACTCGGGTTATAAATCACTTGAGTTAGAAATTACTCGTGTTCAAATCACTCGAGTCAGAAATCACTCGGGTTGGAAATCACTCGGGTTATAAATCACTTGAGTTAGAAATCACTCGAGTGAGAAATCACTCGAGTTAAAAATCACTTGAGTGAGAAATCACTCGAGTTCAAAATCACTCGAGTTAGAAATCACTCGGGTTAGAAATTACGTGGGTTAGAAATCACTTGAGTTATAAATCACTTGGGTTAGAAATCACTCAAGTTGGAAATCACTTGAGTCGAAAATCACTCAAGTTGGAAATCACTTGAGTCAAGAATCACTCGAGCTAGAAATCACTCGGGTTAGAAATCACTTGAGTTGGAAATCACTTGGGTTAAAAATCATTCGGGTTATAAATCACTTCAGTTAGAAATTACTCGTGTTCAAATCACTTGAGTTAGAAATCACTCGGGTTAGAAATCACTTGAGTTGGAAATCACTTGGGTTAAAAATCACTTGGGTTATAAATCACTTCAGTTAGAAATTACTCGTGTTCAAATCACTCAAGTTAGAAATCACTCGGGTTGGAAATCACTTGAGTTAGATATCACTGAAAATGGTAATCACTTGAGTTAGAAATCACTCGAGTTAAAAATCACTCAAGTTAGAAATCACTCGGGTTATAAATCACTCGAGTGAGAAATCACTCGAGTTAAAAATCAGTCGAGCTAGAAATCACTCGGGTTAGAAATCACTTGAGTTGGAAATCACTTGGGTTAAAAATCACTCGGGTTATAAATCACTTGAGTTAGAAATTACTCGTGTTCAAATCACTCGAGTTAGAAATCACTCGGGTTGGAAATCACTTGAGTTGGAAATCACTGAAGTTGGAAATCACTTGAGTTAGAAATCACTCGAGTTGAAAATCACTCAAGTTAGAAATCACTCGGGTTATAAATCACTTGAGTTAGAAATCACTCGAGTGAGAAATCACTCGAGTTAAAAATCACTCGAGTGAGAAATCACTCGAGTTAAAAATCACTCGAGTTATAAATCACTCGGGTTAGAAATCACTTGGGTTAGAAATCACTTGAGTTAAAAATCACTCGAGTGAGAAATCACTCGAGTTCAAAATAACTCGAGTTCAAAATAACTCGAGTTAGAAATCACTCGGGTTAGAAATCACTTGGGTTATAAATCACTTGAGTTATAAATCACTTGGGTTAGAAATCACTCAAGTTGGAAATCACTTGAGTCGAAAATCACTTAAGTTGGAAATCACTTGAGTCAAGAATCACTCGGGTTATAAATCACTTGAGTTAGAAATCACTCGAGTGAGAAATCACTCGAGTTAAAAATCACTTGAGTGAGAAATCACTCGAGTTCAAAATCACTCGAGTTAGAAATCACTCGGGTTAGAAATCACTTGGGTTAGAAATCACTTGAGTTATAAATCACTTGGGTTGAAAATCACTCGAGTGAGAAATCACTCGAGTTAAAAATCACTCGAGTTAAAAATCACTCGAGTTATAAATCACTCGGGTTAGAAATCACTTGGGTTAGAAATCACTTGAGTTAAAAATCACTCGAGTGAGAAATCACTCGAGTTCAAAATAACTCGAGTTCAAAATAACTCGAGTTAGAAATCACTCGGGTTAGAAATCACTTGGGTTATAAATCACTTGAGTTATAAATCACTTGGGTTAGAAATCACTCAAGTTGGAAATCACTTGAGTCGAAAATCACTTAAGTTGGAAATCACTTGAGTCAAGAATCACTCGGGTTATAAATCACTTGAGTTAGAAATCACTCGAGTGAGAAATCACTCGAGTTAAAAATCACTTGAGTGAGAAATCACTCGAGTTCAAAATCACTCGAGTTAGAAATCACTCGGGTTAGAAATCACTTGGGTTAGAAATCACTTGAGTTATAAATCACTTGGGTTGAAAATCACTCGAGTGAGAAATCACTCGAGTTAAAAATCACTCGAGTTAAAAATCACTCGAGTTATAAATCACTCGGGTTAGAAATCACTTGGGTTAGAAATCACTTGAGTTAAAAATCACTCGAGTGAGAAATCACTCGAGTTCAAAATAACTCGAGTTCAAAATAACTCGAGTTAGAAATCACTCGGGTTAGAAATCACTTGGGTTATAAATCACTTGAGTTATAAATCACTTGGGTTAGAAATCACTCAAGTTGGAAATCACTTGAGTCGAAAATCACTTAAGTTGGAAATCACTTGAGTCAAGAATCACTCGGGTTATAAATCACTTGAGTTAGAAATCACTCGAGTGAGAAATCACTCGAGTTAAAAATCACTCGAGTCCGAAATTACTCGGGTTAGAAATCACTTGGGTTAGAAATCACTTGAGTTATAAATCACTGGGGTTAGAAATCACTCAAGTTGGAAATCACTTTAGTCGAAAATCACTTAAGTTGGAAATCACTTGAGTCAAGAATCACTCGAGCTAGAAATCACTCGGGTTAGAAATCACTTGAGTTGGAAATCACTTGGGTTAAAAATCACTCGGGTTATAAATCACTTGAGTTAGAAATTACTCGTGTTCAAATCACTCGATTAAGAAATCACTCGGGTTGGAAATCACTTGAGTTAGAAATCACTGAAGTTGGAAATCACTTGAGTTAGAAATCACTCGAGTTGAAAATCACTTAAGTTAGAAATCACTTGAGTTATAAATCACTTGGGTTAGAAATCACTCAAGTTGGAAATCACTTGAGTCGAAAATCACTCAAGTTGGAAATCACTTGAGTCAAGAATCACTCGAGCTCGAAATCACTCGGGTTAGAAATCACTTGAGTTGGAAATTACTTGGGTTAAAGATCACTCGGGTTATAAATCACTTGAGTTAGAAATTACTCGTGTTCAAATCACTCGAGTTAGAAATCACTCGGGTTGGAAATCACTCGAGTTATAAATCACTCGAGTTAAAAATCACTCGACCGAGAAATCACTCAAGTTAAAAATCACTCGAGTTAGAAATCACTCGGGTTAGAAATCACTTGGGTTAGAAATCACTTGAGTTATAAATCACTTGGGTTAGAAATCACTCAAGTTGGAAATCACTTGAGTCGAAAATCACTTAAGTTGGAAATCACTTGAGTCAAGAATCACTCGGGTTATAAATCACTTGTGTTAGAAATCACTCGAGTGAGAAATCACTCGAGTTAGAAATCACTTGAGTGAGAAATCACTCGGGTTAGAAATCACTTGGGTTAGAAATCACTTGAGTTATAAATCACTTGGGTTAGAAATCACTCAAGTTGGAAATCACTTGAGTCGAAAATCACTTAAGTTGGAAATCACTTGAGTCAAGAATCACTCGGGTTATAAATCACTTGTGTTAGAAATCACTCGAGTGAGAAATCACTCGAGTTAAAAATCACTCGAGTTAGAAATCAGTCGAGCTAGAAATCACTCGGGTTAGAAATCACTTGAGTTGGAAATCACTTGGGTTAAAAATCACTCGGGTTATAAATCACTTGAGTTAGAAATTACTCGTGTTCAAATCACTCGAGTTAGAAATCACTCGGGTTGGAAATCACTTGAGTTGGAAATCACTGAAGTTGGAAATCACTTGAGTTAGAAATCACTCGAGTTGAAAATCACTCAAGTTAGAAATCACTCGGGTTATAAATCACTTGAGTTAGAAATCACTCGAGTGAGAAATCACTCGAGTTAAAAATCACTCGAGTGAGAAATCACTCGAGTTAAAAATCACTCGAGTTATAAATCACTCGGGTTAGAAATCACTTGGGTTAGAAATCACTTGAGTTAAAAATCACTCGAGTGAGAAATCACTCGAGTTCAAAATAACTCGAGTTCAAAATCACTCGAGTTAGAAATCACTCGGGTTAGAAATCACTTGGGTTATAAATCACTTGAGTTATAAATCACTTGGGTTAGAAATCACTCAAGTTGGAAATCACTTGAGTCGAAAATCACTTAAGTTGGAAATCACTTGAGTCAAGAATCACTCGGGTTATAAATCACTTGAGTTAGAAATCACTCGAGTGAGAAATCACTCGAGTTAGAAATCACTCGGGTTAGAAATCATTTGGGTTAGAAATCACTTGAGTTATAAATCACTTGGGTTGAAAATCACTCGAGTGAGAAATCACTCGAGTTAAAAATCACTCGAGTTAGAAATCACTCGGGTTAGAAATCACTTGGGTTAGAAATCACTTGAGTTAAAAATCACTCGAGTGAGAAATCACTCGAGTTCAAAATCACTCGAGTTAGAAATCACTCGGGTTAGAAATTACTTGGGTTAAAAATCACTTGAGTTATAAATCACTTGGGTTAGAAATCACTCAAGTTGTAAATCACTGGAGTCGAAAATCACTTAAGTTAGAAATCACTTGAGTCAAGAATCACTCGAGCTAGAAATCACTCGGGTTAGAAATCACTTGAGTTGGAAATCACTTGGGTTAAAGATCACTTGGGTTATAAATCACTTGAGTTAGAAATTACTCGTGTTCAAATCACTCGAGTTAGAAATCACTCGGGTTGGAAATCACTTGAGTTAGAAATCACTGAAGTTGGAAATCACTTGAGTTAGAAATCACTCGAGTTGAAAATCGCTTAAGTTAGAAATCACTTGAGTTATAAATCACTTGGGTTAGAAATCACTTGAGTTGGAAATCACTTGAGTCAAAAATCACTTAAGTTGGAAATCACTTGAGTCAAGAATCACTCGAGCTAGAAATCACTCGGGTTAGAAATCACTTGAGTTGGAAATCACTTGGGTTAAAAATCACTCGGGTTATAAATCACTTCAGTTAGAAATTACTCGTGTTCAAATCACTCGAGTTAGAAATCACTCGGGTTGGAAATCACTTGAGTTAGAAATCACTGAAAATGGAAATCACTTGAGTTAGAAATCACTCGAGTTGAAAATCACTCAAGTTAAAAATCACTCGGGTTATAAATCACTCGAGTTAAAAATCACTCGAGTTAGAAATCACTCGGGTTAGAAATCACTTGGGTT
This sequence comes from Tenthredo mesomela, assembly GCA_943736025.1. Lineage (NCBI taxonomy): Eukaryota > Metazoa > Arthropoda > Insecta > Hymenoptera > Tenthredinidae > Tenthredo > Tenthredo mesomela. Next base: position 28,735,008 of record OX031019.1, on the reverse strand, counting down.
AGAAATCACTTGAGTTATAAATCACTTGGGTTAGAAATCACTCAAGTTGAAAATCACTTGAGTCGAAAATCACTTAAGTTGGAAATCACTTGAGTCAAGAATCACTCGAGCTAGAAATCACTCGGGTTAGAAATCACTTGAGTTGGAAATCACTTGAGTCGAAAATCACTTAAGTTGGAAATCACTTGAGTCAAGAATCACTCGGGTTATAAATCACTTGAGTTAGAAATCACTCGGGTTAGAAGTCACTTGGGTTAGAAATCACTTGAGTTATAAATCACTTGGGTTAGAAATCACTCAAGTTGAAAATCACTTGAGTCGAAAATCACTTAAGTTGGAAATCACTTGAGTCAAGAATCACTCGAGCTAGAAATCACTCGGGTTAGAAATCACTTGAGTTGGAAATCACTTGAGTCGAAAATCACTTAAGTTGGAAATCACTTGAGTCAAGAATCACTCGGGTTATAAATCACTTGAGTTAGAAATCACTCGAGTGAGAAATCACTCGAGTTAAAAATCACTTGAGTGAGAAATCACTCGAGTTCAAAATCACTCGAGTTAGAAATCACTCGGGTTAGAAATCATTTGGGTTAGACATCACTTGAGTTATAAATCACTTGGGTTGAAAATCACTCGAGTGAGAAATCACTCGAGTTAAAAATCACTCGAGTTAGAAATCAGTCGAGCTAGAAATCACTCGGGTTAGAAATCACTTGAGTTGGAAATCACTTGGGTTAAAAATCACTCGGGTTATAAATCACTTGAGTTAGAAATTACTCGTGTTCAAATCACTCGAGTTAGAAATCACTCGGGTTGGAAATCACTTGAGTTGGAAATCACTGAAGTTGGAAATCACTTGAGTTAGAAATCACTCGAGTTGAAAATCACTCAAGTTAGAAATCACTCGGGTTATAAATCACTTGAGTTAGAAATCACTCGAGTGAGAAATCACTCGAGTTAAAAATCACTCGAGTGAGAAATCACTCGAGTTAAAAATCACTCGAGTTATAAATCACTCGGGTTAGAAATCACTTGGGTTAGAAATCACTTGAGTTAAAAATCACTCGAGTGAGAAATCACTCGAGTTCAAAATAACTCGAGTTCAAAATCACTCGAGTTAGAAATCACTCGGGTTAGAAATCACTTGGGTTATAAATCACTTGAGTTATAAATCACTTGGGTTAGAAATCACTCAAGTTGGAAATCACTTGAGTCGAAAATCACTTAAGTTGGAAATCACTTGAGTCAAGAATCACTCGGGTTATAAATCACTTGAGTTAGAAATCACTCGAGTGAGAAATCACTCGAGTTAGAAATCACTTGAGTGAGAAATCACTCGAGTTCAAAATCACTCGAGTTAGAAATCACTCGGGTTAGAAATCATTTGGGCTAGAAATCACTTGAGTTATAAATCACTTGGGTTGAAAATCACTCGAGTGAGAAATCACTCGAGTTAAAAATCACTCGAGTTAGAAATCACTCGGGTTAGAAATCACTTGGGTTAGAAATCACTTGAGTTAAAAATCACTCGAGTGAGAAATCACTCGAGTTCAAAATCACTCGAGTTAGAAATCACTCGGGTTAGAAATTACTTGGGTTAGAAATCACTTGAGTTATAAATCACTTGGGTTAGAAATCACTCAAGTTGTAAATCACTTGAGTCGAAAATCACTTAAGTTAGAAATCACTTGAGTCAAGAATCACTCGAGCTAGAAATCACTCGGGTTAGAAATCACTTGAGTTGGAAATCACTTGGGTTAAAGATCACTTGGGTTATAAATCACTTGAGTTAGAAATTACTCGTGTTCAAATCACTCGAGTTAGAAATCACTCGGGTTGGAAATCACTTGAGTTAGAAATCACTGAAGTTGGAAATCACTTGAGTTAGAAATCACTCGAGTTGAAAATCGCTTAAGTTAGAAATCACTTGAGTTATAAATCACTTGGGTTAGAAATCACTTGAGTTGGAAATCACTTGAGTCAAAAATCACTTAAGTTGGAAATCACTTGAGTCAAGAATCACTCGAGCTAGAAATCACTCGGGTTAGAAATCACTTGAGTTGGAAATCACTTGGGTTAAAAATCACTCGGGTTATAAATCACTTCAGTTAGAAATTACTCGTGTTCAAATCACTCGAGTTAGAAATCACTCGGGTTGGAAATCACTTGAGTTAGAAATCACTGAAAATGGAAATCACTTGAGTTAGAAATCACTCGAGTTGAAAATCACTCAAGTTAAAAATCACTCGGGTTATAAATCACTCGAGTTAAAAATCACTCGAGTTAGAAATCACTCGGGTTAGAAATCACTTGGGTTAGAAATCACTTGAGTTATAAATCACTTGGGTTAGAAATCACTCAAGTTGAAAATCACTTGAGTCGAAAATCACTTAAGTTGGAAATCACTTGAGTCAAGAATCACTCGAGCTAGAAATCACTCGGGTTAGAAATCACTTGAGTTGGAAATCACTTGAGTCGAAAATCACTTAAGTTGGAAATCACTTGAGTCAAGAATCACTCGGGTTATAAATCACTTGAGTTAGAAATCACTCGGGTTAGAAATCACTTGGGTTAGAAATCACTTGAGTTATAAATCACTTGGGTTAGAAATCACTCAAGTTGAAAATCACTTGAGTCGAAAATCACTTAAGTTGGAAATCACTTGAGTCAAGAATCACTCGAGCTAGAAATCACTCGGGTTAGAAATCACTTGAGTTGGAAATCACTTGAGTCGAAAATCACTTAAGTTGGAAATCACTTGAGTCAAGAATCACTCGGGTTATAAATCACTTGAGTTAGAAATCACTCGAGTGAGAAATCACTCGAGTTAAAAATCACTTGAGTGAGAAATCACTCGAGTTCAAAATCACTCGAGTTAGAAATCACTCGGGTTAGAAATCATTTGGGTTAGACATCACTTGAGTTATAAATCACTTGGGTTGAAAATCACTCGAGTGAGAAATCACTCGAGTTAAAAATCACTCGAGTTAGAAATCAGTCGAGCTAGAAATCACTCGGGTTAGAAATCACTTGAGTTGGAAATCACTTGGGTTAAAAATCACTCGGGTTATAAATCACTTGAGTTAGAAATTACTCGTGTTCAAATCACTCGAGTTAGAAATCACTCGGGTTGGAAATCACTTGAGTTGGAAATCACTGAAGTTGGAAATCACTTGAGTTAGAAATCACTCGAGTTGAAAATCACTCAAGTTAGAAATCACTCGGGTTATAAATCACTTGAGTTAGAAATCACTCGAGTGAGAAATCACTCGAGTTAAAAATCACTCGAGTGAGAAATCACTCGAGTTAAAAATCACTCGAGTTATAAATCACTCGGGTTAGAAATCACTTGGGTTAGAAATCACTTGAGTTAAAAATCACTCGAGTGAGAAATCACTCGAGTTCAAAATAACTCGAGTTCAAAATAACTCGAGTTAGAAATCACTCGGGTTAGAAATCACTTGGGTTATAAATCACTTGAGTTATAAATCACTTGGGTTAGAAATCACTCAAGTTGGAAATCACTTGAGTCGAAAATCACTTAAGTTGGAAATCACTTGAGTCAAGAATCACTCGGGTTATAAATCACTTGAGTTAGAAATCACTCGAGTGAGAAATCACTCGAGTTAAAAATCACTTGAGTGAGAAATCACTCGAGTTCAAAATCACTCGAGTTAGAAATCACTCGGGTTAGAAATCATTTGGGTTAGAAATCACTTGAGTTATAAATCACTTGGGTTGAAAATCACTCGAGTGAGAAATCACTCGAGTTAAAAATCACTCGAGTTAGAAATCACTCGGGTTAGAAATCACTTGGGTTAGAAATCGCTTGAGTCAAAAATCACTCGAGTGAGAAATCACTCGAGTTCAAAATCACTCGAGTTAGAAATCACTCGGGTTAGAAATCACTTGGGTTAGAAATCACTTGAGTTATAAATCACTTGTGTTAGAAATCACTCAAGTTGGAAATCACTTGAGTCGAAAATCACTTAAGTTGGAAATCACTTGAGTCAAGAATCACTCGAGCTAGAAATCACTCGGGTTAGAAATCACTTGAGTTGGAAATCACTTGAGTTAAAAATCACTCGAGTGAGAAATCACTCGAGTTCAAAATCACTCGAGTTTGAAATCACTCGGGTTAGAAATCACTTGGGTTAGAAATCACTTGAGTTATAAATCACTTGGGTTAGAAATCACTCAAGTTGGAAATCACTTGAGTCGAAAATCACTTAAGTTGGAAATCACTTGAGTCCAGAATCACTCGAGCTAGAAATCACTCGGGTTAGAAATCACTTGAGTTGGAAATCACTTGGGTTAAAAATCACTTGGGTTATAAATCACTTCAGTTAGAAATTACTCGTGTTCAAATCACTCAAGTTAGAAATCACTCGGGTTGGAAATCACTTGAGTTAGATATCACTGAAAATGGTAATCACTTGAGTTAGAAATCACTCGAGTTGAAAATCACTCAAGTTAGAAATCACTCGGGTTATAAATCACTCGAGTGAGAAATCACTCGAGTTAAAAATCAGTCGAGCTAGAAATCACTCGGGTTAGAAATCACTTGAGTTGGAAATCACTTGGGTTAAAGATCACTCGGGTTATAAATCACTTGAGTTAGAAATTACTCGTGTTCAAATCACTCGAGTCAGAAATCACTCGGGTTGGAAATCACTCGGGTTATAAATCACTTGAGTTAGAAATCACTCGAGTGAGAAATCACTCGAGTTAAAAATCACTTGAGTGAGAAATCACTCGAGTTCAAAATCACTCGAGTTAGAAATCACTCGGGTTAGAAATTACGTGGGTTAGAAATCACTTGAGTTATAAATCACTTGGGTTAGAAATCACTCAAGTTGGAAATCACTTGAGTCGAAAATCACTCAAGTTGGAAATCACTTGAGTCAAGAATCACTCGAGCTAGAAATCACTCGGGTTAGAAATCACTTGAGTTGGAAATCACTTGGGTTAAAAATCATTCGGGTTATAAATCACTTCAGTTAGAAATTACTCGTGTTCAAATCACTTGAGTTAGAAATCACTCGGGTTAGAAATCACTTGAGTTGGAAATCACTTGGGTTAAAAATCACTTGGGTTATAAATCACTTCAGTTAGAAATTACTCGTGTTCAAATCACTCAAGTTAGAAATCACTCGGGTTGGAAATCACTTGAGTTAGATATCACTGAAAATGGTAATCACTTGAGTTAGAAATCACTCGAGTTAAAAATCACTCAAGTTAGAAATCACTCGGGTTATAAATCACTCGAGTGAGAAATCACTCGAGTTAAAAATCAGTCGAGCTAGAAATCACTCGGGTTAGAAATCACTTGAGTTGGAAATCACTTGGGTTAAAAATCACTCGGGTTATAAATCACTTGAGTTAGAAATTACTCGTGTTCAAATCACTCGAGTTAGAAATCACTCGGGTTGGAAATCACTTGAGTTGGAAATCACTGAAGTTGGAAATCACTTGAGTTAGAAATCACTCGAGTTGAAAATCACTCAAGTTAGAAATCACTCGGGTTATAAATCACTTGAGTTAGAAATCACTCGAGTGAGAAATCACTCGAGTTAAAAATCACTCGAGTGAGAAATCACTCGAGTTAAAAATCACTCGAGTTATAAATCACTCGGGTTAGAAATCACTTGGGTTAGAAATCACTTGAGTTAAAAATCACTCGAGTGAGAAATCACTCGAGTTCAAAATAACTCGAGTTCAAAATAACTCGAGTTAGAAATCACTCGGGTTAGAAATCACTTGGGTTATAAATCACTTGAGTTATAAATCACTTGGGTTAGAAATCACTCAAGTTGGAAATCACTTGAGTCGAAAATCACTTAAGTTGGAAATCACTTGAGTCAAGAATCACTCGGGTTATAAATCACTTGAGTTAGAAATCACTCGAGTGAGAAATCACTCGAGTTAAAAATCACTTGAGTGAGAAATCACTCGAGTTCAAAATCACTCGAGTTAGAAATCACTCGGGTTAGAAATCACTTGGGTTAGAAATCACTTGAGTTATAAATCACTTGGGTTGAAAATCACTCGAGTGAGAAATCACTCGAGTTAAAAATCACTCGAGTTAAAAATCACTCGAGTTATAAATCACTCGGGTTAGAAATCACTTGGGTTAGAAATCACTTGAGTTAAAAATCACTCGAGTGAGAAATCACTCGAGTTCAAAATAACTCGAGTTCAAAATAACTCGAGTTAGAAATCACTCGGGTTAGAAATCACTTGGGTTATAAATCACTTGAGTTATAAATCACTTGGGTTAGAAATCACTCAAGTTGGAAATCACTTGAGTCGAAAATCACTTAAGTTGGAAATCACTTGAGTCAAGAATCACTCGGGTTATAAATCACTTGAGTTAGAAATCACTCGAGTGAGAAATCACTCGAGTTAAAAATCACTCGAGTCCGAAATTACTCGGGTTAGAAATCACTTGGGTTAGAAATCACTTGAGTTATAAATCACTGGGGTTAGAAATCACTCAAGTTGGAAATCACTTTAGTCGAAAATCACTTAAGTTGGAAATCACTTGAGTCAAGAATCACTCGAGCTAGAAATCACTCGGGTTAGAAATCACTTGAGTTGGAAATCACTTGGGTTAAAAATCACTCGGGTTATAAATCACTTGAGTTAGAAATTACTCGTGTTCAAATCACTCGATTAAGAAATCACTCGGGTTGGAAATCACTTGAGTTAGAAATCACTGAAGTTGGAAATCACTTGAGTTAGAAATCACTCGAGTTGAAAATCACTTAAGTTAGAAATCACTTGAGTTATAAATCACTTGGGTTAGAAATCACTCAAGTTGGAAATCACTTGAGTCGAAAATCACTCAAGTTGGAAATCACTTGAGTCAAGAATCACTCGAGCTCGAAATCACTCGGGTTAGAAATCACTTGAGTTGGAAATTACTTGGGTTAAAGATCACTCGGGTTATAAATCACTTGAGTTAGAAATTACTCGTGTTCAAATCACTCGAGTTAGAAATCACTCGGGTTGGAAATCACTCGAGTTATAAATCACTCGAGTTAAAAATCACTCGACCGAGAAATCACTCAAGTTAAAAATCACTCGAGTTAGAAATCACTCGGGTTAGAAATCACTTGGGTTAGAAATCACTTGAGTTATAAATCACTTGGGTTAGAAATCACTCAAGTTGGAAATCACTTGAGTCGAAAATCACTTAAGTTGGAAATCACTTGAGTCAAGAATCACTCGGGTTATAAATCACTTGTGTTAGAAATCACTCGAGTGAGAAATCACTCGAGTTAGAAATCACTTGAGTGAGAAATCACTCGGGTTAGAAATCACTTGGGTTAGAAATCACTTGAGTTATAAATCACTTGGGTTAGAAATCACTCAAGTTGGAAATCACTTGAGTCGAAAATCACTTAAGTTGGAAATCACTTGAGTCAAGAATCACTCGGGTTATAAATCACTTGTGTTAGAAATCACTCGAGTGAGAAATCACTCGAGTTAAAAATCACTCGAGTTAGAAATCAGTCGAGCTAGAAATCACTCGGGTTAGAAATCACTTGAGTTGGAAATCACTTGGGTTAAAAATCACTCGGGTTATAAATCACTTGAGTTAGAAATTACTCGTGTTCAAATCACTCGAGTTAGAAATCACTCGGGTTGGAAATCACTTGAGTTGGAAATCACTGAAGTTGGAAATCACTTGAGTTAGAAATCACTCGAGTTGAAAATCACTCAAGTTAGAAATCACTCGGGTTATAAATCACTTGAGTTAGAAATCACTCGAGTGAGAAATCACTCGAGTTAAAAATCACTCGAGTGAGAAATCACTCGAGTTAAAAATCACTCGAGTTATAAATCACTCGGGTTAGAAATCACTTGGGTTAGAAATCACTTGAGTTAAAAATCACTCGAGTGAGAAATCACTCGAGTTCAAAATAACTCGAGTTCAAAATCACTCGAGTTAGAAATCACTCGGGTTAGAAATCACTTGGGTTATAAATCACTTGAGTTATAAATCACTTGGGTTAGAAATCACTCAAGTTGGAAATCACTTGAGTCGAAAATCACTTAAGTTGGAAATCACTTGAGTCAAGAATCACTCGGGTTATAAATCACTTGAGTTAGAAATCACTCGAGTGAGAAATCACTCGAGTTAGAAATCACTCGGGTTAGAAATCATTTGGGTTAGAAATCACTTGAGTTATAAATCACTTGGGTTGAAAATCACTCGAGTGAGAAATCACTCGAGTTAAAAATCACTCGAGTTAGAAATCACTCGGGTTAGAAATCACTTGGGTTAGAAATCACTTGAGTTAAAAATCACTCGAGTGAGAAATCACTCGAGTTCAAAATCACTCGAGTTAGAAATCACTCGGGTTAGAAATTACTTGGGTTAAAAATCACTTGAGTTATAAATCACTTGGGTTAGAAATCACTCAAGTTGTAAATCACTGGAGTCGAAAATCACTTAAGTTAGAAATCACTTGAGTCAAGAATCACTCGAGCTAGAAATCACTCGGGTTAGAAATCACTTGAGTTGGAAATCACTTGGGTTAAAGATCACTTGGGTTATAAATCACTTGAGTTAGAAATTACTCGTGTTCAAATCACTCGAGTTAGAAATCACTCGGGTTGGAAATCACTTGAGTTAGAAATCACTGAAGTTGGAAATCACTTGAGTTAGAAATCACTCGAGTTGAAAATCGCTTAAGTTAGAAATCACTTGAGTTATAAATCACTTGGGTTAGAAATCACTTGAGTTGGAAATCACTTGAGTCAAAAATCACTTAAGTTGGAAATCACTTGAGTCAAGAATCACTCGAGCTAGAAATCACTCGGGTTAGAAATCACTTGAGTTGGAAATCACTTGGGTTAAAAATCACTCGGGTTATAAATCACTTCAGTTAGAAATTACTCGTGTTCAAATCACTCGAGTTAGAAATCACTCGGGTTGGAAATCACTTGAGTTAGAAATCACTGAAAATGGAAATCACTTGAGTTAGAAATCACTCGAGTTGAAAATCACTCAAGTTAAAAATCACTCGGGTTATAAATCACTCGAGTTAAAAATCACTCGAGTTAGAAATCACTCGGGTTAGAAATCACTTGGGTTAGAAATCACTTGAGTTATAAATCACTTGGGTTAGAAATCACTCAAGTTGAAAATCACTTGAGTCGAAAATCACTTAAGTTGGAAATCACTTGAGTCAAGAATCACTCGAGCTAGAAATCACTCGGGTTAGAAATCACTTGAGTTGGAAATCACTTGAGTCGAAAATCACTTAAGTTGGAAATCACTTGAGTCAAGAATCACTCGGGTTATAAATCACTTGAGTTAGAAATCACTCGGGTTAGAAGTCACTTGGGTTAGAAATCACTTGAGTTATAAATCACTTGGGTTAGAAATCACTCAAGTTGAAAATCACTTGAGTCGAAAATCACTTAAGTTGGAAATCACTTGAGTCAAGAATCACTCGAGCTAGAAATCACTCGGGTTAGAAATCACTTGAGTTGGAAATCACTTGAGTCGAAAATCACTTAAGTTGGAAATCACTTGAGTCAAGAATCACTCGGGTTATAAATCACTTGAGTTAGAAATCACTCGAGTGAGAAATCACTCGAGTTAAAAATCACTTGAGTGAGAAATCACTCGAGTTCAAAATCACTCGAGTTAGAAATCACTCGGGTTAGAAATCATTTGGGTTAGACATCACTTGAGTTATAAATCACTTGGGTTGAAAATCACTCGAGTGAGAAATCACTCGAGTTAAAAATCACTCGAGTTAGAAATCAGTCGAGCTAGAAATCACTCGGGTTAGAAATCACTTGAGTTGGAAATCACTTGGGTTAAAAATCACTCGGGTTATAAATCACTTGAGTTAGAAATTACTCGTGTTCAAATCACTCGAGTTAGAAATCACTCGGGTTGGAAATCACTTGAGTTGGAAATCACTGAAGTTGGAAATCACTTGAGTTAGAAATCACTCGAGTTGAAAATCACTCAAGTTAGAAATCACTCGGGTTATAAATCACTTGAGTTAGAAATCACTCGAGTGAGAAATCACTCGAGTTAAAAATCACTCGAGTGAGAAATCACTCGAGTTAAAAATCACTCGAGTTATAAATCACTCGGGTTAGAAATCACTTGGGTTAGAAATCACTTGAGTTAAAAATCACTCGAGTGAGAAATCACTCGAGTTCAAAATAACTCGAGTTCAAAATCACTCGAGTTAGAAATCACTCGGGTTAGAAATCACTTGGGTTATAAATCACTTGAGTTATAAATCACTTGGGTTAGAAATCACTCAAGTTGGAAATCACTTGAGTCGAAAATCACTTAAGTTGGAAATCACTTGAGTCAAGAATCACTCGGGTTATAAATCACTTGAGTTAGAAATCACTCGAGTGAGAAATCACTCGAGTTAGAAATCACTTGAGTGAGAAATCACTCGAGTTCAAAATCACTCGAGTTAGAAATCACTCGGGTTAGAAATCATTTGGGCTAGAAATCACTTGAGTTATAAATCACTTGGGTTGAAAATCACTCGAGTGAGAAATCACTCGAGTTAAAAATCACTCGAGTTAGAAATCACTCGGGTTAGAAATCACTTGGGTTAGAAATCACTTGAGTTAAAAATCACTCGAGTGAGAAATCACTCGAGTTCAAAATCACTCGAGTTAGAAATCACTCGGGTTAGAAATTACTTGGGTTAGAAATCACTTGAGTTATAAATCACTTGGGTTAGAAATCACTCAAGTTGTAAATCACTTGAGTCGAAAATCACTTAAGTTAGAAATCACTTGAGTCAAGAATCACTCGAGCTAGAAATCACTCGGGTTAGAAATCACTTGAGTTGGAAATCACTTGGGTTAAAGATCACTTGGGTTATAAATCACTTGAGTTAGAAATTACTCGTGTTCAAATCACTCGAGTTAGAAATCACTCGGGTTGGAAATCACTTGAGTTAGAAATCACTGAAGTTGGAAATCACTTGAGTTAGAAATCACTCGAGTTGAAAATCGCTTAAGTTAGAAATCACTTGAGTTATAAATCACTTGGGTTAGAAATCACTTGAGTTGGAAATCACTTGAGTCAAAAATCACTTAAGTTGGAAATCACTTGAGTCAAGAATCACTCGAGCTAGAAATCACTCGGGTTAGAAATCACTTGAGTTGGAAATCACTTGGGTTAAAAATCACTCGGGTTATAAATCACTTCAGTTAGAAATTACTCGTGTTCAAATCACTCGAGTTAGAAATCACTCGGGTTGGAAATCACTTGAGTTAGAAATCACTGAAAATGGAAATCACTTGAGTTAGAAATCACTCGAGTTGAAAATCACTCAAGTTAAAAATCACTCGGGTTATAAATCACTCGAGTTAAAAATCACTCGAGTTAGAAATCACTCGGGTTAGAAATCACTTGGGTTAGAAATCACTTGAGTTATAAATCACTTGGGTTAGAAATCACTCAAGTTGAAAATCACTTGAGTCGAAAATCACTTAAGTTGGAAATCACTTGAGTCAAGAATCACTCGAGCTAGAAATCACTCGGGTTAGAAATCACTTGAGTTGGAAATCACTTGAGTCGAAAATCACTTAAGTTGGAAATCACTTGAGTCAAGAATCACTCGGGTTATAAATCACTTGAGTTAGAAATCACTCGGGTTAGAAATCACTTGGGTTAGAAATCACTTGAGTTATAAATCACTTGGGTTAGAAATCACTCAAGTTGAAAATCACTTGAGTCGAAAATCACTTAAGTTGGAAATCACTTGAGTCAAGAATCACTCGAGCTAGAAATCACTCGGGTTAGAAATCACTTGAGTTGGAAATCACTTGAGTCGAAAATCACTTAAGTTGGAAATCACTTGAGTCAAGAATCACTCGGGTTATAAATCACTTGAGTTAGAAATCACTCGAGTGAGAAATCACTCGAGTTAAAAATCACTTGAGTGAGAAATCACTCGAGTTCAAAATCACTCGAGTTAGAAATCACTCGGGTTAGAAATCATTTGGGTTAGACATCACTTGAGTTATAAATCACTTGGGTTGAAAATCACTCGAGTGAGAAATCACTCGAGTTAAAAATCACTCGAGTTAGAAATCAGTCGAGCTAGAAATCACTCGGGTTAGAAATCACTTGAGTTGGAAATCACTTGGGTTAAAAATCACTCGGGTTATAAATCACTTGAGTTAGAAATTACTCGTGTTCAAATCACTCGAGTTAGAAATCACTCGGGTTGGAAATCACTTGAGTTGGAAATCACTGAAGTTGGAAATCACTTGAGTTAGAAATCACTCGAGTTGAAAATCACTCAAGTTAGAAATCACTCGGGTTATAAATCACTTGAGTTAGAAATCACTCGAGTGAGAAATCACTCGAGTTAAAAATCACTCGAGTGAGAAATCACTCGAGTTAAAAATCACTCGAGTTATAAATCACTCGGGTTAGAAATCACTTGGGTTAGAAATCACTTGAGTTAAAAATCACTCGAGTGAGAAATCACTCGAGTTCAAAATAACTCGAGTTCAAAATAACTCGAGTTAGAAATCACTCGGGTTAGAAATCACTTGGGTTATAAATCACTTGAGTTATAAATCACTTGGGTTAGAAATCACTCAAGTTGGAAATCACTTGAGTCGAAAATCACTTAAGTTGGAAATCACTTGAGTCAAGAATCACTCGGGTTATAAATCACTTGAGTTAGAAATCACTCGAGTGAGAAATCACTCGAGTTAAAAATCACTTGAGTGAGAAATCACTCGAGTTCAAAATCACTCGAGTTAGAAATCACTCGGGTTAGAAATCATTTGGGTTAGAAATCACTTGAGTTATAAATCACTTGGGTTGAAAATCACTCGAGTGAGAAATCACTCGAGTTAAAAATCACTCGAGTTAGAAATCACTCGGGTTAGAAATCACTTGGGTTAGAAATCGCTTGAGTCAAAAATCACTCGAGTGAGAAATCACTCGAGTTCAAAATCACTCGAGTTAGAAATCACTCGGGTTAGAAATCACTTGGGTTAGAAATCACTTGAGTTATAAATCACTTGTGTTAGAAATCACTCAAGTTGGAAATCACTTGAGTCGAAAATCACTTAAGTTGGAAATCACTTGAGTCAAGAATCACTCGAGCTAGAAATCACTCGGGTTAGAAATCACTTGAGTTGGAAATCACTTGAGTTAAAAATCACTCGAGTGAGAAATCACTCGAGTTCAAAATCACTCGAGTTTGAAATCACTCGGGTTAGAAATCACTTGGGTTAGAAATCACTTGAGTTATAAATCACTTGGGTTAGAAATCACTCAAGTTGGAAATCACTTGAGTCGAAAATCACTTAAGTTGGAAATCACTTGAGTCCAGAATCACTCGAGCTAGAAATCACTCGGGTTAGAAATCACTTGAGTTGGAAATCACTTGGGTTAAAAATCACTTGGGTTATAAATCACTTCAGTTAGAAATTACTCGTGTTCAAATCACTCAAGTTAGAAATCACTCGGGTTGGAAATCACTTGAGTTAGATATCACTGAAAATGGTAATCACTTGAGTTAGAAATCACTCGAGTTGAAAATCACTCAAGTTAGAAATCACTCGGGTTATAAATCACTCGAGTGAGAAATCACTCGAGTTAAAAATCAGTCGAGCTAGAAATCACTCGGGTTAGAAATCACTTGAGTTGGAAATCACTTGGGTTAAAGATCACTCGGGTTATAAATCACTTGAGTTAGAAATTACTCGTGTTCAAATCACTCGAGTCAGAAATCACTCGGGTTGGAAATCACTCGGGTTATAAATCACTTGAGTTAGAAATCACTCGAGTGAGAAATCACTCGAGTTAAAAATCACTTGAGTGAGAAATCACTCGAGTTCAAAATCACTCGAGTTAGAAATCACTCGGGTTAGAAATTACGTGGGTTAGAAATCACTTGAGTTATAAATCACTTGGGTTAGAAATCACTCAAGTTGGAAATCACTTGAGTCGAAAATCACTCAAGTTGGAAATCACTTGAGTCAAGAATCACTCGAGCTAGAAATCACTCGGGTTAGAAATCACTTGAGTTGGAAATCACTTGGGTTAAAAATCATTCGGGTTATAAATCACTTCAGTTAGAAATTACTCGTGTTCAAATCACTTGAGTTAGAAATCACTCGGGTTAGAAATCACTTGAGTTGGAAATCACTTGGGTTAAAAATCACTTGGGTTATAAATCACTTCAGTTAGAAATTACTCGTGTTCAAATCACTCAAGTTAGAAATCACTCGGGTTGGAAATCACTTGAGTTAGATATCACTGAAAATGGTAATCACTTGAGTTAGAAATCACTCGAGTTAAAAATCACTCAAGTTAGAAATCACTCGGGTTATAAATCACTCGAGTGAGAAATCACTCGAGTTAAAAATCAGTCGAGCTAGAAATCACTCGGGTTAGAAATCACTTGAGTTGGAAATCACTTGGGTTAAAAATCACTCGGGTTATAAATCACTTGAGTTAGAAATTACTCGTGTTCAAATCACTCGAGTTAGAAATCACTCGGGTTGGAAATCACTTGAGTTGGAAATCACTGAAGTTGGAAATCACTTGAGTTAGAAATCACTCGAGTTGAAAATCACTCAAGTTAGAAATCACTCGGGTTATAAATCACTTGAGTTAGAAATCACTCGAGTGAGAAATCACTCGAGTTAAAAATCACTCGAGTGAGAAATCACTCGAGTTAAAAATCACTCGAGTTATAAATCACTCGGGTTAGAAATCACTTGGGTTAGAAATCACTTGAGTTAAAAATCACTCGAGTGAGAAATCACTCGAGTTCAAAATAACTCGAGTTCAAAATAACTCGAGTTAGAAATCACTCGGGTTAGAAATCACTTGGGTTATAAATCACTTGAGTTATAAATCACTTGGGTTAGAAATCACTCAAGTTGGAAATCACTTGAGTCGAAAATCACTTAAGTTGGAAATCACTTGAGTCAAGAATCACTCGGGTTATAAATCACTTGAGTTAGAAATCACTCGAGTGAGAAATCACTCGAGTTAAAAATCACTTGAGTGAGAAATCACTCGAGTTCAAAATCACTCGAGTTAGAAATCACTCGGGTTAGAAATCACTTGGGTTAGAAATCACTTGAGTTATAAATCACTTGGGTTGAAAATCACTCGAGTGAGAAATCACTCGAGTTAAAAATCACTCGAGTTAAAAATCACTCGAGTTATAAATCACTCGGGTTAGAAATCACTTGGGTTAGAAATCACTTGAGTTAAAAATCACTCGAGTGAGAAATCACTCGAGTTCAAAATAACTCGAGTTCAAAATAACTCGAGTTAGAAATCACTCGGGTTAGAAATCACTTGGGTTATAAATCACTTGAGTTATAAATCACTTGGGTTAGAAATCACTCAAGTTGGAAATCACTTGAGTCGAAAATCACTTAAGTTGGAAATCACTTGAGTCAAGAATCACTCGGGTTATAAATCACTTGAGTTAGAAATCACTCGAGTGAGAAATCACTCGAGTTAAAAATCACTCGAGTCCGAAATTACTCGGGTTAGAAATCACTTGGGTTAGAAATCACTTGAGTTATAAATCACTGGGGTTAGAAATCACTCAAGTTGGAAATCACTTTAGTCGAAAATCACTTAAGTTGGAAATCACTTGAGTCAAGAATCACTCGAGCTAGAAATCACTCGGGTTAGAAATCACTTGAGTTGGAAATCACTTGGGTTAAAAATCACTCGGGTTATAAATCACTTGAGTTAGAAATTACTCGTGTTCAAATCACTCGATTAAGAAATCACTCGGGTTGGAAATCACTTGAGTTAGAAATCACTGAAGTTGGAAATCACTTGAGTTAGAAATCACTCGAGTTGAAAATCACTTAAGTTAGAAATCACTTGAGTTATAAATCACTTGGGTTAGAAATCACTCAAGTTGGAAATCACTTGAGTCGAAAATCACTCAAGTTGGAAATCACTTGAGTCAAGAATCACTCGAGCTCGAAATCACTCGGGTTAGAAATCACTTGAGTTGGAAATTACTTGGGTTAAAGATCACTCGGGTTATAAATCACTTGAGTTAGAAATTACTCGTGTTCAAATCACTCGAGTTAGAAATCACTCGGGTTGGAAATCACTCGAGTTATAAATCACTCGAGTTAAAAATCACTCGACCGAGAAATCACTCAAGTTAAAAATCACTCGAGTTAGAAATCACTCGGGTTAGAAATCACTTGGGTTAGAAATCACTTGAGTTATAAATCACTTGGGTTAGAAATCACTCAAGTTGGAAATCACTTGAGTCGAAAATCACTTAAGTTGGAAATCACTTGAGTCAAGAATCACTCGGGTTATAAATCACTTGTGTTAGAAATCACTCGAGTGAGAAATCACTCGAGTTAGAAATCACTTGAGTGAGAAATCACTCGAGTTCAAAATCACTCGAGTTAGAAATCACTCGGGTTAGAAATCATTTGGGTTAGAAATCACTTGAGTTATAAATCACTTGGGTTGAAAATCACTCGAGTGAGAAATCACTCGAGTTAAAAATCACTCGAGTTAGAAATCACTCGGGTTAGAAATCACTTGGGTTAGAAATCACTTGAGTTAAAAATCACTCGAGTGAGAAATCACTCGAGTTCAAAATCACTCGAGTTAGAAATCACTCGGGTTAGAAATTACTTGGGTTAGAAATCACTTGAGTTATAAATCACTTGGGTTAGAAATCACTCAAGTTGTAAATCACTGGAGTCGAAAATCACTTAAGTTAGAAATCACTTGAGTCAAGAATCACTCGAGCTAGAAATCACTCGGGTTAGAAATCACTTGAGTTGGAAATCACTTGGGTTAAAGATCACTTGGGTTATAAATCACTTGAGTTAGAAATTACTCGTGTTCAAATCACTCGAGTTAGAAATCACTCGGGTTGGAAATCACTTGAGTTAGAAATCACTGAAGTTGGAAATCACTTGAGTTAGAAATCACTCGAGTTGAAAATCGCTTAAGTTAGAAATCACTTGAGTTATAAATCACTTGGGTTAGAAATCACTTGAGTTGGAAATCACTTGAGTCAAAAATCACTTAAGTTGAAAATCACTTGAGTCAAGAATCACTCGAGCTAGAAATCACTCGGGTTAGAAATCACTTGAGTTGGAAATCACTTGGGTTAAAAATCACTCGGGTTATAAATCACTTCAGTTAGAAATTACTCGTGTTCAAATCACTCGAGTTAGAAATCACTCGGGTTGGAAATCACTTGAGTTAGAAATCACTGAAAATGGAAATCACTTGAGTTAGAAATCACTCGAGTTGAAAATCACTCAAGTTAAAAATCACTCGGGTTATAAATCACTCGAGTTAAAAATCACTCGAGTTAGAAATCACTCGGGTTAGAAATCACTTGGGTTAGAAATCACTTGAGTTATAAATCACTTGGGTTAGAAATCACTCAAGTTGAAAATCACTTGAGTCGAAAATCACTTAAGTTGGAAATCACTTGAGTCAAGAATCACTCGAGCTAGAAATCACTCGGGTTAGAAATCACTTGAGTTGGAAATCACTTGAGTCGAAAATCACTTAAGTTGGAAATCACTTGAGTCAAGAATCACTCGGGTTATAAATCACTTGAGTTAGAAATCACTCGGGTTAGAAGTCACTTGGGTTAGAAATCACTTGAGTTATAAATCACTTGGGTTAGAAATCACTCAAGTTGAAAATCACTTGAGTCGAAAATCACTTAAGTTGGAAATCACTTGAGTCAAGAATCACTCGAGCTAGAAATCACTCGGGTTAGAAATCACTTGAGTTGGAAATCACTTGAGTCGAAAATCACTTAAGTTGGAAATCACTTGAGTCAAGAATCACTCGGGTTATAAATCACTTGAGTTAGAAATCACTCGAGTGAGAAATCACTCGAGTTAAAAATCACTTGAGTGAGAAATCACTCGAGTTCAAAATCACTCGAGTTAGAAATCACTCGGGTTAGAAATCATTTGGGTTAGACATCACTTGAGTTATAAATCACTTGGGTTGAAAATCACTCGAGTGAGAAATCACTCGAGTTAAAAATCACTCGAGTTAGAAATCAGTCGAGCTAGAAATCACTCGGGTTAGAAATCACTTGAGTTGGAAATCACTTGGGTTAAAAATCACTCGGGTTATAAATCACTTGAGTTAGAAATTACTCGTGTTCAAATCACTCGAGTTAGAAATCACTCGGGTTGGAAATCACTTGAGTTGGAAATCACTGAAGTTGGAAATCACTTGAGTTAGAAATCACTCGAGTTGAAAATCACTCAAGTTAGAAATCACTCGGGTTATAAATCACTTGAGTTAGAAATCACTCGAGTGAGAAATCACTCGAGTTAAAAATCACTCGAGTGAGAAATCACTCGAGTTAAAAATCACTCGAGTTATAAATCACTCGGGTTAGAAATCACTTGGGTTAGAAATCACTTGAGTTAAAAATCACTCGAGTGAGAAATCACTCGAGTTCAAAATAACTCGAGTTCAAAATCACTCGAGTTAGAAATCACTCGGGTTAGAAATCACTTGGGTTATAAATCACTTGAGTTATAAATCACTTGGGTTAGAAATCACTCAAGTTGGAAATCACTTGAGTCGAAAATCACTTAAGTTGGAAATCACTTGAGTCAAGAATCACTCGGGTTATAAATCACTTGAGTTAGAAATCACTCGAGTGAGAAATCACTCGAGTTAGAAATCACTTGAGTGAGAAATCACTCGAGTTCAAAATCACTCGAGTTAGAAATCACTCGGGTTAGAAATCATTTGGGCTAGAAATCACTTGAGTTATAAATCACTTGGGTTGAAAATCACTCGAGTGAGAAATCACTCGAGTTAAAAATCACTCGAGTTAGAAATCACTCGGGTTAGAAATCACTTGGGTTAGAAATCACTTGAGTTAAAAATCACTCGAGTGAGAAATCACTCGAGTTCAAAATCACTCGAGTTAGAAATCACTCGGGTTAGAAATTACTTGGGTTAGAAATCACTTGAGTTATAAATCACTTGGGTTAGAAATCACTCAAGTTGTAAATCACTTGAGTCGAAAATCACTTAAGTTAGAAATCACTTGAGTCAAGAATCACTCGAGCTAGAAATCACTCGGGTTAGAAATCACTTGAGTTGGAAATCACTTGGGTTAAAGATCACTTGGGTTATAAATCACTTGAGTTAGAAATTACTCGTGTTCAAATCACTCGAGTTAGAAATCACTCGGGTTGGAAATCACTTGAGTTAGAAATCACTGAAGTTGGAAATCACTTGAGTTAGAAATCACTCGAGTTGAAAATCGCTTAAGTTAGAAATCACTTGAGTTATAAATCACTTGGGTTAGAAATCACTTGAGTTGGAAATCACTTGAGTCAAAAATCACTTAAGTTGGAAATCACTTGAGTCAAGAATCACTCGAGCTAGAAATCACTCGGGTTAGAAATCACTTGAGTTGGAAATCACTTGGGTTAAAAATCACTCGGGTTATAAATCACTTCAGTTAGAAATTACTCGTGTTCAAATCACTCGAGTTAGAAATCACTCGGGTTGGAAATCACTTGAGTTAGAAATCACTGAAAATGGAAATCACTTGAGTTAGAAATCACTCGAGTTGAAAATCACTCAAGTTAAAAATCACTCGGGTTATAAATCACTCGAGTTAAAAATCACTCGAGTTAGAAATCACTCGGGTTAGAAATCACTTGGGTTAGAAATCACTTGAGTTATAAATCACTTGGGTTAGAAATCACTCAAGTTGAAAATCACTTGAGTCGAAAATCACTTAAGTTGGAAATCACTTGAGTCAAGAATCACTCGAGCTAGAAATCACTCGGGTTAGAAATCACTTGAGTTGGAAATCACTTGAGTCGAAAATCACTTAAGTTGGAAATCACTTGAGTCAAGAATCACTCGGGTTATAAATCACTTGAGTTAGAAATCACTCGGGTTAGAAATCACTTGGGTTAGAAATCACTTGAGTTATAAATCACTTGGGTTAGAAATCACTCAAGTTGAAAATCACTTGAGTCGAAAATCACTTAAGTTGGAAATCACTTGAGTCAAGAATCACTCGAGCTAGAAATCACTCGGGTTAGAAATCACTTGAGTTGGAAATCACTTGAGTCGAAAATCACTTAAGTTGGAAATCACTTGAGTCAAGAATCACTCGGGTTATAAATCACTTGAGTTAGAAATCACTCGAGTGAGAAATCACTCGAGTTAAAAATCACTTGAGTGAGAAATCACTCGAGTTCAAAATCACTCGAGTTAGAAATCACTCGGGTTAGAAATCATTTGGGTTAGACATCACTTGAGTTATAAATCACTTGGGTTGAAAATCACTCGAGTGAGAAATCACTCGAGTTAAAAATCACTCGAGTTAGAAATCAGTCGAGCTAGAAATCACTCGGGTTAGAAATCACTTGAGTTGGAAATCACTTGGGTTAAAAATCACTCGGGTTATAAATCACTTGAGTTAGAAATTACTCGTGTTCAAATCACTCGAGTTAGAAATCACTCGGGTTGGAAATCACTTGAGTTGGAAATCACTGAAGTTGGAAATCACTTGAGTTAGAAATCACTCGAGTTGAAAATCACTCAAGTTAGAAATCACTCGGGTTATAAATCACTCGAGTTAAAAATCACTCGAGTTATAAATCACTCGGGTTAGAAATCACTTGGGTTAGAAATCACTTGAGTTAAAAATCACTCGAGTGAGAAATCACTCGAGTTCAAAATAACTCGAGTTCAAAATAACTCGAGTTAGAAATCACTCGGGTTAGAAATCACTTGGGTTATAAATCACTTGAGTTATAAATCACTTGGGTTAGAAATCACTCAAGTTGGAAATCACTTGAGTCGAAAATCACTTAAGTTGGAAATCACTTGAGTCAAGAATCACTCGGGTTATAAATCACTTGAGTTAGAAATCACTCGAGTGAGAAATCACTCGAGTTAAAAATCACTTGAGTGAGAAATCACTCGAGTTCAAAATCACTCGAGTTAGAAATCACTCGGGTTAGAAATCATTTGGGTTAGAAATCACTTGAGTTATAAATCACTTGGGTTGAAAATCACTCGAGTGAGAAATCACTCGAGTTAAAAATCACTCGAGTTAGAAATCACTCGGGTTAGAAATCACTTGGGTTAGAAATCGCTTGAGTCAAAAATCACTCGAGTGAGAAATCACTCGAGTTCAAAATCACTCGAGTAAGAAATCACTCGGGTTAGAAATCACTTGGGTTAGAAATCACTTGAGTTATAAATCACTTGTGTTAGAAATCACTCAAGTTGGAAATCACTTGAGTCGAAAATCACTTAAGTTGGAAATCACTTGAGTCAAGAATCACTCGAGCTAGAAATCACTCGGGTTAGAAATCACTTGAGTTGGAAATCACTTGAGTTAAAAATCACTCGAGTGAGAAATCACTCGAGTTCAAAATCACTCGAGTTTGAAATCACTCGGGTTAGAAATCACTTGGGTTAGAAATCACTTGAGTTATAAATCACTTGGGTTAGAAATCACTCAAGTTGGAAATCACTTGAGTCGAAAATCACTTAAGTTGGAAATCACTTGAGTCCAGAATCACTCGAGCTAGAAATCACTCGGGTTAGAAATCACTTGAGTTGGAAATCACTTGGGTTAAAAATCACTTGGGTTATAAATCACTTCAGTTAGAAATTACTCGTGTTCAAATCACTCAAGTTAGAAATCACTCGGGTTGGAAATCACTTGAGTTAGATATCACTGAAAATGGTAATCACTTGAGTTAGAAATCACTCGAGTTGAAAATCACTCAAGTTAGAAATCACTCGGGTTATAAATCACTCGAGTGAGAAATCACTCGAGTTAAAAATCAGTCGAGCTAGAAATCACTCGGGTTAGAAATCACTTGAGTTGGAAATCACTTGGGTTAAAGATCACTCGGGTTATAAATCACTTGAGTTAGAAATTACTCGTGTTCAAATCACTCGAGTCAGAAATCACTCGGGTTGGAAATCACTCGGGTTATAAATCACTTGAGTTAGAAATCACTCGAGTGAGAAATCACTCGAGTTAAAAATCACTTGAGTGAGAAATCACTCGAGTTCAAAATCACTCGAGTTAGAAATCACTCGGGTTAGAAATTACGTGGGTTAGAAATCACTTGAGTTATAAATCACTTGGGTTAGAAATCACTCAAGTTGGAAATCACTTGAGTCGAAAATCACTCAAGTTGGAAATCACTTGAGTCAAGAATCACTCGAGCTAGAAATCACTCGGGTTAGAAATCACTTGAGTTGGAAATCACTTGGGTTAAAAATCATTCGGGTTATAAATCACTTCAGTTAGAAATTACTCGTGTTCAAATCACTTGAGTTAGAAATCACTCGGGTTAGAAATCACTTGAGTTGGAAATCACTTGGGTTAAAAATCACTTGGGTTATAAATCACTTCAGTTAGAAATTACTCGTGTTCAAATCACTCAAGTTAGAAATCACTCGGGTTGGAAATCACTTGAGTTAGATATCACTGAAAATGGTAATCACTTGAGTTAGAAATCACTCGAGTTAAAAATCACTCAAGTTAGAAATCACTCGGGTTATAAATCACTCGAGTTAAAAATCACTCGAGTTAGAAATCAGTCGAGCTAGAAATCACTCGGGTTAGAAATCACTTGAGTTGGAAATCACTTGGGTTAAAAATCACTCGGGTTATAAATCACTTGAGTTAGAAATTACTCGTGTTCAAATCACTCGAGTTAGAAATCACTCGGGTTGGAAATCACTTGAGTTGGAAATCACTGAAGTTGGAAATCACTTGAGTTAGAAATCACTCGAGTTGAAAATCACTCAAGTTAGAAATCACTCGGGTTATAAATCACTTGAGTTAGAAATCACTCGAGTGAGAAATCACTCGAGTTAAAAATCACTCGAGTGAGAAATCACTCGAGTTAAAAATCACTCGAGTTATAAATCACTCGGGTTAGAAATCACTTGGGTTAGAAATCACTTGAGTTAAAAATCACTCGAGTGAGAAATCACTCGAGTTCAAAATAACTCGAGTTCAAAATAACTCGAGTTAGAAATCACTCGGGTTAGAAATCACTTGGGTTATAAATCACTTGAGTTATAAATCACTTGGGTTAGAAATCACTCAAGTTGGAAATCACTTGAGTCGAAAATCACTTAAGTTGGAAATCACTTGAGTCAAGAATCACTCGGGTTATAAATCACTTGAGTTAGAAATCACTCGAGTGAGAAATCACTCGAGTTAAAAATCACTTGAGTGAGAAATCACTCGAGTTCAAAATCACTCGAGTTAGAAATCACTCGGGTTAGAAATCATTTGGGTTAGAAATCACTTGAGTTATAAATCACTTGGGTTGAAAATCACTCGAGTGAGAAATCACTCGAGTTAAAAATCACTCGAGTTAGAAATCACTCGGGTTAGAAATCACTTGGGTTAGAAATCGCTTGAGTCAAAAATCACTCGAGTGAGAAATCACTCGAGTTCAAAATCACTCGAGTAAGAAATCACTCGGGTTAGAAATCACTTGGGTTAGAAATCACTTGAGTTATAAATCACTTGGGTTAGAAATCACTCAAGTTGGAAATCACTTGAGTCGAAAATCACTTAAGTTGGAAATCACTTGAGTCAAGAATCACTCGAGCTAGAAATCACTCGGGTTAGAAATCACTTGAGTTGGAAATCACTTGAGTTAAAAATCACTCGAGTGAGAAATCACTCGAGTTCAAAATCACTCGAGTTTGAAATCACTCGGGTTAGAAATCACTTGGGTTAGAAATCACTTGAGTTATAAATCACTTGGGTTAGAAATCACTCAAGTTGGAAATCACTTGAGTCGAAAATCACTTAAGTTGGAAATCACTTGAGTCCAGAATCACTCGAGCTAGAAATCACTCGGGTTAGAAATCACTTGAGTTGGAAATCACTTGGGTTAAAAATCACTTGGGTTATAAATCACTTCAGTTAGAAATTACTCGTGTTCAAATCACTCAAGTTAGAAATCACTCGGGTTGGAAATCACTTGAGTTAGATATCACTGAAAATGGTAATCACTTGAGTTAGAAATCACTCGAGTTGAAAATCACTCAAGTTAGAAATCACTCGGGTTATAAATCACTCGAGTGAGAAATCACTCGAGTTAAAAATCAGTCGAGCTAGAAATCACTCGGGTTAGAAATCACTTGAGTTGGAAATCACTTGGGTTAAAGATCACTCGGGTTATAAATCACTTGAGTTAGAAATTACTCGTGTTCAAATCACTCGAGTCAGAAATCACTCGGGTTGGAAATCACTCGGGTTATAAATCACTTGAGTTAGAAATCACTCGAGTGAGAAATCACTCGAGTTAAAAATCACTTGAGTGAGAAATCACTCGAGTTCAAAATCACTCGAGTTAGAAATCACTCGGGTTAGAAATTACGTGAGTTAGAAATCACTTGAGTTATAAATCACTTGGGTTAGAAATCACTCAAGTTGGAAATCACTTGAGTCGAAAATCACTCAAGTTGGAAATCACTTGAGTCAAGAATCACTCGAGCTAGAAATCACTCGGGTTAGAAATCACTTGAGTTGGAAATCACTTGGGTTAAAAATCATTCGGGTTATAAATCACTTCAGTTAGAAATTACTCGTGTTCAAATCACTTGAGTTAGAAATCACTCGGGTTAGAAATCACTTGAGTTGGAAATCACTTGGGTTAAAAATCACTTGGGTTATAAATCACTTCAGTTAGAAATTACTCGTGTTCAAATCACTCAAGTTAGAAATCACTCGGGTTGGAAATCACTTGAGTTAGATATCACTGAAAATGGTAATCACTTGAGTTAGAAATCACTCGAGTTAAAAATCACTCAAGTTAGAAATCACTCGGGTTATAAATCACTCGAGTGAGAAATCACTCGAGTTAAAAATCAGTCGAGCTAGAAATCACTCGGGTTAGAAATCACTTGAGTTGGAAATCACTTGGGTTAAAAATCACTCGGGTTATAAATCACTTGAGTTAGAAATTACTCGTGTTCAAATCACTCGAGTTAGAAATCACTCGGGTTGGAAATCACTTGAGTTGGAAATCACTGAAGTTGGAAATCACTTGAGTTAGAAATCACTCGAGTTGAAAATCACTCAAGTTAGAAATCACTCGGGTTATAAATCACTTGAGTTAGAAATCACTCGAGTGAGAAATCACTCGAGTTAAAAATCACTCGAGTGAGAAATCACTCGAGTTAAAAATCACTCGAGTTATAAATCACTCGGGTTAGAAATCACTTGGGTTAGAAATCACTTGAGTTAAAAATCACTCGAGTGAGAAATCACTCGAGTTCAAAATAACTCGAGTTCAAAATAACTCGAGTTAGAAATCACTCGGGTTAGAAATCACTTGGGTTATAAATCACTTGAGTTATAAATCACTTGGGTTAGAAATCACTCAAGTTGGAAATCACTTGAGTCGAAAATCACTTAAGTTGGAAATCACTTGAGTCAAGAATCACTCGGGTTATAAATCACTTGAGTTAGAAATCACTCGAGTGAGAAATCACTCGAGTTAAAAATCACTTGAGTGAGAAATCACTCGAGTTCAAAATCACTCGAGTTAGAAATCACTCGGGTTAGAAATCACTTGGGTTAGAAATCACTTGAGTTATAAATCACTTGGGTTGAAAATCACTCGAGTGAGAAATCACTCGAGTTAAAAATCACTCGAGTTAGAAATCACTCGGGTTAGAAATCACTTGGGTTAGAAATCGCTTGAGTTAAAAATCACTCGAGTGAGAAATCACTCGAGTTCAAAATCACTCGAGTTAGAAATCACTCGGGTTAGAAATCACTTGGGTTAGAAATCACTTGAGTTATAAATCACTTGGGTTAGAAATCACTCAAGTTGGAAATCACTTGAGTCGAAAATCACTTAAGTTGGAAATCACTTGAGTCAAGAATCACTCGAGCTAGAAATCACTCGGGTTAGAAATCACTTGAGTTGGAAATCACTTGGGTTAAAGATCACTTGGGTTATAAATCACTTGAGTTAGAAATTACTCGTGTTCAAATCACTCGAGTTAGAAATCACTCGGGTTGGAAATCACTTGAGTCGAAAATCACTTAAGTTGGAAATCACTTGAGTCAAGAATCACTCGAGCTAGAAATCACTCGGGTTAGAAATCACTTGAGTTGGAAATCACTTGGGTTAGAAATTACTCAAGTTGGAAATCACTTGAGTCGAAAATCACTTAAGTTGGAAATCACTTGAGTCAAGAATCACTCGAGCTAGAAATCACTCGGGTTAGAAATCACTTGAGTTGAAAATCACTTGGGTTAAAGATCACTCGGGTTATAAATCACTTGAGTTAGAAATTACTCGTGTTCAAATCACTCGAGTTAGAAATCACTCGGGTTAGAAATCACTTGGGTTAGAAATCACTTGAGTTATAAATCACTTGGGTTAGAAATCACTCAAGTTGGAAATCACTTGAGTCGAAAATCACTTAAGTTGGAAATCACTTGAGTCAAGAATCACTCGGGTTATAAATCACTTGAGTTAGAAATCACTCGAGTTCAAAATCACTCGAGTTAGAAATCACTCGGGTTAGAAATCACTTGGGTTAGAAATCACTTGAGTTATAAATCACTTGGGTTAGAAATCACTCAAGTTGGAAATCACTTGAGTCGAAAATCACTTAAGTTGGAAATCACTTGAGTCAAGAATCACTCGAGCTAGAAATCACTCGGGTTAGAAATCACTTGAGTTGGAAATCACTTGGGTTAAAGATCACTCGGCTTATAAATCACTTGAGTTAGAAATTACTCGTGTTCAAATCACTCGAGTCAGAAATCACTCGGGTTATAAATCACTTGAGTTAGAAATCACTCGAGTGAAAAATCACTCGAGTTAAAAATCACTCGACCGAGAAATCACTCAAGTTAAAAATCACTCGAGTTAAAAATCACTCGGGTTAGAAATCACTTGGGTTAGAAATCACTTGAATTATAAATCACTTGGGTTAGAAATCACTCGAGTGAGAAATCACTCGAGTTAAAACTCACTCGAGTCAGAAATCACTCGAGTTGAAAATCACTCGAGTTAGAAATCACTCGGGTTAGAAATCACTTGGGTTAGAAATCACTTGAGTTATAAATCACTTGGGTTAGAAATCACTCAAGTTGGAAATCACTTGAGTCGAAAATCACTTAAGTTGGAAATCACTTGAGTCAAGAATCACTCGAGCTAGAAATCACTCGGGTTAGAAATCACTTGAGTTGGAAATCACTTGGGTTAAAGATCACTCGGGTTATAAATCACTTGAGTTAGAAATTACTCGTGTTCAAATCACTCGAGTCAGAAATCACTCGGGTTATAAATCACTTGAGTTAGAAATCACTCGAGTTGGAAATCACTTGAGTCGAAAATCACTTAAGTTGGAAATCACTTGAGTCAAGAATCACTCGAGCTAGAAATCACTCGGGTTAGAAATCACTTGAGTTGGAAATCACTTGGGTTAAAGATCACTTGGGTTATAAATCACTTGAGTTAGAAATTACTCGTGTTCAAATCACTCGAGTTAGAAATCACTCGGGTTGGAAATCACTTGAGTTAGAAATCACTGAAGTTGGAAATCACTTGAGTTAGAAATCACTCGAGTTGAAAATCGCTTCAGTTAGAAATCACTTGAGTTATAAATCACTTGGGTTAGAAATCACTTAAGTTGGAAATCACTTGAGTCAAAAATCACTTAAGTTGGAAATCACTTGAGTCAAGAATCACTCGAGCTAGAAATCACTCGGGTTAGAAATCACTTGAGTTGGAAATCACTTGGGTTAAAGATCACTCGGGTTATAAATCACTTGAGTTAGAAATTACTCGTGTTCAAATCACTCGAGTCAGAAATCACTCGGGTTGGAAATCACTCGGGTTATAAATCACTTGAGTTAGAAATCACTCGAGTGAGAAATCACTCGAGTTAAAAATCACTTGAGTGAGAAATCACTCGAGTTCAAAATCACTCGAGTTAGAAATCACTCGGGTTAGAAATTACTTGGGTTAGAAATCACTTGAGTTATAAATCACTTGGGTTAGAAATCACTCAAGTTGGAAATCACTTGAGTCGAAAATCACTCAAGTTGGAAATCACTTGAGTCAAGAATCACTCGAGCTAGAAATCACTCGGGTTAGAAATCACTTGAGTTGGAAATCACTTGGGTTAAAAATCATTCGGGTTATAAATCACTTCAGTTAGAAATTACTCGTGTTCAAATCACTTGAGTTAGAAATCACTCGGGTTGGAAATCACTTGAGTTAGAAATCACTGAAAATGGAAATCACTTGAGTTAGAAATCACTCGAGTTGAAAATCACTCAAGTTAAAAATCACTCGGGTTATAAATCACTCGAGTGAGAAATCACTCGAGTTAAAAATCACTCGAGTCCGAAATTACTCGGGTTAGAAATCACTTGGGTTAGAAATCACTTGAGTTATAAATCACTGGGGTTAGAAATCACTCAAGTTGGAAATCACTTTAGTCGAAAATCACTTAAGTTGGAAATCACTTGAGTCAAGAATCACTCGAGCTAGAAATCACTCGGGTTAGAAATCACTTGAGTTGGAAATCACTTGGGTTAAAAATCACTCGGGTTATAAATCACTTGAGTTAGAAATTACTCGTGTTCAAATCACTCGATTAAGAAATCACTCGGGTTGGAAATCACTTGAGTTAGAAATCACTGAAGTTGGAAATCACTTGAGTTAGAAATCACTCGAGTTGAAAATCACTTAAGTTAGAAATCACTTGAGTTATAAATCACTTGGGTTAGAAATCACTCAAGTTGGAAATCACTTGAGTCGAAAATCACTCAAGTTGGAAATCACTTGAGTCAAGAATCACTCGAGCTCGAAATCACTCGGGTTAGAAATCACTTGAGTTGGAAATTACTTGGGTTAAAGATCACTCGGGTTATAAATCACTTGAGTTAGAAATTACTCGTGTTCAAATCACTCGAGTTAGAAATCACTCGGGTTGGAAATCACTCGAGTTATAAATCACTTGAGTTAGAAATCACTCAAGTTAGAAATCACTCGGGTTATAAATCACCTCAGTTAGAAATCACTCGAGTGAGAAATCACTCGAGTTGGAAATCACTTGGGTTAGAAATCACTTGAGTTGAAAATCACTTCAGTTGGAAATCACTCGAGTTGGAAATCACTTGGGTTAAAGATCACTCGAGTTGAAAATCACTCGAGTCAGAAATCACTCGAGTTAGAAATCACTTGGGTAAGAAACTGTTTATAACTGTGATACGGGTTTGATATTAATTATAACAATTATGACTGTGATACGGTTTGATAATATTTATACCAACTAGTTACTATCATAACTATCAATAATATCATAACTAATATTATCATCTATATCATCATAATCACTGTCATTACTATCATAACTATCAATAATATCATCACTATCATCTATATCATCATTACGGATATCAAGGATATCAACGATATCAAGGATATCAACGATATCAAGGATATCAACGATATCAACGATATCAACGATATCAACGATATCAACGATATCAACGATATCAACGATATCAACGATATCAACGATATCAACGATATCGAGGATATCAACGATATCAAGGATATCAACGATATCAAGGATATCAACGATATCAAGGATATCAACGATATCAACGATATCAACGATATCAAGGATATCAACGATATCAACGATATCAAGGATATCAACGATATCAACGATATCAACGATATCAAGGATATCGGAACGAACGACTGCCAAAACTAAAACCCTACCGTTTTTAATTGACGAACGACTGGCAAACATCGCACTCGTGCAGGGATCACCAACTTCCCGCCATCGTTACGTAATGTACCATATTCTAATTTTCTACTGTACCTGTGTATCGTGCTTCTGTTTCACCCATCGCCTATTTAATTCATTAAATAATTGTAGACAGAGAAAAGTACAAAATAACGTAGTAATTGATTATTGATAATTGATCGAATCTCTTTATTTGCTTTCTGACGATACAAGATTTCATAATATAAACTACATTCGTATTACAATAATATATGTATTCTACTAAGTAATTTCACAAAGACTGATGTGAGTTCAATATGCAGTCTTTCGCTGCAACTAGAACAGAATCCTTGCTGAACGGGTATGTTTGGGCTCTGATGCAAGTTTCTTCGACTGTAACAGAAAGACAAGCATTATAATATGAATATCACTATTATTCGGTAAATTACTCGGAAAAATTAGACAGGAAGAATCTTTTTCTGTCAATGAGTACGTTGTCAATTTTCCGACAAGTTCTCCGCGTACAAAGTATTTCCATCGAGTACTTATCACCGTCATATATCGTTAACGCAATCCCGATACAATCTCTCTGACGCCACAAAGGCCACTGGACTCGCCACACTACGACAGGTGCTTTTTTTTTTGCCTTTTTGGTTTATCTCCGATTTAGAAGGTAGCCTTACGACAGGTGCTTGTAACCTAGGTCAGTGTTCCTACTTGCTCGGCTAGTCGTACCGACGGGGTCCCAAATGGTATCGCCATCTCGCGGCTAAATTGACGAACTACTTTTGCCGTAAACATTAATGCGCCGTGTTGTATGCAACTTGATCTACAACACCGACATGCGAATAGTGTATGATAAGGCGTTCATATGTTGCGGTAAAAGTAGTTCGTATGCTTATCCGCGAGATGGCGATACCATTTCGAACCCAATTCACATACGCTCCCAGAAATCACACGAGAACTCTAACCACAAAAACAATGTAAAAATAAATTTGTATCAATCAGCCGGTGTGAATAATGTAATTATCAAAGTATCTTTAAAATATTAAATCAATTCCTCTAATAACAAGAAGATGATTTGTCAAATCTCTAACAACACAAATTCTATAAAATTTCATCTATTCAAATGAATTCTCCAACATAAAAATTTAAAATCACTTCATAACCTCTCTTACTTTGTGTAAGCTCAAATTTAAGCTCAAGATTCACGTTTTACTCAAACAAACCATAAACATAATGAACAAATCAATGATATCTAGATTTTACAGTAAAAATATACATCAAATCAAAAGTTCGAAAATAATTCGTAAAGAATTTATAGATTTTTTTACATACGATTTAAATCACAAATACGTAAAGTCAAGCCCAGTCTTACCGCTATGCGATCCAACTGTTGCCTTCGTAAATGCAGGAATGAATCAGGTAAAACAATTTAAAAAATCATTCATCAACTATTTATATAACTCAGAATTAGTTGAACTAACTATGCTTGATCTTAGTTCAAGGGGGTTTTCTTGGGTCTTCACAACCCACCTGCACCTAGAGTAGTAAATTCTCAAAAGTGCATCAGAATAGGTGGAAAACATAACGACCTAGACGCAGTTGGCCAAGATACCTATCACCACACTTTTTTTGAAATGCTAGGTAACTGGTCCTTCGGAAATTACTTCAAGGTAATTTGAACATTTGAAAAACAAGAGATATATGAAATTTGTGAATAATTGATCAATTGAATATTCGATATTCTAGGAAGAGGCGTGTGAGTTTGCTTGGAAGCTTCTAACAGGACCTTACGGAATAAACAAGGATAGTTTATACGTAACTTACTTTGCCGGCGATGAAAAGATGGGCTTAAAACCAGACTTTCAATGCAAAGATATTTGGCTAAGGCTTGGCGTTCATAAGGATAAAATTCTGCCATTCGGATCACAGGATAACTTCTGGGAAATGGGAAACACCGGCCCATGTGGTCCGTGTACTGAAATACACATTGATCACACAATGCAGAGAACTAATCAGGCTTACAGAGTCAATAAGGGACACCCTGACCTCACAGAATTGTGGAATATTGTGTTTATAGAATATCAGAGGTGATTATTTCCCTCAAGATTCTAAATTCAGTCTTCTGGTTAAAACTAATCCAAAAAATTGTTCCACAGACTTCCAGACGGGCCGATAATACCCCTACCTAAAAAACACATCGACACAGGAATGGGTTTCGAAAGATTAGTCGCTCTGTTACAAGGCAAAAGATCAAACTATGATACAGATTTGTTTGAACCCTTGTTTGAAGCTATAAGAAAAAAGACAAGCGCGCCAGAGTATCAGGGCAGGTTTATGGACGCAGATAAAAACGGAGTTGATACTGCGTATAGGATTTTAGCTGATCATTCAAGAATGGTTACTGTAGCATTGGCTGATGGGATGTTGCCTGATCAGAAGTACGATTCAAGAATATAATTGCTTTCAAATTCACCTTATTCGTGTTATTTATTGTATTCTTATCAGGATTAATGTTTTATTTTCTTCATTCGCAGTCATAAGCTAAGAAAAGTACTTAGAACGGCTGTGGATGTTGGAGAAAAAGTATTCGGTCATAATGGACTGCTGCTCGAATTATCTTACCGTGTAGCGGACAGCCTCGGCGATGTATATCCAGAGATAGAAAAGAATTTGAAACAGGTGATTTTTATAAGAATTTTTTATAAGATTTTTATAACATCTGTTCAACGGTTTGGGAGAAGATTATTTATGTTACAAATTTTAACAAAGGACATACGACTATGACCAGGTCCAAAAAATAATAGCATATGAAGAAGATTTGCTAAAGTCTTTGAGGGACAGCGCTGGAACTGAATGGAAAAAAATTGTTAAAACAAGACCTGTACTTAATGCTATAAGCAATACCACTGCTCCGGGTCTGGCCGCTGCTTACAAGGATTTACAAACTAGTTTATCGATTATGTGAGCTTTTGCTGATTCTGGTATCAAGCTATTTCAACTATTTAATCATTGTCTAATAATTTTGATAACAATGTTTCAGCGCATCGAATGATAAATTGCCATTATCTCTCCCGTCTGATATAGCGTTTAAAATGTATGATACTTATGGCTTGGATCCTGAAACAATATCTGAATTAGCAAATACAGAATCGTTATCATTTGACAAAAATGAATTCAACAATGAGTTAAATAATGCAAGACAAAGGTCTAGAACGAATTTTGGAAAGACAGATACTGAAATAATATCAAAGGAGTCTGTACAGCTACTTGAAATAAATAAAGTACCAACTACGAACGATTCTATAAAATATAATTACACTGTAACGAATGAGGGGTACAAATTCCCACCAGTAAATTGTAAATTATTGGGATTGATTGTAGATGGTAAGACTTCAAATTCAGACTTTAAATATTTGTCTACATATTATCTCTCGTGGCTTTTTAAACTAAGAAATTATTCGCTCTCTGTTATAGGTAAATTGATATCTGAAACCGTACAACAACAAGCCGTTGATGATAGCCAAGCTATAGTCGAAGCAACTGTTATGCACAGTGGTAATATCGTCGAAGTTGATTCAATCATTAATGCAAACTCTACAGTTGGTATAATATTGGATAAGACACCATTTTACACCCCTGAAGGAGGCCAAGGCTCGGACATAGGTCAAATACTGATAAAAAATTTAATTTTTGAAGTTAAAGAAGTGAGAAAAATATGCAACTATGTAATTCACATTGGAAAGTTCATAGTTCAAGATGGAACGTAAGAAAATAATTCACATCTGTTTAATTGTTTCTTCGATACTCAAACTTCTGAAAATTTATAATAAATTGGAAAAATGAATTTTTTCCAGAAAACTAGAGGCAGAATTACACGTCGGATACGATTGCGTAGCTACCATCAATGCTAAAACACGAATGGGATTAATGCGGCATCACACAGCAACGCATCTACTCAATGCAGCATTGCATAAAATTTTACCTGTTACTGGTCAGCGTGGCAGTACAGTTTCAAAGGACAGTTTAGACTTACAATTTAGTTTATTTGGGGAAACATTAACTCCCAAACACATTGAGACGATAGAAAATCTCATTAACGATACTATAGCCGCAGATTTAGCTGTTAAAACACGAACAGTCGATGCTTTAGGCTTGGGATTAGAAGAAAACATCACACTTGTGCCTGGTGAAGTCTATCCTGATACTGGAATCAGAATTGTAGATATAACTGGGCAGGATTTGAAGTCAATGTAAATATTTGGATATTACTAAACTGGATAATCCTTCACTGTTTCTTCTCTTCACAAAGTTTTTTCTACTGTTTACTAGAGAAGCCTGTTGCGGTACGCACGTCCTTAACACAGGAGTGTTGGAGCATTTTTGTATCTTGAAATTAAAGTCAGAAGGATCTGGTAGCCGTAGTATAAAAGCAGTGTCTGGTCCATTAGCACGACTAACAAGACAAGCGGGGGAAAACATAAGACAGAAAATAATCCAATTAGAGGATGACTTGAATGCTAGACATGCTCAGTTCAATCTACTTGATACTAGAGTACAAGAAATAAAACGCCAATTAATGGATAAAACCGAAAGAATTCTACTCCCTTATCTAATTAAGCACGAGTGTCTTTCGAGATTAGAGACTTTGGCGAGAACAACAAGATCTCAAGATCGTGGTGTGATGAAGTACGTCTTATGTCTTATTTACTTATTCTATTCAGTTATCACTAAACTTTTTTTTATATACCCTACAAGCTTTATGATACTTACTAAATTGATTTACAATTTCAGAGAATCATTAGAAAATGAAATGAAAAGCATTGTACAATCGTCTAAATTACCATTTGTAGTTCATTGTCTACAACCAGTTAATGTGACTTTAGAAAAGGTATCGTTGCAAAAAGTCACAAGATTTTGGACAGACACACCAATGCTGGTAATTGCACATAATAAAGGAACAGTCAAAGCGAGTTGTTTTGTACCAAAGGTAATGATGAATCAATTTCGCCTGATTATTGATTCAATTTCATTGAATCAAAATTTATTCATCAATTCCTCAATTATTTACAAACAGGAAATTGCATCTAGCGAGTTTAACGCACAGTTATGGATGCAGACGGTTTTACCAATCTTTAAAGCTTATGGAAGTCCGCCTAAAGGTCAAGATCCGTTACTGATTCAGCATATGAAAAGCAAGAGAATATCTGATGCTGAACTTAAGACTTTAGTTGAAAGAGCTGTTACAGAGGCAACAAAGTTTGCTGCACTACACGTGAAAGGATCAAAAGATCAAACGAAATGATGTAATATACATGAGTTTAGTTAAAGTTAGAAAAAATCAAACTCCGTGTGTTACTTCCTAAACATTTACATTACAATTCAATGTAGTACAAGTTGTAAATGTTTTTTATTTGGAAAAAATTGAAGAATATACTTCCCAATGTTTAAAATCGACGAATTACGAATTATGTATTTTTTTCCGCCTCAATAAAATAAATAACAACTATACTATCGTTTTTTTTTTTACAATTAATTATCGTCAAGATCCTAACGTCTCTACATGCGTTTGGTAAAACGTTTTTAACGCGTCCCATTGCGTTCTGTGAAGTAGTATATGCTGTCGTTTATTCCTCATAAATGAAACTGCTTCCTCCGGCGTCCAACCGTTTTTCTGAAACAGTTAATTTACGATTCAAATATTCTGCTGATTAGATAAAATTAATAAATGAATTTTTATTTCGTTAATTAATAGTCTTACCATCATCAAATAGCATCCAACTAATGTAGCACTACGTGTCCTTCCAGCTTTACAATGAACGTATACTGTAGGTTCAGGCTTTGAGGATTCATCTGCTTTTTCATTAGATCCAAGAATTTTATTTGAAGCTGAACGATAGTTGTTTATAAAATTTACACCGATTTTAAGCTTTTCTTGACAAGGTGATTCGAATATATCTGTTGTTGAAAGTTGTAGAAATTCAACATTGTGTTTCTTCCATTCCTTGAATAACGTATAATAATTTAATCCCGTAATTATTACATTGGTATAAAATTGTTTATAATAAAAAATGATATTACAGCATCTATTGTTATTATGATTGATAAATTTTTACCTCTTTATCATTGGATAACAGCCACAGTTCGTAATCTTCATTCATGGATACGACTCCTTTAACATTTTCGTCATTTACTAGCTGAAAATAAAATTCATTTCTTTATTATAGTTTCTTTTAGAATGTATAGAAGTAGCGAATAATTACATAGTTTCGAATTTTTAAAACCGTAAGCATTTATGACAACAATTAAAAACGATTTATAACTGTTTAAAAAAATGTCTATTGTTTGATAAAATTTAAATCACATCAATTTACGCGCCAATTTCTTTAAGCGCGCAAAATCATTTCAAGTTTTGAATCTTCCCGGTTCTGTGACATTATGAATAATATTTTTGAATGATTAAATGAAATATATTTATTTATGTGTACATACCTGTTTTGCCATTCCACGAAAAGGCAAAGCTCCTAGAATTACAGTTTCATCTATACGGTCGTACCATCGCCTCGAAGATATTTTTTCCATTAAAACGTTATAAACTAACGTTGGATAGAACGAAACTCGCGCGAGCATCGCGACTAGAATATTGATAATAATTAACGTGTAACGTAAATCGATTTTCGAATTTCGTACTATTATAATACGAAAGAAACCAATGATCGTGTATTAATTCGAAGAAATTGAATACTGTGCTTCTTTTCGTACAACGTGACGCGCTTGAAATACATAAAAGAAACTACTACGTTCCAAAGAGAAAGTAGGATACGAATGCTGAACGCGACGGTATAGCGATAAATATATAGAATTGATTTGGAGGGGGAAATAGAGCGTGTTTATCTGTGGCGAGAAACCGCAGTTAAAAGAAAAAATTAGGATTATGAATTTCAGAATTCAGATTATTCGAAAATGCTCAAATTTTTGTATCACCGATTTCTTTCAGATATTAATTTTACGAATTTTCATTGTAAATATTATTCCGAATAGTTTTAGAAAATTAAATATAATAACAATATTGTTATAATAACAACCAGCTTTGGGTATAACGGTATATTCAAATAATTCCTCACGATTTAAAATAGGCATAGAATAAAATCAGGATCAAAACGAATATCGACGATATATATATTGTAATCGTTAATTTTTATTTATTTACATTATTTACAAAATATAAAAAGAAAAACCATTTTTTTCAAAAATCTTATATATTCGTTTAATTTTCACAAATATATATTCGAAAATCAAACTACGTATCTACGAAAATGGCAAAGAGATAAACGTTCCTCTCCTATTCCATTTATCTACCAAACTTTCGGCTTATTTTTATCCCCGAATTTAAATTCAAATTCAAATTCAAATTCAAATTCAAAACCTATTAGAATCCGAATTTCTAATAAGATCTGCGTCTAAACAAACAGGCCCAAGTTCCCCGGTTCGAAAAATTTTTACAAAATGTATAGCGGCAAGATTTAAATCTGGTCTGACGATAATCTGGTTATCATAATTTTTTATTTTCCTAGTTTTTCCAAGTTTAACAGCAGCAGAAGTAAGAACTTCTATAATATCATCGGAAGGTTCTTCAATTCCAAGTTTTTCAACATATTCAAATCTATTTTCTTTGTTCAACCAATATAGTAAATAATCAGCTATTATTTCCTGCCCTACTAAATGATCCTGCAAACAACTAACTAGCGCTAATTTTAACGCAACTTCAATATTTGGTACATTTGGAGTCAGGACACCCGGTGTATCCAATAAATATACCGGCGGACTTTCACTGATCTTTATTTTAGTCAATACAGATCTAGTTATACCAGCTACTGCCCCAACCGCGGTAGCGTTAGATTTACCAAGGTGTCTATTTCTCAGTCTATTAATCAACGATGATTTACCAACGTTTGGTACGCCGATAATCATCAATGAAAATTCGCTCTGATGCGATCTGTTGTATCTATCAGATTTACTTATGAGTTCTTTAGCTAGAGGAAGGATCTTTTTCATCCCTTGACATTGCTGATTTTTAAAATTAGTGTTAATAACGTGTGAAAATCCTTCCTGCTGTAGATACTTTTTAGCCATATCGTTGTATCTATTATCTGCAAGGTCTGTTTTATTCAATATAAATATATGCGGTTTTAAACCGCTTACTGTATTTCTAAAATTAGGATTTCTTCCAGATATTGGTATCCTAGCGTCGTGTACTTCGATAACACAATCTACGGATTTTAATTGTCTCTGCATTTGCTTAAGGCCTTTATTCATATGACCAGGAAACCATTGCAACACCTCTTTGTTAGGAACTTTAAATGTATCGCGAAATTTTAACGCCGCTTTACCTCCTATGCTAGACATTGCGATGCGTTTCTTTTTTTTTTTTTTTTTTTTTTATAGTTTATCGTTTTATTCTGTTGTTTCCGTAGATTATCTTCGAACGTAATCTTCGGTTTATTCTGATCGGCTTTCTGAAACTAACGAAAATACATTTCAGG
Organism: Tenthredo mesomela; assembly: GCA_943736025.1. NCBI lineage: Eukaryota > Metazoa > Arthropoda > Insecta > Hymenoptera > Tenthredinidae > Tenthredo > Tenthredo mesomela. The sequence continues at coordinate 28,696,635 of OX031019.1, read as the reverse complement.
TTATGTTACGCGGCGGATTTTTGTTTGTTTATTACGATATTGGATGATTGATAAACAGGGAAAATGAAGAAAAAGCGAAGAAATTTATTCTTTATAATGAAATTAATTAGATTTTAGATTTTATATGGCTTTTAGAATGAAGTTGTGTAGCTTTTCTAACCTAAAAATAACAAAATTAAGAAAGATAGAAAACGGTGTTTGAGAGTTTGTAGACTTACGGAATACGAGGAAAGACAGAGTAATCAAAGATCTTGGTTTTTCAACTCAGTGATCAGTGCATGACTTTCGTAAAACTAATTTTTCAAAAAAATATCCGAACCCCTGAGCCGGCGTTTAACCTATAAATCCCAAAAACTCTAGAATTCCAGATGGCGCTACGATCTGAGAAACAGAGAGAGAGTAGAGATAAAAGTGTCTTGTTGATGTGTAGTACTTACCCCGAGTGTTTTTCACTTTATTACGAATGTTAATTATTTATAAAGATAACCAAAACTTATTATAACTCAGATGGCTCGGAGAAAATTACGACTCGAAGTACAACAGAGCAACGAACAAGGAGTATGTGTAAATCCGAAAGTCCCGCGATGGTTTGGTCAAGATTCTATCACCACAAGCGATATCACAGGTACATCAATGTTTACATATGTTAAAATGCAAAAAAAAAAAATACAGGATATTCAATATTTTCAATTTTGAAAAATTAATTCTTTGAAAATGTTGACAACATATTTTTTTACATATTTATTCAAAAAAATTAATTGATTTTGTTTATAATTAATTAATACAAAAAAAAAAAACGTACCTACAGTCTTCGAAATTATGTATTTAATTTAATTTTTTTAAACAGGTTCAGTTATGAAGATATTAATCACCGATTCAAACGGTCAACAAATATCGATAACTATAGGTAACAATGGAAGTATTCAAGGGGTAAAAAATAATGGAGAATATAAAGAAGAAGATCATGACGTGATACGTCTAAGTCATAATGATTTAGAAATTGAAAAACTAATAAACAGGAATGAAAATACGCAGCTACCTTATATAGGTATACAAATAATAAAATAGAATATTTGATAAGAAATCTGTTTGAAAATAATTTCATTTCATTTTCTTGATTTATTCCATTAATTTGTGTGTGTTTCTTTCTTTTTTTTTTCTAAGTAAATAATCAGCAAAGTACCAGAGAGATTTCTGACTCTAATTTAATATCCGTGAAAGAAGAATTAAAAGATTACGAAGAAGAACCTGCAGTCACAGAATCTTCAATTTCGTTTAAAGAAGTAATAGGAATTATTTCCGAAGGATATAAATTAGAACCGTTAGAGCCAGAGGTGGAAGAATTGTTTCATACTGAAATGGAAAGAATAAAGTCTGAGGAACAAGATCTGGCTGTAAAAAATGAAACAGTTTCTATTACAGACTCGGATATTTTATTACTACCAAAAAATGACGTAACTCCTAGAGTTGAAGAAAGTTCAAAAATTTCTGATTCAATCAATCAATCGACAAATGATATTACCTCGCTTTGCAGACTTTGTGCAACGCAGCAAAATGATATGATTTATATTTTTGTACCTAACGAAGCTTGCGAAAATCTAACGGATAAGATTCAAGACTGTTTACCTATACTGGTGAGAATTTTAAAAGAAATAGTAAATTTTCCCATCTTGTGGAAAAATATTCTTTATCATTTTTTTTTTTTTTTTTTTTTCACAGGTCAGAGATACCGACGCACTACCTCAACAAGTGTGCCGATTGTGTTTAAAGAAATTGGAAATGTTTCACAAATTTTACAAAACTGTAGCAGAGGCTGAAAGGCAGCTTAACATTCTGAGTAAAAAAATATCTGAAGAATTACAAAACGCTGAAAATATTGACGAGACTTTATCGCAGCAGATTGTAAAAGAGAATGGTGAAAAAATATCTGAAGAATTACAAATCGCTGAAAATATTGACGAGACTTTACCGCAGCTGATTGTTAAACCGAACGGTGAAAAATCCAGCAAAGAATTAGTATGGGATAAAGAATCGTCGATCAGTGACGAACCGTATTCTTCTCCTCTTCTTCTAGAAAGTTCAAGACTTTTGAATAGCGAGCAGAATTTAGGATATAGAAAAAATACAGACGGGGATGTTATCTTTATGAAAGAAACAGCTATTCCTAGTGACTTTGAGGAGGGTATTGATATAATAAAGTGTTTAATTTGCGGACTATACTTTGGAAGTACAAGGGGCTGTTACATGCACGCATCAATACATTATTCAAGAAATTGTTTTCCTTGCAATATGTGTGATAAAGTATGTGAGAATGCGGTGGACAGCCGTAGACACAGTGCGCAACATATAGTGCCACGAAAGGTTCGAAAAACAGTACCTATACCAAAAGTAAATATATCCAGTTGCGTTTTAAGGTCAACTTCGATTAGTGGTGAAGATAATTCTGATGATAATATTATATGCAGTCAAGAATCAGTCAAGGATCGAATATCTGTTGAAAACATCGACGAGGATATAATAAAATGCAGAATTTGCTGCAGATATTTTTCGTCTATTGAAAGCTGCTACAGACATTCCAGCGATCATGCTTCAGATAATTTTTGGCCTTGTAGTATATGCCTTAAAATATCATCCAATGGAAAAGAGAGCTGGGAACACAGTAGGGAACATTTAGTGCTTAGAATGCCTCATCATAGGGCAACTAACAAAGTGAAAACACTGTTTGATATCAACCCGGGATCTCTGCCAGTTAAAAAAAGTAGAATACTTCTGAAAAGCACCCAAGTAATAGTCAGACAAGCTAGAACCGATGACAATATCATTTGTGGTAAAGAAACGGTCGAGAATCAAGCTTCTATTGAAGAAAGTAATAGCGACTGTATGATAAAATGTCGAATATGTGATGTCGCTTTTCCTGACACTAAAAGCTGTTATATCCATGCAATAGTTCATCTTAAGCAAGATTACTACCCCTGCACCATGTGCTATTCATCATTTACATCTCGAAAGAAATTGTGGAGACATGCTTTGAAACATATGGATGAAAAATATGATGATAAAAGCTTGTACACATACGTGTGTAACAGATGTGGAAAAAGATTTGTTACGGAAGATCGATTACGGTTTCATGAAATCTATCATAATCCAAATGTAAGACCATACTATTGCGGAATATGCCGCATAACATTAACTTCAGAATCAGCTCTGTATCACCACACGCTCAAAATACACCAAAGATCCAAATTTTGGTATGTAGATAAAAATGTGAAATATATCAAAATTAGAATTGATTATTTTTTTTTATGTAGTATTCTGGTTTTAAAATCGTTCATCTATTTTTCAGCAATCAATTGCAGCTGGATTCTCATCAACTTAAACATACGAATGAAAAATTTGGATGTTCTGTGTGCAATAAATACTTTTCATCACATGATCAGCTGAAATCGCACATACAACAACACATTCGTTATGTGATGAGGCGAAGAAAAATTTTTTGTTATTATTGCGGAAAGTTATTTTCGCTGGTAAATTTTATATAAAAATATATAAATTGAAATTCAACGAATTGAAGTTTACTCAATTTTGTTGAGTTAATAAAAAAGGCAAATTTATTGTTTCAGAAATCGTCATTGACTGTTCATATTTCATTAGAGCACCCAGGTGAACATCCATATAGTATATTTTCGGAAACTTATGGTAGGAATGAGATTGGGAATGAACATGAAGCGATTCCCACAGATAATATTGGAATATTGAGTTCAACAGAATCAGAAAAAGAGAAAAATCTTCATACGAAAAAGAGAACGTCCGATTATTCTCTTTTTAGCGAATTATTCGAAGCAAAAAAAACGAGAACAGAAAATACGAATGATAAAAAGTGCTGATGCGATATTCGCGAGAAAAAAAATTATGCGAATACAGGAAAGAGAAGTCGACACAGCATGTTGTAAACGGAATTAGAAAATTCCATTTTTAATCATCAAATCGACAAATTTCGAATTCGAATGCTTGATAGATAAATAAACACATCTTTCGAATTTTAAATATTATTTCCTCAAGACTTTGATTTGATTTATTTAAGACCCTTGACATCCCGTTATTAACTCTATAGTATAATAATATATAATATTACTAATTTAAAATAATTATTGAAATATAATATACTACATCGCTTCTAGTTGATTCGATCATTTTTAAATTTCAAAGCCTTTGTGGCATCATTTAGAATTGAAATAGACATCTGGGATTTTGACTATACTTTTTTAAATATATTTAGAGACGTTCTAGCCCATGAGAGGATTGAATTCTAATATAACCGAATTACATTATGATATGTAATAACGGGAAGTGCGATGTGCGCGTCAGCATAATATTTACCTTTACTATTACTATAACTTTACTATCACCTTACTCGCTCGCTTACGCACACAGTTTTTTTTTTTTTTTTTTTTTTTTTTTTTTTTTTTCCAAGTGGTAGTAATAAAAGTAGGGAGAGAGAATCTCTATAATTTTTTATTTTACACTAATTTTTCTCGGTAAATTTTGAATGGGCAGCCATTTTGTTGGACCCCTCTATCAGCGCCGCCAAGTATCACGTTCGAGAATTATGCTCCGAGCAAGCCGGATCTCTAACCTTATTATACCATATGTCAATGTAGTTTACAGGGAATACTTAGTGAGCTAATTATTATAAAACATATGTATATAAAAGACAATTAATGTTTTTTCAGTTCTGATTTAAAAAAAAAGTATAGTATCTGTTCTGTGATAAAAATTGTATAAACAATATAAATATAGATACATTATTCTAAATTGGTAAGTAAATAATGTTTTGATTCGTAATATTAATTAATATATCTGAAAATTTATTTCTCTGACTTAGAAAATCATAATATTATGAATTGACAGAACAATGGATCGATCAGGTCCGCAACCAAATTTAAATTGGTACATGTATTGTTTTGTACCATCTTGTAAAAACACTACAAGTACAACGCCAGAAAAGTTATTTATCCAAGTGCCAAGTAATGTATTGAAAAGAAAGAATTGGTGCGATGCAGTTGGGTTTGATAAAAATAAAAAACTAAAAAAGACTAGTTACTGCTGCGAGGATCATCTTGATGTAAATATAATTATAAATTTGAATAAAAATTAGATTAAATCAGTGTAATAAATTGTATTATTATTATTATTATTATTTCTAGCTTGAAAATGATTTGAAAAATTACAATGAATACATGCAGTTTGGAGGAAGAAAAATACTGAAGGAGAATGTTGTTCCACGTTTTAATTTGAACATTTTGAACAATCCAGGACGTAGTACAATGAACAACGAAACATTTCGAGATTTGAATAAAATAATGGAAAAAGAACACGGAATGATGATGAATTTGTCTAATTTACAAAACGATAATATCATGGATTTGGATCAAAATATCGAATTTAGTACAAACAAAGTTAAAACCGAGGTAGAACATGCCTCAGATTCTTCACTTTTAAATAAAGAATCATTAGAAAACGACCCTGAGCTAATAGAAGACTTCCACGCAGTAATTGAGAGCATAAAATGCGAGGAGAGACAAATCAAAAAAGAATTTGAAACCGTTGATACGATACCAGACATATTAAACGACAATAATCAAGATCCAAAGTCTGAACAGAGCTTAAAGTTTTCCGAAATCATATTTAAACCGATTAAAGATAGAACTACATTGTTGCTATGCAGACTTTGCGCTTCTCAGTGTACCGATACGGTTTATATGTTCGAAGGGAACCGAACGTACAGAAATATCATAGAAAAGATCGAACGCTGTTTACCTATTGTTGTAAGAACTTTGTTATTCGAAAGATTTCATAGGAAATATATTATATTGATTTTAAGCTTTAGATTATCATCAGATTTTTCACCTATTTTCAATATTACTAATCGCTTTCTACTTTCTAGTACAAATCTGATATTTATTTGATGTTTCACAGGTGAGAGAGACCGATACTCTACCAAAACAGGCCTGCCATTCATGCTTGAAGATGTTAGAATATTGTTATAAATTTTATAAAAGTGTACAAGTGGCTGAAAAGCAGCTTACTATGCTGGGTAGAAAAGTATCTGACGAATTTTGGGAAACAGATAAACATTATCAAACTTCCCTGCTATACAATGATCAATATGATTCTAAGAAAGGTGAAAGGGAATTAAAAACATCCAAAGAAAAAGAAGAAGAAGAAGATGCGAATAATAATCAGTCCACCTCTACTGCCTCTGAAGAACAAATATTAAATCCAACTGCGGAGAGCAGAGCTAGTTTATCAAAATCAATTCTTTACGCAGGAGAAATAATTCCCAGCAATATAAATGGAGATATGAACACAGATTCTCTGGTTGAAAATAATTTAAAAGAAGATTTAAGAATTGACAAAGAAATAACTACTTCCAAACTGTATACCCCTTCGATTATGAAAAATGATCAATTTTCTGATAACTTTAAAACTAAAGATACTGATAAAGATATAGCCGATGATACTTTAGCTGACTACAGCCTGGTTCGAAGAATGATAAGATGTCAAGTTTGCGGAAAGCTTTTTCGAACCGCTGCAAAATGCGATTTACATTCAACTATACACGCATTGGAAAATTATTACCCCTGTAGTCTATGTGATAAAACTTTTACGATATTAAAAGACTGGAATGAACACCGACTCGATCATTTACAGAGTGAAAAATTCAAGAGTAGATCAGCAAATTATGTCTGTGACGAATGTGGTAAGAAATTTTTAACAGAGACAAAACTACAATTTCACAAATTTAATCACACATCTGACGTTAAACAACCATACTGCAAGAAATGTGATAAACTTATGGATTCAGAGGCAGCTTTGTATCAGCATAAGCTAACTTTACATCGACAAGATAAGGATCACTGCTGTGATATATGTGGAAAACAGTTTAGGTATTTATAAATTATCATAACGTTATACAGATTTTGAATATTACATGTACTTATATGTAAATAAAATTTCTAAACATACAAAATAGCAATAGAATGAATTTGAAAGAGTGGTTCAATTTAAATACCAAAATTATTTTACAGAAGTGAATTCCAACTGAATGGTCATAAAGGAAAACATACTGAGAAACGAATCAAAGAGAGTTTCTCATGCGCCGATTGTGAGAAGACTTTTGAGCAAGTGAGGATATAAAAATGAATAGAAATCAGAATTCGCTTTGTATTTCAACAATAATTGGGTATTTTACATCTTGAGAACGATTCTAAACGAATAATCTAATTTTTTTACAGAAATGGAGTCTAATTATTCACATAAGGAGTCATACAGGGGAACGACCGTTCAAGTGTGACTTATGCGATAAATCTTACAAGACTAAAGCGCAAAGAAATAGCCACAGAAGAACTCATACAGGTGAAAAACCATTCAAATGTCCAACATGTGGAAAAAAGTTTGCCCAAGCATTAAGACTAAGCGAACATGCTAATGTTCACACAGTTACAAGGCCTTATAAATGTTCTCTTTGCGATAAATCGTTTAAAAGAATACACGCCAGAACTATTCACATGACTACGCATACGGGTGAAAAACTATACCAGTGCGATGTGTGTGATAAAAAATTCAGATGGCCTAGCGCCATAAGGAGACACAAGAAAGATCAGCACAGAATGAAATAAATCTTCAATAAATATAAGACTGGATTTGAATTGAATATGATATAATTCTAAATATTATTTGAATCTGAATAAATCATATCTATTCTTATTCTTTGCCATTTATTAAAAACCCTGTATATTTTGTTAAAACGTAGAAAATATAAAATATTCCGTTTGTTTCTTTTCATTTTATATATTTTTTATACTCTTTAATCGACTAAGTAAATATGCCGCATCGATTTCTCCTTTACAACTAATATATAATATATAAATTTTGTTAAATATAAAAAGCAGAAAGGTTTTTAAATTTGAAAATCATTAATTCGCGCGCATTTTTTGCCATGTGCAAGATTTGAATATTTGAATAATGCGCGTTCAGAATTTATTTCGCGCTAGAAATCTTGATATTCCCGCCAACCCAAGATAGTTGAAATTAATGAAGACGTGAATCCTCGTGCGTGTAAAATATCGAACGCATCCAGAGAAACGGCAACCATTATTCTAATATATATTTTTTTCTTTACTTTTCTCTTTATATACTATGAAATCTTTGTATACATTGAATCATATAATAAGAAAATAGATATATCAATTATAGATATATGTGTTATTATACGATTACATCACGTAATGTGTTTCTAGTTAAAAAAAAAAAATGACATTTATGAACTTCAAACCACCATTTTAATGGGGAAAAAAAATCGTGTGTATGAATGAATGTAGGCGTAGTTGGTCTGTCATCAGTGTGTATATAGTGTGACTGTGACATCCGCATTACATCTCAACATTCGTATGTAGATAATTTAATCGGTATATATACGTATATACCTAGTATATTATCAGAAGGCGCTGAAGCGCAAAGAGTTAAGTATTTTAATTGAATTAATTCGCATTATTTTCTCTGCTTTTCGGGTAAAATCGTTATATCAGTTAAACAATTAATGAACAAAAAAATTAAAAAAAAAAAAAAAAAAAAACAACATTGTCTCGTTTTAAATGTAGTAATAGAAAATAAGAAAAAAAAAATCATTAATATCGTATATATTATATATCGCGACGATTGTTGTCGGATTATTAATTTCGCAATCAAGATATATATATGATAGACATAATCTCTACTGTATTATAAACTTATATAACTTATTATTCGCTATATTTTTACATATAGTATAACCAACAATGGGCTTTATTTAAGTATGAATTAAATATTTTCATCATTTTTAACTTACCGAAAATGAATGCTCATCAATGTAATTATCGTTACAAGATCATATGGGATCATTTTTTTTTTTTTTTATTCAATATCGTAACAATCCGTGATTCAATGTTCGATGTAGTAGTAATATATATTTATTCATTCTAATTTAACAAAATAAGAAAACACTGTATAATGTGTGTCTTTGAAATAATCAGAATTGCGCCCATTTTTTTTTTTTTTTTTTCAAGCATTACCTAATTCACATGCTTTGAATGTTTTTGGATCATATTTCGCACATGATGAGATAAAAATGAACTATTTTCAACACACTATATTGTTATTGGATTAGTTAGGAATTTATTTTTTACATAGAAATTCACTGAACTTGCACATGCACACATAGAAATAGAGAAAATCACAAATAGATATAAGAAATGTTTGCATTTCATAATTACAAGCTTTATACATATAGTGAATGAGCGAATTTTTTTTCAACCCATTATACTGTAAAACCATTTGTATGCAAAATTGAAATCAGCTATATATATAAGCTTTGTTCGCATCAATTCATACGTTAATTAATTAATTAATTAATTAATTGCTTATCAATCAATAGAATAAAAAATGAATAAGAAAGCAAGAAAGAAGAAACTGATGCTAGACTAATTTTTAAAATGCTAGTAATTCACTGTTTTAAACATAATCGAAATAAAATGCATGAATCAATTCATAGGTATATATGAAAAATACTGAATTTCATAAGAGCGTGTTGTTCCTTATTGCTTACATTAAACAAAAACGAAAATATGAAATGAAATGAAATGAAATAAAAATGGATATTGATACTAATACATACATACATATCTTGAATTCAATTTTGTACAATAATTTATTGTTCAATTATTTCCTGTATGAAAAAATAATAAATTTGATGAATAAAAAAAAACTAAGAGTTTGAAAAAAATGATAAATATATTATAAATTTTATTTTTCTTTTTTTTTTTCTTTTCTTTTTTTATGTATGTACCTTATTAAAAAAAAACGCCGCCTCACCGGTTATTAATATTAGAGTATCGACATTGTATCCTATTTTATCTATCGCAGTAAACATGGTTATCAGACATTGTGTATACACACGCTGCATTGCTTGTTGGGCAACACTTTGACCATCTAAAAACAACAGCAAAGTTTTCGAGACAAAATTAACGTTAGTACCTTACTCAGATACGAACTGTTTTGTTCCCTGCCGCTGCTGCTGTTGCTGCTGCTATTGCATTCATAGAGAAAATAAAAGGTTTTGATATAGTTTAATAAGCTTTATAGAATTTCTACGGTGATTTATAATTAAAGAACGCAAGAGTCTGATTTTTTAATTTTGGAAACAAAAAAATTGATAGAAAAGTTTAAAGTCAGTTAATCATTTTTATCTCTGCTTGGTTTTAAAATATCATCTAATTGTAAACCATCGCTTGATAATAAGCTACGCATGGTAACGATCTCTGAAATACACAGAGTAGAGTTGTTTGTAGCCGCCTTTTCTGATTATCTAAAAATACTTTAGCTCTGCTGTGTATATCACTATCCAGGACTCACTTTGACTTGAAATAAATATATCTTCAATAATAAATACAGTTCTTAGATTTAGAGTGGCGATTAATCTTGAGTAACATATTTATTTAATTTCTTAAAGTCGGTCGGTCGTAAATAATTAACAAATATATCCAATTATTAATAGAAAACTAACTTTTAGGTATTTCTTTGAACAACTCTATATCGAGATTCGGTTTAAGATTATTTGAATAAATTCACAGCTCACGATAATGGCACAAGTGCAGAAACTAGCTTTAGGAATAGACCTCGGTACAACGTCTGTAAAGGTAGTTGTTGTCTCGATTGAAACAAAGCAGATTGTTGGTAAACAGAACAAGGATACACAGGCTAACGTACCTAGCGACCTTGGTGTCGAAGGAAATAAACAAGATGTACCAAAGATTCTGTCAGCAGTTCATAGCTGTATATCGCGTATTCCCAAAGATCTGCTACGTCAGGTAATGATTATATCTGGAAAAAATGAGGAAAAGAAATTATAAATATCTAAGACTCGATGATATTGTAAAGGATAGAGAAAAATAGGTATAACAACTAGCTCTTGTTGTAATACAGGTAGTTAGTATTGGAATTTGCGGACAAATGCATGGGGTAACTTTGTGGAATTATACAACGTCAGAAAAAACCGATAAAGATCCCGAGGCTATATTTAAATTAGAAATTCCTAGAGACAAAGTCTCTCCCCTTTATACCTGGCAAGATTCAAGATGTGACCCAGAATTTCTTGCCACTTTACCAGCGTCTAAAAGCCATCTATCCACACATACTGGTTACGGATGCGCTACATTGTTCTGGTTCGCTAGAAACAAGTTAGTATATACTATTTTCAAACGTAACGTGACTCTGCTCTGCTCTGAAAAAAATGATGTTAACAGTCGTTTCCCTGTATTATTACAGACCAGAAAAATTGAGTAAATACAACAGATGCGGTACTGTCCAAGATCTGATGGTCGCATTGCTTTGCGGACGTAGCGAAGTCGCTATTAGTGCTCAAAACGCAGCTAGTTGGGGATACTTTTTAACCGAAGAAGCCCGTTGGGATTTGGACGTATTGACTAACAACGATTTTCCCACAAACATTTTACCCAGCGAAATATTAAAGCCCGGAGAACCGGCCGGTACTCTGGAGCAAACGTGGTTTGGAATTCCTGCTGGAACTCCAGTGGGTAGCGTATCGTTACCGATTCATAATAAATCGATGATATTGATACAAACTTATAGCAAAATTTATACGAACACTTCTTTTTTTGGTAGGAGTTGCTCTAGGGGATTTACAATGCTCTGTGTACGCTTTGCTCAAGAATCCGACCGACGCTGTACTGAACATTTCCACTTCTGCTCAACTTGCATATGTCGATCCATTTTTCAGCCCAAAATTAGTAACTGGAACAGGTAATTAGTGAGATTAGGAATTAGGAAATATAGTAGAGAAATTTTAAATGATGAAAAATTTTCAGCAAAAATTCAACACTTTCCCTATTTTGATGGAAAGTATTTAGCAGTTGCTGCTTCTTTGAACGGAGGAAATTCTTTGGCTACTTTTGTGAAGATGTTACAACAATGGAGTATGGAATTAGGCTTTTCGATACCTCAGTGTACGTAAAGTGTAAAATCTGTTTGATAGTCATATTTAAATTTCATGTACTTTTTAAACTTGATACGATGATTTGAAAAGCCTCGTTTTCCATTTAGCTAAGGTATGGGAAAAATTGATAACTCTTGGAAAAGAGGATTCAGCTATTTCTGAATTAGAAATAGTACCTACTCTGCTCGGAGAACGTTATGCCCCAGATTCTACAGCCAGTGTTAATCACATTACGTTAGACACCTTGCAGCTTGGCCAGATATTTCGCTCTCTTTGTTCCGGAGTGATAAAAAATCTTCATGAGTAAGTAGCTGTAAAAATAGATTGAGTTTTTTGGAATTAGAACTAAAAAAGATACGGCGATTACTATTATCGAAGAACGTACAGTTCAAATCATGGAAAAATTACCATTATTTCCTTTCTTCGTAGCATGATGCCTCAGGAAACTTTACAAAATGCTGGAATTCAGCAGATTGTGGGTAACGGATCAGGCCTGGTTCGTAATGTAGTGTTGCAAACGGAGATACAGCGCTGGTATCAGCTACCGTTAGAAATTGGACAGTCAGGAGACGCAGCTCTTGGAGCAGCTTTGGCTGTAATCAACTAAAACTGGAAATACAATAATAATTAATTAATTAATTGAATAACTGAGCTGAATGGCTCTGTGATACACGTAGTGTTGTATTTAATGTTACAACGTAGTTTGAGACTAATCGTTCATCAATAGATTGTATTTTACCCCTGTATGAAAACTTTCGAAAGAATTGTTAAGTAGTCAGGTAATTTATAAAATAAAATTTGATAATTTGAATTTGAATGAAAAAAAAATAATAATAGTATTACAACTATTTTTTTTTTTCTTTTCTTCTTGTATTTGTGATATACTAATAGGTAGGTATGATGCCTAGTTACGTCAACCATACAGCAGTTATGAAAATAACAATTTTTATATCTAAGATACGGTAAGTTTATAAAAAGTCGTAACTAATTTAAAAAGTAAAGAGTAATTTCTATATTTATATGTATATTTATATTTATATTAGGTAATATAGTAATGAATTGAAATTGTTATTAAAGCCAAAAACATAAAAATAGGTACTAACATAACATTAAATAATATGTTATGATAAAAGAAAAACTTCTAATACTATCTTAATGATATCGTATTTTCATGCTAAATTAATGGTCTCTGTTCCATCTCCATATCGTAGCATCATCGCAAACGCAAAGAAGTACAGAACCGTCTCTACTGAGTGTGGTCTGACGTATAGTTGCTGTACATCGAGGATGTTCAAGAGAGCAACACCGCGCTTGACCTGGTTCGTCAACTTCCAGATCCCATACATAAGTGCGACCGACTTGATTTCCCAGAGCTATAGTTCTCTGCCAAAAGTCCATAGAGAATCTTATGAACCAAATATCGCATTCCTTGTATTCAAAACGGTGTAAAACAGTGGCGCTTGTTTCTCCGTTACGCAATTGTGTGTCTTCTAAACGTCCAGGTTTCCAACAAACGATACAATTCTCGCAAGATTTGCTCAGTATAAAATCTCCGTACCATTTAACACAGTCAACATAATTGCGGTGTACATCTCTCGTTGTAAAGTCAGGAAAATGTTGAAGAATAGAATCAAAAGGCCGTCCGTTTCGAGTTGGATTACAATAATAAGACTGTTTAATAGCATCCAGCATTTCTCCTTTATCTAACGACCATAATTTCAAGGCATGATCCATTCCGCATGATATTATTCTTTGTCCAGTCATGTCAAAGTCTGCGCTAAGGACTTCGCTCCTATGACCTTCGACTCCGCCAAAAATAGCTATGCATACGTCGGTCTTAATGTTCCATAATCTAAGCGCGTGGTCTTTCGAAGCAGAAAGAAGAATGTTAGGATCTTTTGGGTGGATTTTAAGCTCATTAATCGCATGCCCATGACCAATATAGTGCTTGATGCAGGTCATAGTGACGGTGCTAATGACTCTGACTACTCCGCGATATCCTGCAACAGCTAGCAAAGGTTTTCCTGAATCGTCGTAACTCCATACGCAAGTGTAAAACTTCTCCTCTGTGTCAGGATCTGCGTAGCATTGTCTCAACCTGATGTTACTTCCCTCTGGACATTCGTAAATGCTAACTCTGTTACTTCCAACAGATGCGAATATCATCGGTTCACCTTCTTTGAGATGGTGATTAAATTGAGCACCGAAAAGCGGCTCGCCATGATCCTCTTTTACACTACAGCAATATTTATACATTGGTTTATCATTGCATGATTTGTTCTTAGCAGTTTTACTACGCCTTCTTCCTTTCTTCTTATATTTCGTACTGCGAGTTGGTGTGTCACTACGGTGAGTACCTGCCGTTGAATTACTACCAATACTACACTCAGTTTCATCGCTGTCGTTGTCGCTTTCTTCTTGACTGGATGTGTAAACCGGACACTGAGATTTTGGACCTGCTTTCTTCATGGTTTCTTCGGTTTCTTCGGATTCTTCGTTATCTAAAGAAGAAATTGTTGGACAATGTAATTAGAATAATAAGATTTGAGATGAGAAATGATATCAAATTTCTCAATATAAAAAGTGAAAAAAATGTAATGAGACTTTCTTTGTTATCTTAACTCATTTTAAACGAGTATTATTCATTTCCAATGAGTTTTCTGACCAAGAAATTATGCAGTTTGATAAATTCAGTTTTTTGACTAAAATATTACCTGAACTACACATTTATTCAACAGTCTCATCCGTGTTAGGCATTCTTGGATACTGTCTTGGTGTATTTAACATCGGTATTCCACCTTTATGACCCAAAACACTAGTAGCCAAATTTATAATCCTATCGCCTAAGTAGAGACAATCTTCTGGTACCTAAATCAAATTTAACTAACTAAGTATGATGACAATGACAATAATAATGATAAGAAGATAAACAATGATGTAAATGTAAATAATGATTGAAAATTTTTCATTATATTATATTATATTATGAACTAAAAGCAATCGATAGAAAACTTACAAAAACGTTTGCGTTGAAAAGTCTAAAGTTGTACTTGTTACAAGTTTTTAAAATCTGATCGCTAGTCACCCCCATAGCATTCGATGGAATATTATTTCCATTAACTAAACATGTGTGGCCATACAGTACGAACGATTGATCAATTAGAAAAATATTTTTCTCCACCTTAAAAAAAAAAACAAAAAAAAATAAATGATAAATATCTAAAGTTAAAAAGTAAAATTAAATTATTATATTAAAGTATTATAGGTGTACCTCGGCAAGACACTGATTGAGTCTTGTATCGATTGCAAATACTATAAAATCGACGTGTAGATTTTTGTGTAAGGCTAAAACTTTGTCGAGAGATTCGCATTTGTGTACAAAAATACGATATTTCTTATAAGATGCACTTTTGAGTAAACCTTCGCCTATGTTTTCGCAAAATTCAGCGGTAGAAACGATCTAAAAAATAGTTATTCTTGTCGCGTCATTTGTTTTTTTTTTATTTTTTTTATTGAAAGGTGAATTATACACCTCGAATTTTTGGCAGCCCGCTTCTCAGCTAAAACACATCCTATCGATGTGAAATTGATATCAGTAACGCAGAAAAAGTGAACGAAGGGCATGATGCTCTTGGATTTCCAAAAAGCGAAAATGTTTCGGGTGTTTTCATATTCATCAAGTACAACGTCAGCGACAACGATTATTCGTTACAGAGCACTCTTGATATAAAACTGTAAATTTTATTTCCGCTTTTTGGGAATCCAAGAGCATCATGCCCTTCGTGCACTTTTTTTTGCGTCACTGATATCAATTTCACATCGATCGAATGTGTTTTAGCTGAGAAACGGGCTGCCAAAAATTCGAGGTGTATAATTCACTTTTCATATCCCCTTAATTCATGATAATAGTATTTTTGAAATTATAATATTATCAACATAATATCATAATAGATGTTATCATCTTCTTCTACTTACCAGAAATGATATCACTCCGAAATTATGCCGTATTCCATAACGTAGGACTTGCGTCATTAGGAAAGTAGTAACAGACCGATGTTTGTCACCGGCTACAATCCGCTACTCTTTTAGGTTATATACAACGAACCCGATTCTCTACATTGTATATGCTAATTCAGCTCGAATAATTAAGCAGGATTATTATCCCTGTATATAATTGTAACTTTGTTTATTATCTCGAAATGTTTATTGTATTTATATTTGATATATTTAAATAACTATCGGTATACGATTATATACTGTACTGAACAGATCTTTATATTTCATTCTTTAGCATTATTTTATTTTTTAAAACGCGCCAAAAGTCTAAAATTCAGGACGCTGCTATTGGCCGAATCGTAAACCCGCCTATTTTTATCTGTGCGAAAGTATCGTCTGCTAATCAGTGTTGCCAATAGAATTTGTGACATTTATATATATCAAGCGTTTTACCATGACGAGTTTTTTATGGTATGCAAAACACCATTATTTCGGTTTTACTATAATTTATAGGTTAATTGTTATCAATATCTTCTCAAATACAGAACAGTTTTGTTGTTTTTCCCTAAAATACATAACCTGATTTTTATTATGTTGGTATACCATCGCGCTGGCTCCACGTTGGCATAACGCCGAACTAAAATCATAACCATGATCAAATTGTCGTCTGCTATTGTTATTCCACCGATGAAAGATGTATTAACCTATATTTATGATAATAAAGTGTAATTATCACTATTTGGAATACAAATTTTTCGTTTCTAGCCTCTTTTTAGGTTAATTGGTGAGTATAGAATGCACAATTCGTTATCTAATACTAAAAATTGAACAATAATTAAGCTATACTTCGAGATTATCTAAACATTTGACACTGAATAACTGAATAACTATACTTCTCTATTGTTTTAATTACACAGATTTAAAAGTCTATAAAAGACTATAAAATACGAATTCCTTGCAGTAATGGATAATATAAAATGTGAGGAAATGGATATAGTTGGTCAAATAGATCGCACCTCCCCAAGATCTTTGATCGCAGATGAAAAAGTGATACAAAAAATACCCATGGAATATTCTGAAGTTAAGCTAGAGCCCGAGATGCAAGATGAATTCAATTCAGTAATTAATGAAATAAAATCTGAGGATGATACCGGTCAATTTGAAACAATTTATATAACGCCAATGATATTGTCTGAAAATGACAATATAGATCAAAGTTCAGAATTTTCTAAAGTATTATTAAAATCAATCAACGATAGGCCAACACGTTGTAGACTTTGCGCTACTACAGGCAATGATATGATTCATATGTTCGATAAAAATGAACTTTACATAAATGTAATAAAAAAGATTGACTGCTGCCTGCCTATTATGGTGAGATTTACTTTGGCGAGAATATACATAGTCAGATGCGTTTTAACACTGACTTGAGTCTAAAATTTGTAATAATTTTTTTTCTATAAAATAGAAGAGTCCTACTAAAAGACGTAATATCAGTCTAACGCACAACTAATTTTAACACAATATATTGTCGTTCATTAAATAGGTGAGAGAAACCGACACACTGCCAAAACAAGCATGCCGGACTTGCTTAGAGAAGCTGGAACTGTGTTATCAATTTCATAACAGCGTAGCAGAGGCTGAAAAGCAGCTTTTGATATTCGAAGATGAGCAAAGATCGAGAGAACATTGTCAAATATCGCCGCTGTTTAATGATCAAGAATCTCAATTTGAACAGAATGATTGTTATTCTGCGTTAAATAGTCCAGCGAGTCCAATAGATTTGGAAAAAAAATTACAATCTAATGATAATTTATCAGATTTTGAAACTGATATTCCTCTGGTAATGATAAATGATCAAGCATCTAATAGCTTGAGTAAAAAAGCAAAAGAAGATAGCGGTGGCGGCGATAATAATATTCATATTAACAAACAGGAATCTGAAAGTGAAAATATAGTAAATAATAGCGGTAATGAATTGAAAAATAAATTTGCAACACAATTGAAACAAAAGTTTCTTAAACTTTACCACAAGTCAGATATTGGGCCGCATTCTGTTCGTATACCGGTATCGCTGATCGAGCCGAGGTATATGATAATATATTTCACAGATTTTATACTCAACTTTGATATAAACGAATTTAATAAGATATTTTATTATACGGATGTATTTTATAGAACTGAAGAAAACCTCAGTGGTAATTCTGAAGAAAGAATTATCGCTGTATCATGTCCTTACTGCAGGAATAAATTTCACTCCGGCCTATTACAAGCACATATAGAAATTTGCGGTCGAAGGCTAGCGACTGAAGAAAAGAATGTTTTCTCATGCGCTTATTGTGGCAAGAAATTTGACAGAGTAAGGATAGACGTGGATAAGCAATATATCATTTTTACGCATCAGATCCCACGTCTCTTATTGTAAAAATTAAATGTCTATTTCTATGTTTGTTGAACTTCGTAGGAAAAGTTAAAAATTCAGTATCACATATCCCCTGAAGCAATCTACTTGTTTGTTACAGAAAGCGCATATGCAAGCTCATATAAGAACTCACACCGGGGAACGACCTTACGGCTGTAAATTGTGCGGCGATCGTTTCGCTACTAAGAAAACAAGAAATGATCATTTCAGTCTTCACAGGGGTCAACGATTTTTCAATTGTCATATATGTGGAAAAACGTTCAAAAAGGCCTGCGGACTGAGAGGCCACGCTCGTTATCATTCCTTTAAAATCCATTGCCCATTATGCGATGAAACGTTCAATACAGAAAACAGGAGGAATCGTCATATGGAAATGCATGCAGGTGCTAATCCGTGCGAATGAAATTTTTACGGAACCAGATTCTGGTACAAAAGAGACTGATCGGGAGTTTTATATTTCTTGGTACTTCGATAATCGAAATTAAGACCGGCCTTGCAATGAATTATCAAATTTTTGAAATACTTGATAAAGAAATACATAATAAAGAAATATTCGCAATAAAATTACAGCTGCTAGCGTCCTTTCCACTAATTAGTAATATAAACGAGAAGAAAAATGAGAAATTCAATAATTTATAATGTCCAGAATTGATTTAGCTCTTCAAATTTCTTACAATGAAATTACAAGATCACAGATCTCTCGATATCACGTTGATCTAATAATGATGCAGATGAGAGACCTTCTCCGATTTCGCTTTCCTCATAAACCCTGATAGCATTTTGTAAGAAATCTTTACGCCTCTTCAATTCTTTGTAGTATAATTTTAGTTGAGCTTTGCGTTGATCGATTCGTCTGCCTTCTTCGGCCAGATTTATTGTTTCGTTGAAAATTTTCTGGATCTAAAATGAACTTAACTAATGTAAAATTTAAAGTCTTGAAAACTTGTTCTTCCAAATTTTCAAACAGAATAATTGAGTCTTTTCTAGAACAATGAATGAGATATAAGGTGGAAATACCTCTTCGTTAGGTCGAGAAACTCTGTTATTCATATTCTTCTCATTCAAATAAACTTTTCTATTCCTAAGCTCAAATTCTTCTTGTAAAATGGAATTTTTCTCATTTTGAATTCGTTCATTTTCTCTTATCAGTTCCTTTGCCTGTTCTAATAGTCTTTGAGCCTTTGAAAAATGTATAAATTTCATATAAATTCCATCAAAAACCAAAGAAAAATAATGTGAATTCATTCAAATCTCACTTCGCTAGATGGATTTGGCCCAAAGTAAAGACTACCGACTTCTGAAATAGCGAAGTAACTTCTACTCTCAAAGTTATCATTTTTCGATAATTTTTCTGTCTTTGATTTCTGTGGCTGCAACATTTTTTACTTTATAATTTACAATTTATAATTTTAACTAAAATGTCAAGAGAAGAGAATAGAAAAAAAAAGAAAGACAAAAAAAAAACACATTCCTCATTTGTCCAGATTAAATATGGTAAAAATTTTTCTTTTTCTGTTTCTGTCTTCTTTATTTTATTTTATCAATCAATTTAGATAATTTTGTTAGATGAACAACAATATTGAAAGATATACAATAATATACATAAGCACTATAATCTTCTGGATTGAGTCTAGAGAGGTGGTGTGAGACCCTTAGTGGTATTTGTAGTTCCTGTGATGCTCTGTAAAAATATAATAAAGATAAAATATGAATGAAGGAATATTTATATAAGCAAGTCACGTAAGGTTCGCGCTAGATCATTAATCCATATAGTAAAAAAAAAAAAAAAACACACTTACTCATCTTTCCATAATTGATCGTATAAAAGAAGATCATGCTAGCAGCAACGAGTTGAAAATATGGAGCAATACCACCGTGTTTTGGCAATACATATTTATGCTGCCAACGCCACCATGCTGAAAATAATCACGATATAATATATAATATGCGAATATTATAATAATCTAGTAAATAGAAATTAAAGTTATTCGTCTTTGTCGAAAGTTTCGTTTATTCATAAAAAAAAAAAAGGATATTCGATCGTTTTGAAGGGTTTGAAAATTCATTTATTACGTAATCGATGAATTCTAAGAGACAATTTGTAAGGTTATGCAACGAATTTTTTTTTTTTTCTCTCTCTCTCTCTCTCTCTCTCTCTTCTTATATTCTGCTGACAAAGATGGCAGTTTTTTTTTTTTTTTTTTTTTTTTTTTTTTTTTTTGAGAGAGAGAGAGTAAAATTTCGAACAATTTATTAATCTTAACAGTTTTGAAAAAATATTTGAACAGTTGTGAATTTTATTTCTGAATTACTTACCTCGAGAAACAGCAGCTACTGCAGCCTGAGGAGTCTTCTTACGACGAGCTAGCCACGGCAGTACTTCATTCAGTTTTAGTTGACCGAATGGAGTATCCGCTTTATAATTAAAAATTGTCAATATAATTTTACATTACTGTATGATAAATAATATAGAATAATATTTTTTCTACAATATTAAACTAACTAACCTTGTCCATAATAACGGGCCGGATCGTAAGGCCCGTGAACCGACGGGTTATATTCTACGGGATAATCACCGAACCCCATTTTTAGAACCTCTGACTACTTGCAGACGGACTTCTGCGAACGAAGTGAACGTTAGTGGCGCTACGATCGTTATCCGTATGTATCTATACGGTGTTCAGATAATTATGTATTATTCGATTTTTGGAGGTTGACGAAAGGCGTCTACAGGGTGCGACAGAGTAAAATTCGAGTTTCGACCGCTGCTTCAAACTATAGAATAGAATGAAATTTCAAGATATAACCTACAAATAGACGTCAGTAATTTATCTTTTATTTTTTTACAATAACAAAGGTGATTTTTTTTACTCATTAAAAATCATTTGGTTCATAGTGAAATAATTCGATACTATTTCGTAAGAAATTTTGAAAAAAAAAAAAATAATAATTTTCAGGTTATTATTATTGTTAATCATCGGGTGGATAATGAGCGAATTATAAATGACTACGCTGACGAATAGACACTTATTAAACCTTTTTAAATGTGTAACAAGACGTAGCAGTACCAACACTTCGAAATCTAACCTAAAACGAATACTGCTAAGTATGCCGCGTGAGAAAGGACACGTGGATGCGATGCGACAGCATCGTATAAAGCTTAAAGAAAAAGGAAAAAAATATCTACCCGGTATCCTAAATCTTCAGGTAAGAAATTTTTTTTTTTTTTTTACTACGCATTTCGTTTATTTATTTATTTTTTTTCATTTTCTCACCTTTCTTATCCTTTCTGAAAAACAGGTACTGGGCTCAGGTTCTGAAGGCTCTCCGAGATCGTTATATTTATTTACAGATCAGACCAGGTATTTGTTTAACTGTAGCGAAGGTACGCAGCGTCTGGCTCTAGAACATAAATGTAAATTGTCGAAGCTAGAACATATATTCGTGACTCGTCCGACTTGGGAAAACATGGGTGGATTACCGGGGCTATCTCTGTCTGCGCAAGATGTAGGTGTCCCGCACTTTACCATACACGGACCTGCGGGTACATCTGAGATATTTCAAGCTACGGAGAAATTTGTCATACTAAGAAGCCTCGGAGTATCAATGTTCGATTGTGACTCTGATACAATGTTCGAAGACGATATTCTGACTGTTAAATATGCCATACTAACAAAACCAGCATCAGATAATGAGGAATCTAGTTCTGATCATAGTATTGAAACAACCGATGATGAGACTGACTATTACGCTCATGAGATAAACAGAAATGGCAAAAGACTTAGACTTATCGATGATAGCGTACAGAAATACAAGAGAAATAATTATCCTAAGAAAAGGATAGACGAAGCGATGGCTTTTATTTGTAAACTTAAATCTAGACCCGGTAGTTTATGCTTTGAGAAATGCGTTGAGAAAGGAGTCA
The DNA here is from genome assembly GCA_943736025.1 of Tenthredo mesomela. Lineage (NCBI taxonomy): Eukaryota > Metazoa > Arthropoda > Insecta > Hymenoptera > Tenthredinidae > Tenthredo > Tenthredo mesomela. Next base: position 28,674,243 of record OX031019.1, on the reverse strand, counting down.
CTCCTGGACCACTTTTTGGTCAGTTGAAAGACGGAGAAGACATCACATTGCCTGATGGTACTTTTGTGAGAAGTGAAGATGTGAGAATGCCAGACGATCCTGGAGTTGTTTTCATCGGTAATTGTAGCAGGGATTGTATCTAGTTGAAGAAATAGTTGGATACTAATCAATGATAATCAAATTTCATATTGTTTTTTTTAATCTGTAGTTTTAGAATGCCCGACGTTAGACTACCTCGATTCATTGGTGAATAATCCTGTATTTGAAAATTATCAACGACCCAATGCTTCGGATGAGAATCTTGCATTTTGTGTTGTTCATTTTACACCAGAGGAAGTAATGCAAGATCAGAGATACAAGGATTGGATGGATAGGTTTGGGCTCAGTACCACGCATTTGGTATTGAATAAAGAGAACAATTGCCTCGGGAGTGAAGCCGTCCACAGAATGCAACACAAGCTTCATTTACTTCATCCAAAAATATTTCCGTTTTTAAATGAGCAAGGATTTCCTAAAAGAAACGAAGACATTAGTAATATTGTTGAGGGAAAGGAGGACGAACTTGTCGATAAATTGATTGGAGAGTCTAGTCAATCGGTGATAAATAATCTCTAATCTATTATCCTGGTTTTCAAATATTTGTAAAGGAAAAAATTGTATGCAGATCGAATAATGTGTTTGAAATTTTTACAGCAATCGATAACTAAGTTCGAATCCAATGGTAGCAGTATAATTATTCGTGGTAAAACTCTGCAATGCATTCATCTGCGTCCTAAAAAAGGATTTGACCAAAGTTCAGAGCTAAAACTACAGCCAGAAGTTTATCTGAATGAAGCAATGGCCGATGAAAGATTTCTCGATACTCTGGCAGAGCTTCAGACTGATATAAATTCAAAGACTAAAGAAATGGGAAACATAGCAGAGTATCCTAAGCTGATATTTTTGGGAACAGGGTCCTGCGCACCAAATAAAAGCAGAAACACTAGCGGGATACTTTACAGAATCAATGAGACTAGTAGCATAGTTTTGGACTGCGGAGAAGGAACGTTGACGCAGATTATGAGATTTTATGATAAGAGCGAAGTTTACAAAGTCCTGGCGAGCATCAAGGTATTGTATTTTATGTCCGAGGCCTAAGTCACGCGTATCTTTATCATAGTTTTCTCCATTTTCTCATAATATCTTTGTATTGCAGGCCATCTACGTTTCTCATTTGCACGCAGACCACCACATGGGATTAATCGGTCTTTTAAAAGCGAGAAAATGGGTGACTAAAGATCCAACGTTTGTTCTAGCGCCTAAGCAAATTTCTTCCTGGCTGAGTTTTTACCATAAAAGATTCGAGCCTATACTAGACAAACTTATACTGATTGGAAACGACGATCTGAGACTAAGCGATCATAATAAAACTATCGAAGATAAGCAGAATAAACTTTATGCCGCGTTAGGGGTAAAGGACATCAGCACAACGCGCGTTAAACACGTTCCAAATTCTTTTGGAGTTTCTGTGACTCTAGAAAACGGATACAAAGTGACTTACAGGTCTGTTGTTGACGCTGTGATACTTTGATTGTATTTATATTTATTTGTATTATTCTGAGCCCAGTTTCTTATGTGTATTCGATATTTTTCTAGCGGAGACACGATGCCTTGTCACAGTTTAGTCGAACTAGGCCAAGACAGTGATTTATTGATCCACGAAGCGACGATGGAAGACGAACTAGAAAACGAAGCGAGGCAGAAACTTCATTCAACTACATCGCAAGCGCTTGACGTTGGAAAACAAATGAATGCAAAATTTACTTTGCTAACTCATTTCAGCCAGCGTTATGCAAAGCTACCTAGACTTCCGGAAGAAGTTGGTCAGACTATTGGCATTGCATTTGATAACATGGAGGTCAGGGTTGAAGAACTGACTATTCTCCCGCTACTTTATCCTTCGTTAAAAATAATGTTCGCAGAAGCTTGCGAGGAGTTAGATCTTAGGGCTGCGAGAAGAAAGCTTAGATTACAGTATACTTAAAAATTGTAGATAGTATTATTTGATCATTTGATTATCTTATTACCATAAGAATGAAGTAGAACCGAGAATGCTGCATTTATAAAAAGACAAAGCCATGAATTCCGAGTTCCTTAGTAGGTATTGTAAAAAAAATTTTGAATAAGCTACGATGAGTAAAGAACGCTTGAGAAAAGTTAATTGTAAATAATTTGTTACATGGTATACTGTTCTCACTTCGTAATAAGAATATCTGAGATATTAATAAAAAGCTACATAGGTAGTATAATCAAAGATCATATTCATAAATTATGAAAAATGTATTCTAATTTACATTCAATAATATATTGTTTACTATCGATACTTCTGCGTTGTTTATTGTAAAGAATAATAAATAATATAGTGTTAAATAATAATTAGTGTAAATTTATTTCTATTTCTTCTACCTGTTTCAAAGTTGTATAAAGAAAAAAAAAAGAAAAGAAAGAAAGAAATTTCAATAATATAATGAAGAATAAAGTTTAGATTGAATAAATCGTGTTTATTTTAATGGTAGAAAATTCTTTATTTATTTCTTCCTTTATTGTTGCTTAATAATTTCCCAATTTATTATGTTATACCATAGTATTTTTTATCGCATTATTTAAATTGTATTGCGTGTACAGGGTTTGATTACACCACCGCAGTATATATGTATATTAATCCTGTAACTGTTTTTAATATATAATTATAATAATATATGTATGTATGATAATATCTACGTAATATACGTAGGTATACTGATACAAAACGTTATTTTATACGAAAAAAAAAAAATAAAAAATAAAAAATAAAAAAAAATCCACGCAATAATTATATATATATGGAAACAGACAATTAAGTATATATATATATATAGTATTATACCTAGGTATATATAATATGTATATTTACACAAAATAAGATTCTTGTATAAAATCAATCATGCATAGTATAGGCATAGTATAATATAATATAGCATATTATGTTGTGTAGCGATATAAAGTAGTAAATAATTCTCTAATACGAATTAAAATATAATATAATAATAATATAATATAATATATATGAATTAAAAGAGATATGATCAATAATAATAATAATAATAATAATAATAATAGTAAATAATCAATTCTCTTATCTTTTTTGTTTTCTTTAAATATAAATAATAAAAAAATATTTCTTGCGCGTTATAAGATTCCCAAGGTATAATATAATGTATGTGTGTATGTATGTTTGTTATGTATATAATGATATATAAGAAAAAAAAAGTTCATATAAATCTTATATATTATAATGAAAATCTCAAAATCAAAAATTACCTACTAATCCCTCGTATTTATTACAATAATAATAATAATAATAATAATAATAGATAAATATTTCAATGTATATATATATTGTCAAAAATTTGTTACTTTTTTTTTTCGTTTTTTTTATATGTATATAAATTTAATATACATTATGTATATGAATACGCATACGTTACCAACAATAATTGAAATACGTATGCGTACGTACATACGTATAAGTATATAAATGCGATGATATATAGTATATATATTATAGCGAACGGGAAGTAGTAGTAGTAGTAGTAATAGTAGTAATATTAGTAGAAAAGTATAAAAATTTCGTTATGTTTTATGTTACGTACGTTAGTGCCTATTGCTGTGACAATATGAGATTGTTTTCGCACAAAATGTTACATGTTATACGATTGTATGATAATATAATATATATAATTTAGAAAGAAATATAGAAAAATAAGAAAACGTTTCAAAGAAACATGCATCATACACATATAATATAATATATATAGTATATTTATGTATAATGCATCATCAGGTGCTACGAAAGCATAATTGGATGTATAAAAAAAAAAAAAGAAAAACAAAAAGAAAGAAAAAAAATAATAATAATAATCAGACCTTTTATAATAATCCGCAATTTCACATATACTATAAATAGTATTTAGAAGTATATATAAGTATCTAAGCATTATTATTACACAATATTAATTATTATTTAATACACGACAGTTTTTCTTATTTTTTTTTTTTTGCTTTTTTTTTTTTTTTTTTTTTTTTTTTTTCAATTCTGAACATAAATTAAATAGGTAATTGCTGATTTATAGCAATCGATTTCGATACTACCTATATATATGCATATGCATAATACGTGTAACTAATACCTAACTATCGTTCGAGATAGTAGTATAATAATCCCTCGTGTATATTACTATTTTATGTATCAAATATAATATAATTACCAATTGATACCATAAATAATGATAATAATAATAATAGTAATGATGATATAAAATAGGTAGTTGTTTTTTTTTTTTTTTTTTCTTCATTTTTTGTATATTTTTTTTTTTTTTTTGTTTTATTATTTCAATTTTTTCCCTCCGGCGCGCTCGCTAATTTATGTGCGTATGTAGGTATAGTATGTATAAAATTAGAGGGCGTATTATTATATTATAATGTATTTTTATGCGATTCATATGTTTTTTTATATGGATATATTATAGTAAATAGGTGTAGTTGTTCTTGCGTTTTTTTTTTTTTTTTTTTTTTTTTTTTTTTTTTTTCAATTCAGAATATAAATGCTGGTTGTTGTTGTTGTTGTTGTTGTCTTTTTCTTCTCATTTTCTTATTTTTCTTATATTATGAACATAACGTTCGATCAATTTTTTTTTACGTCTTATATTATATTCATTGATATATTATGCGCGCATTAGCTTGATAATACATATTATAGCGTTTTTTTTTTTTTTTTTCGAAAAGAGAATAAGAATCACAATCATCATAAAACGCTTTTAAAATTCCCATTTAGTTGCGGATTCATAATCCGTATCTCCAAGACGAAAAACTCCGTTTTTACCAGCTGAAAGGTATCTTCCATCTGTTGACTTGATACAAATACGCGAAGGTTCTCTTAGCTCTAAATAAAAACCGTCTGAGGGTACGTCGGCGTCAGATGTTACACCCTCGCTATCAGCGTGCCAATATTTTCCATTTTGACCTAGAAAAAAAAAAAACAGAAAAGAAAATTTAAAAAATTAAAGAATGAAGAAGATTGAATATAATTTTTCTTTCCAAAAAATCGTAATAAGCAAAACAAACCTTTGAATCGTACGATACCACGATCGCATCTTTCCACGCGAATAGTTTCGTACGATGCTTTATTGCATTCGAGTTTAGGACTAGCGTTACTCTTAAGTCCAACAAATCCCTGTTCGCATCTCAATACTAAAACAGGCCTGTTCATAAGATAGAAATAAAATTTGCTGGCCTCAGATTCACCGGGTGAATCAGCGTTGGCATAAAGATGTCCAGATCTTTTAGTGGCCAAAAATTTTCCATTATTTGCACGAAGTGCGACAGTACCGTCAGCCGGTTGCCATATTAAATCAAATAACGCGTTTGATGATCGTTTATGATCTGATGCTTGTATTCCACCGCCAGCTTCAAGCGTCCAATAACGATCTTGCATCGTACGTAAATACCATCTTTTCGTTGCTCTATCAAATTCCAATTGAAATGTTTCGTGACCTGATATCTCATCCTGATTTGCCGTTACATCAACACCTGCAAAAAATGAAAAAAAAAATGAAAATTTGATTAATTTTTTTTTTGTTTCGATTTTGATTTTTGAATTTGATTTTAGAAGTTGCATAAAAAAATTTGATTAATTTTATTTGATGATAGCCTGTAAGGAACTCAATATAATATATATGCGTTGATAATATAAATGATAATGATTAATAATACCGTTTAACGACTACTAATGCCATAAGGTCGTAAACGCCAAAAAATTATTTTTTTTTTGCGGATATGCCCAAATGATGTTATATTGCATGAAAAAGATTTTGCCACCAAAAACACGAAATTTTTTTTTTTTTTTTTTGCGCTTACGACCTTATGGCATTAGTGACGCAATATACTCTGTAAATTTTTCTTTCTTTTTTATTTTCTTATCTTTTTCTGTTTTTTTTTTTTTTTTTTTTTTTTTTCAAACTAAAGTATGCAACGGAATTACCGGTTTTTCATCGTAAATGCGCGGTGGTTTATATGAATATGTATAAGTATGTTATATATATATCTACGTATAGTATAGTATAGTATATAGGCATGCATTAAAGTGCATCTTGATCAGTGTTTATTATACAAGTATAGGTACTACGTTCTCTTATTTAGCATGTTAATATAGTACATATAGATACATATACATTATAGTATGTATATCTATATATCTATATATATTGTATAGTAATACGCGTGTGGTTAAATGCAGCGGTTCTTGACCTGATGGTATATACATAAGTATAATATAGTCTCTCGCGTCTCTCCCTTCTCAGCGTTAATAAAAAATAAAAATATAAAAAAAAAAAAAAAAAAAAAAAAATTGAGAAAATAAAATAAATAAATAAATAAATAGTAAAGAAGAAATTTGAGAATAATAATTTCTATATGCGAACCGCGTGCGGTTCGATACCCCCCGCTGCGCATCTTATTATTCTTTCATTTTTTAGCACATATCATGTATACCTAATATATATATATATATATATATATGTATATATGTACCTCCGGGAACCGGGTTCCCAACATCATAAATCATCGGATTATTAGATATATATATACCTATACCTACGTGTTATATAACGACTGTATATATATATATATATATATAGATATATAGGCACATAGAAGCGAAATACAAAATTCATTACTAGCTGTATACTATTATTATGGTTGTTTGTAATTAACGCCTAATTTTCAAACATGAGATCGCAACTCGTATATGTACACTATTTCGCACAATTATCGCTGAGCAAATCTTCTTATACTAGTAGGTACTATATATAAAAAATATACGGTTTAATATAGTAGGTATACATTTCACGAAATTTACAATAGAGTCGATGGCTAGTTGTTGAATAATTTTAATTACACCAATACGTATAGGTTAGACCGGTTCAAAAAAATCGACTATTCTTTTTCTTACAATTTTCGCATTGAAATACTTTCGGGGGGCTGAAAAAAGATGCCTGTTAAAAGCGGAGCTCTTAATATTAAGATTTAGAGGTCGCTCATCGCGGATTTCTATTTTCCATTTGAATAGCATAGGAAATTTTTTTTTTTTTTTTAATAATTTTGTAGCTCACAAACCAATGAACAAATCCAAATGACTCAAACATATTTTCATAGGAAATCGAACACTCTACAAAAAGCTTCTCTTATCATTTTTTGATAAATTGACTCCTTCCAAAGTTATTCAAGGTCAAATTTCGATTTATAGTTGAGATAATTATTTTTTTTTGTGATTTTTTTTCCACAATGATAGATACATTTTTTAGAGTGTTCAATCCCCTATCAAAATATGTAAGAGTCATTTGGATTTGTTCATTGGTTTGTGAGCTACGAAATTCTCAAGAAAAAAAAATAAAATTCCTATGCTATTTAAATGGAAAATAGAAATCCGCGATGAGCGACCTCTAAATCTTAATATTAAGAGCTCCGCTTTTAACAGGCATCTTTTCTCAGCCCCCCGAAAGTATTTCAATGCGAAAATTGAAAGAAAAAGAATAGTCGATTTTTTTGAACCGGTCTAGTATAGGTGTATACTAATGGAAATAAGAGCGAACAACGCGCGTTATATTAATAGTGCAACTCTGCAGCCTTGGCAATGACCCCGTGTATAGTATTCACGGAGACTAATAATATAAGAGGAAAAAAAAAATTAAACCGATCTTTGCGATTTTATACGAAAAAATAAACCGCGATATATAAAAAAAAAAAAAAAAATGTGTGAAAAGAGAATTATTTTTCCGATAACAAAAATAAACTAATTGTGAGAAAAGAGTATAGTATAAGTTTTTCAGCTATTTTTCAAAATCTATATATAATTTATATACACATATATGTATAACGCAAAGTGTTAGATTATATTATAATATCATAATAATACTATAACAGAATATATATATATATATATGTAAAATTTTTCTCTGTATCATATCGCATGACTTATGAAATGAGAAACCGCGTATAGTCGACCAGAGCGGAACCGGAAGTTGAACAAACGTTTCCTTAGCAGTATATATATAATAAGTCGAGAAGCGCAGAGAAGTAGAATTATATTTCTCTCATCGTTATTTTTTGTATAAAACTGTATATTATCTGGGTAATCCAGACTATATCGAGATTAGATCTTTACATTAAATATCGAGGGATATATAAACGTGGGAGAAAATCTATAATAAAGCTATATAGATGGAAACACCGAAAAATAATCGAAGAAAAAAAAAAAAAGAAAAAATGAGAATGTGAAGGAAAAAAAAAAATAAGAAAAAAAAAAAAAAAAAAATAAGAAACAGAGGGCCTGGGTCTCTTATATACCCGACATACATATATTTCAACCGGTTTGAACTCAAGCCCTAGCTGCTGCATCGTCTGACGTGAAATTCAAGCCTCGTGACTGCTGCATGGTGCAGCAGCAGCAGCAGCAACAGCAACAGCTACAAACGCGTTCTCGTTTCTATACATCGCGACTCTCAAGGTAGTCTTTTTAAAAAGGTAGGTATATAAAATAGAAGGTCTACAAACAAGTAGATGGGTACCTAGATATATATATATATATATATGAATGTATGTAACCAGAAACATCTAACTAATTGTAAGTAAGCTTTTCACCGTTATAATAACGAACGTAATAACTCCGTACTACTTCGGGCTGCTTTTAAAGAGCTCAAAGAAAACGACGCAATGCTTTATATATTATTATCGCGTATATTCTACTACGACTATAATAGTATAGAAACTTGAAACTAAAGAAAATTAAACTAGACGTAGTTGGATACGTCTACTTACGATAATTCGCGTCACTAATGCCATAAGGTCGTAAGCGCCAAAAAATTATTATTTTTTTTTTTTTTGCGGATATGCCCAAACGATCTTATATGGCACGAAAAAGATTTTGCCACCAAAAACACGAAATCTTTTTTTTTTTTTTTTTTGGCGCTTACGACCTTATGGCATTAGTGACGCGAATTATAGTAAGAGAAAATATCATTTTTTATAAAAAAAAAAAAAAAAAAAAAAAAAAAAAATGAACAAAAATAATCGCATCACTTTATTTTTAATTTAATTTTTTTTTTTTTTTCTTTAATTATTATTATTTGAGGACGAATATAGTTATATAAGAATCTAAATTATGTATATATGCATGTATTAATGCAATAGCTACGTCAATGAGATAGAGGATTATGTCCGAATTTGAATACAGCCTGAGATAAGATATAGAGATGGGAGAATATAATTATATTAGATGCATAGGGAATTATTATAGTTATATATGTCCAGTTAGGTAAATAATAAATAAATGAATGAATGAATGAATGAATGAATCTGTCGTCGAGTATATATATAATGTAAGGTGTATAATTATAACGATATAAATCGATAAATATATGTATAATAATAAATCATATATAAATTATATACGTTGAAAACGGTAGAACAGAATGATAAAATATATAATCTTTACGCGGAATCGAGCGTCTCGGGCTCTTAACTCATATACTAGGTATATAACGGATCGATAACGGGGCTTTGAGAACTTTGCGCGGGTATAAATTCAGGGTTCGGAAAATTTTTACGTAATATACAAAACGTTCGAAGATGTGTGCGGAATATTAGACTTTGCGATATTTAAAAGAAAAACAAGAATTTTATATCATTTACCTATTATATTAGGTATATATATGACACGCGTGTTGATTGAGGTATTAAATAATAGATGAACGATGATAATAAAAAAAAATAATGATAATATATATTGCAATGTGTGTATAGTAATATATTATAAGAATGCGAGAAGATAGTTCGAGCATAATATATAGTATCTATTTAATATCAGAATATATATACGGCGCGAAGAAACCTCCGCGATTAATTAGTATCCGTGAGGCGTACGAACGTGGGATGAACACCGAAGTCATGAATTTTTCATTCATTCATTTCCGGTCTGGGCGTCTGCCCCCCTCCCACCCCACCCCGAGAGATATAAATAAATATAATATGTACGTATTTATTATATTGTGTTAGTCTCTATGTATATTGTGTATATACATACATATAATATAAACAGAAATTCTAGACTGTGAAAATAATGAGTAAATTAAAATTTAGCAATTTTTTTTTTTTTTTTTTTTTTAATATATGGAAAAAAAAAGCATATAACTGAAAAGTAAACTATAGTCGTTGTTCTTTCACATTTACAGAAAATACAATATATATAATGTATATTCTGGAATTTCTCTAATTTCACAGAATACTATATAATTATAATAAGACTGGGAGATAATATTATCCGAATATGCGTTTGACTGCATCAATACGAATTTTTTTTATTTTCTTTTTTTCACAACTCGGTTCGATAAATAAATATACTTATATACCTACTATTTAAATAAAACGATAAAGAAAATTAGAAAAACTATTTATGTAACCCATCAGAAAATTTTACACCCATTATATAGATACACCACGGTTAGATTTTTTTTTTTTTTTTTTTAGTTTTCGATCTCGGACTAACTACATCTTCACGAGAAAAACGAACTAAAGGGCGGATGTAGGTATTATCTATTTTTCGTCGTATACACTTTTAAAACTATCATTTAGCGATAAAATAGATAAAGTTGAAATAACGCATTGCTTAGCATGCTGCAGTTTAGATAAAATAACGTTTTTTTTTTTTCTTCTCTCTTACGAAGAAACGCAATTTTTTTTTTTTTTTTTTTCAATTTTTTTTTTTTCCAATATTTATATTCAAATATATTTATATAATATTATGATGGTTGAAACTCACCCTGCTTTACGGAAACGTAACGTTGATTAAGAGCAGCGACGAAAGATGCCTGGGGTAGAGAATCTTCGAGAGAGAAAAGCTCGTCTCGAGTTACGGTGTTTGATCTTGACTTTAGGACAGCCTTACTTCCGATCGGAGCCAAATACGCGCCACTCACATCTCTGTAGATATTAAAAAAAAAAAAAATCGATCATTATTATTATGATTTTCAAAATTCTATCCTATTTAAAAAAAAAATTTCATATTTCTGATAAATTTATTCTGAGGGGTGAAAAAAAAAAAAAAAAAAAAAAAAAAAAAAAAAAAAGTGTAAATCTTAAAAAAATTCTAAGAAAAAAAATTTGCGAATGCAGTCGTTTAATAAATCTGTGGCATAAATGAAATATATGATTGTAAAAATTATTTGAAAAAATGTACAATTACCTTAGGGCGAGCATTCCGGCGTGAAATTCAGCGGCGTAAAGACAGTCGCGGGTACATGAATCAAGAAGTTTACCATCACGAGCCAAATACTTGTTATTACAAGTGTGTAAAGCGTAATGTCCACCTATTCCAGCTTCGCTTCTTACCTCGCGTCTTGCATCAGAGTTACCATCAACATTATCTGGCATAGCCGCAGGTCGAAATTCAAGAGTAAATAAGGTATCTTCACCCCATGGTACTGGGGCATCAACGTGAATCTCATCTTGGGCAGCACTGAGATGAGCGAATCGTTTACGACCAGCTGATCTCAAATTTACCTACATATTTCCCCCATTACTGTTATTTCGAATTTCTTAATTTATCGATATATTATATACCTACTATAATAATATGTGCTAAAAAAAATTTTATATACATATTTACCAAATTTTATTTAACGTCAAAATCAATCAACTAATGTCAAACGAGCATAAGCGCCAAAAAAAAAAAAAAAAAAAAATTCGTTTTTTTTAGTGGCAAAATCTTTTTCATCCAATGGAAAATCTTCTGGGCATATCCGCAAAAAAAAAAAAATTTTTTTTTTTTTTTTTTTTTTTGCCCCTTACGCCCGTATGGAATAATTAGTCCATCGATATATTTTATTTACCTGAGGTCTCGCTGCCAAATGTACGAGCCAGTATTCGGCATCGCCAGGAACTTTAGCGGTACATTTTAATTCGTCCTGACTAGATCCAAGAAAATAGCCTCTCTGAATATTTTTCAATGCCCATCTTCCGCTTCCTGTATATGCAGAAGAAGCGAAAAAAAAAAAAACGAAAAAAAAAAGAAAAAAAAAACGAATTAATGAATAAAAGAAATATGATCGCAATTATATTTTTTATATAGATCGAAACGCTCTTATTTCGATCTTTTATTTCTCTTATTCTATTCCCATTTCTTTATAAGGAATACCATTTTTATAGGTATGTATGCGCCTATTATAGAAAGATTATACCGCAGCATACATGGAATACATCGCGGTATAATAATAAAATAATAAAAAAAAAAAAAAAATACGTTGTATATAGATATATGGTGTATTTAGGTATAGTACGCAATTGTAACGTGACCTTATATATACTAGATTGTATAATAAATTGTATATAAGTATGTATAGGAATTATTACACATCGCTGTATATATGAAAAATGTATGATTGTTGTAAATTTGAAAAAAAAAAAAAAAAAAAAAAAAAGAAAAAAAAAAAAACCGTATAGATCGCGCTTAGGCCCTTTTTTGGGGGTTGCTAATTAAACTCTGTGACATAGAAAATCCGTAAAAAGCCATAAATGTATAAATATATAAATCTATAAATATATAAATAATAAACGAATGAAACTAACCGTCAGAAGCGACCTGAATTTGAAATGCGCATCCAGGATCAGCGGTGTCCTCGGCCTCGCAAGTGACGTTGCCGAATTGATCGACGGCCAAGTAACGGTCGAGATGAGAACGTAGAAATACCTGATGTTCGCTTCCCTCCAATGTCCATAGTTGTTTCTTTTTCAAACTCGCACCGTTTGCGTTTATTTTAAAACCGAATGTCTCGGCGGTCAGGTACTTAAAACGCCCGTTTATTAGGCCCACCTGTATTAACATATTATAATAACGTCAAGAAAAAAAGAAAGAAAAAAAAAAAAAAAAAAGCGGGGGAGGAAAAAAAAAAATGAAAAAAAAAAAAAAAAAAAAAAAAAAAAATTTGAGATGAGGCAGATTTTCTGTAAATCGGATATACTGACCGTCCACCCGGTCCGGTCGACACCGTTCTCTGAACTCCCGTTGTCCGAGCCGTTCGTCTGCATTTTAAATCCCGCGTGGATTGATTCGGGACGTAGAAGGTCCTGTTATTCTTAGAGAGTCTGCAGAGTCGAATTTATTGCGAAAGAAATCTTAGGTACTGATTTCTTATTATTTTTTATTATTAAATCGTTCTACGATCTTTTTTTTTTTTTTTTTTTTATAAAAAATCCGCTTTCTATACGCTCCTGTGATGCAGTTAGTATACTCCGAGTCGATTTCTGTACAACATACATACATACATATATCCGAGTGATTAGTGCGTTTGGTCACAATATCGAGAAAATGATTTTTTTTTTTTTATAATTTCTGCCATCGGAAAATCAAATTCAGATTAAAGCTGGTTAGTAAAATGAATGAAAATCGTACGGTTTGAATTGAACCTAAAGGGGTGGGTGCGAATGGGCTGCAGAGGGTTCGGCCCACGTTTCCCAACTTTATTGATTTCAAGGACAAGGCCGGGATTGTTGGCTGCGAATAGACGAGCTGAAGCTGTAAGCCTATACTACGTCGAAAATTTGGTGGATTTAAATTTAGTGATAGAATATATCGACGTTATAAAATTTCGTTTTATTCATCGTGTAGAAAAAAAAAAAAAAAAAGAAAAAAAAAGAAAAAAAGAATGAAGAGGAAAAAAAAAAGTATTTTTTTTTTTTTTTTTTTTTTTTTTTAAACATTAAAGGCATTTATTTTTTTCTCTGAATGAATCCAGACACGTATAATAGATAGATAATATACAAGAGCTGGGGGGTGGGGGTATTAAAAAGCGTATAGAAATATTGGCGCAAAGGGCGCGGGTTTCACCATTGTAGGAGAGAGAGAGACACAGAGATAGAAGCAGAATCCGCGCAGAGAGTCTCTCGGTATTGATCTCTGCACCGCGAGCTGCTGCTGTGCAGGAAGAACAGAAACAAGAGAGAAACAGGAAGAGAGAGTATTCGCGCGGTTCGTTATATGCGATGATAGTCTAATCATCGTAAATAAATTAACAAATAAAAAAGTTTCATTCATTTATTATGTACCTATACGCAGATTATGCAATTATTATAAACTTTGGATATATATGACAAGATTTCCTCATTTATAATCTAGCATTAAATTTACCTACTTATAATCTATAAAATAAAAAAATGATATACGCTGCATTATACACGATAGGATATTTCCGCGTTTAAAAAAAAAACAAAAAAAAAAGTCTTATGTAGGTAAATTTTCACATGCGCTCGTTCGGTTACCCGAAGCTGCTGCAGCAGCAGGGAACACACAGGAAGGCTGCTTAGCCAAGTGAAAAGAGCCGACAACGCGCGGTGAGACACATAAACGTATGCCTGTACGTAGTACATATCTACAAGCGTACCCGCGTATACCGCAGTTTGCAATCTCGGAGTTTCACGGACTCGCGAACAGCAGCAGCAGCAGCAGCAGCAGCAGCAACACCATCAGTAGTAGTTCGGTGCGCAGGAAGTTTCGCTATATACGTTCGATTGTGTGCGAGCCTTGGGGGCTCCGGATCCTATCCTATCCTATGCTATGCTATTCTCTCTTCTCTTCTCTTCTGTTCTCTCGGCTTTCGCCGGTACATAATATACATGCCTACTATTACTAGAATGTTATTTCGCATTGCACGCAGTTCGACGTCAAACTCTGTGAGACAACGTGAACATTTTAAACATGTATATATATATGTACTACGTACTTACACGTATGTATGTATGTATGTACACAATATGCTACATTTATATACGTATTCGGTAGTCCATATATAGAAATGGTAGCGAGCCTTGCTAAATATAGAAACTTTAACCGCATATTCCTTCTTCACACGACGAGTCTCTCTCTCTCTCTCTCTCTCTCTTTTTCATCTCTTATAGATGTTTTAAAGTCTTACTTTTAACACGCTGCTGCTGCTGCTGCTGCTGCCATACAACTGATGCATATATATATATACGCCCAGACTTAACATACACGAGAGGTCTAAGCTCCGAACGAAGGTCAAGGTTTTCGAGATTTTAGAAAATCGCATCTAAGTTTTTCTTTGTAACTATTTTAATTATACTAGCGTTAAAAACGGAAGTGGGATTATATTATACTCTCCTGTCCCTTTGTTCCTCGTATACCTATATACCTACCTACGTTCACACCTATTTTCGTGAGAAACGAAACTTATCCTTTTTTTTTTTTTTTTTTTTTTTTTTTTTTTTAAACATAATTATACTTTTTTTTTTTTTTTTTTTTTCTACTTCCGTCTGTGATTGTCTCCTTCTGTTATTGTATCTCTTTTTTTTATATACGCTTACACGCTGCATAATAACAAACAGCTTTAATTTAACTTGAAAAATCCATTATCTATCGTTTTTTTTTTTTTTTTTTTTTTTTGGGAGGAATACTGAGATAAGTTAAATATATATATAGATGATTGCGATATCGGTGCTTACAAGCTTCGACACTTTCGGACCGTTATAGTCAACTAATCACATTGTGACAAGCGACGAGTTATTATGATATGATAATTATTACACACATACTTCGAACGAATATAATTATAGTTTTTTTTTTATCTCTTTTCTTTTCTTTTTATTATTATTATTATTTTTAGTTGAGAAAATTGATTGAACAAAAATTTACGCTAAAAATTGTATACATAGGTATGTATTATACAAAGCGAGAATTTCAACTTCAATTGCCTTGTTATGTACGCAGTGTATAATATAATTCATAAATTATTATATACGAATGGATGCTCGATTAAAAAAAATTAAAGTTTCAAAAGTCAAGAGCTACTATACTATACGCAACTTGAGAGTTTAAACTACATTCGTAATCGTTAATCTAAATCGCAGGAGTCAAGTAGTTCCGCAGGTTCAACCCACACCGTATAAATATGTTAATACATATATAATATATACTGTTTCAAAAGAATGAGTTATAGTTATACATTTTCTGATTACCGCGATAAAACAATAAGAAAAATAATTAAAAAAAAAAAAAAAAAAAAAAAAAAAATCTGTGTGAACTTATTTTCCCCGTATTTTTTCCCTCTATAATACGCAATGTTCGCAAATCCCACGTTAAACCGATATTTTCGGTTGTGTATAATTATATAGGCGATTTTTTGATACGCAGACTTTTCTGAAAATGCATAATCGCTAATTGATTGTCGATCTATTATTACAAATGTCTGAAAATAAAACGAAAAAAAAAAAAAAAAAAAAAAAATGAACATTTTTTTTTTTTACGCCCAAAGTTCCACCCTGTATAGTTGTATATGTTTTAAAAATGGGTATAACGAGTCATCGGGGTTGGACGTTGGTCCTTGCCCCTTGGCATGTGCCGTCGTTATGGGTTCTGCTGCCCCACCCAACAGACATGGGGAGAGTGACTCACTCACCCCGTAGAAAACTACTACGCTGTAGTCGTTCACAGTCCCTCACAAACACAAACTATACTATACTATTATAATACAGCTATTCTGTATACTAGGTATGTATCTATAATGTATATAGGTATGTGTGTATTCGTCTCTACGAGTTTTACAACCCCCCCGCCGTCAAAATAGTTCCAAAAATTCAGTAACACGCCGATCATTCAGAATAGAGTAGATATTTTTATTTTTACTTCTAATTTTAATATAATCAATAGCGTAGCAGAAAATAAATAGAATAATTTATCTCGTTTTACTTTATATTACTATATCGATATTCATTTTATTTTTACATATTTTGCAGTTTAATCTTAGCACTTGCAACAGCAACAGCAGCAGCAGCAGGCTAACAATGGATCGTACAATATATAATAAATTTATCCATATTATTTTCTTCGTTATACATATAGACGTACTGCATACACAGTATATATAGATAAACGATAATAAACGTCTTCTTATAATAAACTCAGACCATTGATTTACGTCTAGACAATGATCGATTGTTGTTATATATAATATTTAAAGCTCTATAGTATGTATATGAACTAGTAAAAAAAAATTGAATTATAAAGAAAAAAAAAAAAAAAAACAATGTGATGATTTAATAATAATTATATTAATCACATCGATATAAATATATATATATATGCTAGTAAGATATATTAGTCAACGTGCCGGTGTAACCGGTTAGTTACGTTGAGAGAATTTGAGTCTGCAATCGATTTACTATACTATATACTATACGTGTCTTACAGTGTCGAGGATCTGTTGTTTACTTTTGTGAATATTATACAAGAGAACTAGGTGGTAGTAGTATAGATTTTTTTCGACACATACTAGATTATTGATATAGGTATGTTAATGTGTTATAGATTTGTATACTCTCTCTCTCTCTCTCTCTCTCTCTCTGTACCGATGAAACTATTTGATATTTGATTTCATTTGATTTATATTTAATATTTACGAGTGTAACATAATAAATGTATGATATTTAAAAATGAATGAATTTTCTTATTTATTGTAATAAAATCGAATATTTTAACTCACCTTTATAAATGTATAGAATGAACTAACACCTCTTTGTCTCACGAAATAAATACATATACGATAAACAATGAAACGCCTTTGCGAGGTTTAGATATAGGAACCGATACCAGAGGACCTCACTACGCGACGCTCAACTCGCTACTGAAGCTTAGCTACGATGCTGACGAAGGAAGGATGGCAACGTACTACCCGTGATCCTTTGCGATATAGTTTACTGGCCAATCAGAGCGCGTCTAGCCTCTTGACCACGTAAAAAAAAAAAAAAATAAAAAAAAAATAATAATTCAATTTTTTAATATCGATGCGAATTTAGAAAAATAAATAAATTCTATGTAATACAAGGTGTTTTTTTTTATATTTTTTATATTTTTGAATAAAATCTATTATCATATTGTAACAGTACAAATAACGCTATAGGTACATAATTATTTAAATAGAAACAAAAAAAAAAACGATGTTGAAATTATTTTCGCGCTTTATTTATTTATTTATTTATTTTTGTATTAGTTCCGTACAGCTGATTAGATATAAATAGAGAATTTATTTTAATCTATATATATATTGAATTGTGATTTAGGGTATATAATATATAGGAATGTGTTGCACACGCGTCGTCGTCAAGACCAATTAAATAATTAACGGCCCTAGCGCAAATTAATTTAATTTAAACTACGATCTCGCGGAGCGTATCTAATTGGAGTTTACTAGCTTTAAAATAATCATGGTCTGTAGATTTTGCAGGTCATTTATATATATATATATATCATATTATACACGAAGAGCTATCGTATAACATATAAATATTATACTGTTGAGCTATCACATCATGCGCCTCTATAATACGATATTAATACAGCAATTTAATTAATTCTATATTAATTTAAAAAAAAAAAAAGTAAAGAAAAACAATATTCGCGGGCTAATTTCAACTCTAACGAGCCCGTTAATTCTATTCGAAATAAATATGTTCTAGTTACCCCCATCGTTCACTCCTTTCCTCACGATATTATGTTCTTTCTTTTTACATCTGTTTCTATATCCTAATTCCTGCAGGGGGTCGTCGCATGTCCTCTGGAACATAGCCAGAGCTTGCGCGTACTTTGCCACGTGCTATATATATGTATAACAGGGTCGTTGATATTATATTATTTAGCATTTTAAATTAGGGTTTATAATTAATTGAGATTATAAGATTTGTTGTTGTTGTTTTTTTTTTTTTTTTAATTAAATTTCTAAAAAAATCTTGAGCCAAAATAGTTGATTAAATATAGAGATATTTGTTGTTGTAATTAGAAAGAAAAAAGAAAGAAAGATAAAATAATTAACAACTACTAAAATATAATGATAAATATAATAATATGACCTGATTGTAGAATCACGAAGATTGATGGGACAGATAATTCCATTAAAAATTACTAATTAAAAGAACAATTTGAGGAAACTATGTTTCCGTATTATCGTATATATATATATACGATTATTATCAAACAATTATTTATCGATTAAAAACTAATTTCTTACTAGTAATATAATATTTTATAACAGGTATATTATGAAATATTTGAAAATATTTTCTATAACCGTTATAATTTATTAATCGTATATATCAAGTTTATTAATGATATTAAAAAAAAAAAAAAAAAAAAGGATAATTACCATCGCCTTGTGCCTCTCGGAGTCAAATATTCTAAAATCTGGTTTCTTCGAGAGTTTATTAATTTCTCTGATAGGCAGCTGTCTCCGATTCGGTTTCTGCCCTGCTGTGAAAGAATGAGTAACAATCTTCGATAAATTGACTCTCATATATGTATTTCCGATCGATTCGTAACACAAAACGTTCATTTAATTATCTCATACATTATATTTCGTTTCACCTGCAGGAATCGATACGTGAGAAATTTCTCCTTTTTTATTATGAATTAGTTGTGTGGTGCAGGTATTTCCTGCTCTAGATTGCTGCAAAAGCACGTTCATAGCTTGTCTAGTTTCTTTTGGAAATGAAACATTGTTGAAATAGTTTAGATTATCTTCGACAGAATCAACGGCCCACTCTTTAGCCGATGTAACCGAAGTCTTGGATTCAGAATCCTTCGGTTGTTCCGCCTTACTTTTTTCTTCAATATCGTTAAAATCGTCCCTAACTTTATATTGATGTTTGCTAATGATTTCCCTGCAGAAATTATGATGAAAATTACATCCGCAATGGGAGTGAAAATTGCATCGAGATATTCGACCGGGTGTTTTCGATCCTTGGAGAACAGAATTTGGAAATTGATCATTTTTTAACTCTCCTGAATTCTGATCTGATGCTCTAATTCCAGAATATCGTTTGCAAATTTGTAAACAATTATCAACAGTTTTATTATCTTCTACTGTACCGCTGCAGCCGTCATCTTCTTCCGGAATCAGAGAAGGCAGACAAAACGAGACTCTTCTCGGAGTGGACTTTGACCTAGGCGTAAAAACTTTGGTATAACATTTGGCCGCGGTTCGATTGCAATAATCACACGATCTCGTTGATCCCCTGCATGACGGTTTAGTTTTCGAACTGGACGAACACTTTGTTACCATTTTAGGATATTGAACAATCCTCAAGCTCGGGATATCGTATTCTGCAATTGAAACTACGGAACGATCTTCACCGCAGCGAAATTTCAACTCAGATTCAAATTTCGAACAGCAATTAAACTTTGCTGCATCAATTTTGCAAATGCAAACGCGCTTCTGATCGGAGTAACGATTCGTTTCACGTTTAGTTTCTTGCAGAACTGCAGATGAAGGCCGGATATTATTCCTGATCGAATTAACGCAGCACGTTGATTTTTTACAGCCGTTCAAATCCGCATTTGAAATTGGAATTCTTCCAAAATCGTTCATCTCGTTCTTGCAGCCGTGTGAACAGCAATCTCCTGTTCTATTCAGCTGCAGTTGCAGATTTCTAGATCTGCACAAAGATTCTATTCTCTGATCTCCGATAAAATCTACATCAAGCTTTGGCTGATGCAGAATGTTGTAACGATCTGCTGCAGTTTCTTTCTCTGCACTAAAATTTCTCGGACTACAATTAATGTTCATCCGATTTCGTTCCATTTTACAATTACAGCATTTTTCCATCGATTTCTCGGAGGCATTATCATTCCTGGATTCCAAATTCGGTTCCTTATCTTTGGAATTTGAATTCAGTTCTTCAAATTTCTCAGCTGAACATTCGTTCACCCGAAGTTCCAAGCTTGTGGATAATTTCAAAGGAATTTCCGTCTCTTGCAGTGGAAATGTGGCATTCCGTTCAATTTCGTCGATTATGTTACCGCTGCTCGGTTCGTTGGTGGCAAAGTTTAAGTTTAAGTTCAAGTCGTAACAGCTTGATTTTTTTCCATGAATATCCCCATCGCATTCTTCGTTATCAATTTCCTGACCACTTTTACTTGATCTAGAAGTTTCCTTTATTTTATCTATACTTTCAGTCATGACTGAAATCAGTGCCGGATTTCCTATAGGCTGTTCGTTTATTATTTCATCGTTTATAATTAGTGTCTGATGATCTGTTGCGGATGTTAAACCGAGGCAATCTTTTCCATCGTTTTTACTATTTTTACCACATCCAAAATTAATACGATTTAAATTATTATCCTTCGCGTATTTTATCTGAAATAAAGGAGTGCAAGGTGCGCTTTTAGCCCTCGTCTTAAAATTCTTCGTTCGTCCTCCAAGAAGAGGTGAAGTGCCGATTTTTTCGCCATTTATTATTTTACACCTTGCTTTAGGCTTTTTTGAAATAATATAATCAATAGGTAAGCGATTAGAGGCCTGTACCTCGAGTAAATCGACTCGTTGTTTACTGTCCCGAATTTTATAAGTATTGCAATTATATTCGCTCGATGTTGAACTACAGCACGAGTTAGTTTTATCAATTGATGAATCACTGCAGGAGTTTGAATGATTATTATCGTCTGCGTTTGTATTTGACGATTTAATTACCGCAGACTCAGGTGATTTTATTATTTTCATATTATTATTAAGATTCAGTTTTCTCATACGTAATCGTTCCTCGATTTTACTGGGTCTACGTTTTTTATCAAATAAAATCTGATCATCCTTCTTCTTATTATTGTACGACTGCAGATTCTTAATGTTTGTATCAAAATGAGCTCTTCGAACTCCGCGTTTCATATTCGATATTATTTACCTATATTGTGATTTTTCTATATAATAAATATTATACAGCCCAAATAACCGTTAAAATATTCAAATTACTGACGATGACTGTCGCATGAAATATCGCACACTTCAAGGCATTTTAAGATATCGAAGTCTTTGGAAAAAAAAAATGATAGCAATGATAATCTGATTTGAATTCTTTTAAAAATTTCTAAGGAATTAGAGTATGATACAGCAACATAAGTTGAAGACCTCGTATATAGATGAGGAAATATAATATAATATAATATTGAAGTATATAGTTATTAGTTTAAAATTTAATTTACGAATGGTTGTTTCTTCCGCGTGTAACAATTAACTAATTGCGATTTAAAGTTAAAAATCTACGGTGCAGAACGATACGTTATACTATATAATATATATATATGTACATGTACCTATGTATATAGTTATGGTATAGAGAACAGAAACATATAACTTAGAAGTGGACCGTCTACATGTTCTGCGTACCTACTTAGCAATATAATAAGACTTCCGCGAATCTCTTTACTGCTATATAAACTGTAATGTATAATATAATGTGTAATAGATATATTCATTATTCAAATATCTCAATTACTCTATTATAAGCTTTGCTGACTCGATATATATATACGTCTCTATAGAATAATGAAATAATAATAATAATAATAATAATAAAAATAATAATAATAAGGAAGTGATGGAAAATGCATTAGATAAAATATTATAATGAATGATTATTTTAGAGTTTTAAACAGAAAAAATCGGTTTAAATCTCGATATATATAAATATATATGTATAGAAATAATTATATAGAAAGATATATATAAATATATATATATAGAGGATAATAAAAATGACCGATCAAGTTAAGGAGTTTTGCTAGCGGCTAGTGAAAACGGGATTCCTTCTTGGTAACCGAGAATTGAAAGAGTTCGCTGACCGAAGTGTATAGTCACTAGCCTGGCTCGTAGATATGTAGGATAGTTGAGTGTATAATGTGAATATATATATATATTTGTATATATATATATATATATATATATATATATATATATATATATATGTATACGAACATAAAATACTTACAATACACCATGAATGCACCTGATTCTCTTATTTTCTAACAGGTGTTTACTGACCATGACTAAAAGTCTGTGCGGACAGTATCATTAAACAAAGTTTAAAGAAACGAGTTATACGCGACTGTTATAGGTCTTCGAATTGATCATTTTTTAATTTCAATGTTTCCATGGGGAAAAACGTCTCGAAATATACGAAAAAAAAAAAAAAAAAAAAAAAAGTATAGCCAAGACCGCAGGTTCCTATATCAATTCTAAGCACCGTCTCAAATCCTTAGAATTTTTCAATTTTAATCAAAAACACGATTTTTGAAATTTCGCGGTCAATTTTTTGTTTCTCCTTATTGCAGTAGATATAGATTCGAAAAATTTCAAACTTGGTACAATCGTTACTTGTAGTAGTAGGAAATTCATGAAAATTCGACAGATTTTGAAAGATATCATTTTCGAAATTAGAACGCAAAAAATTAAAAAAAAAAAAAAAAAATTTCATATCTTCAAATTGTGATGAATGACAAATTTTTAGTTACAAAATCAGAGAAGCGATATCATGCGATATGAAGTAAAAAAAAAAAAAAAAAAATTTTTGGTATATTTAGAGACGTTCTGACCATTATAAGAGCATTGAAATTATGTATAAATGAATAGATAGATGGATTAATAAAAGAAATTGAAAATAATATTAAACATAGTACGTGTATGCGTATTATAGATAGATATAGATAGATAGATTATAGTTTATAGTGGATTGATATATATTAACTTTATTGACTCGAAAAACAAGTATTTATGTATTATGTAGTAATCGTAAAAATTTATTACCCTTGTTTTCGTTTTTTTCTCTGTATTTTTTTTTTTTTTTTTTTTTTTTTTTGTTTCTTTTTTTCAATCTTTTCCTAGTTTTCAGCGGAAGCTAATTATAATTTTTTAGCACACGCGATAATACATTGATTTATAAATACGGTATACGTATATAAGCAAAAATCTTTCGATATCTGTGTATGATAGTTGTATTTTCATTTCACCGACACACGCATACATAAACACACACACACACACACACGCACACGTAATCGTCGAATTTTCATAATCGTTTGGTTTATTATTTATACTAATATACTATATAAATTTGGATTATATACATTTCATATGAAAATGTTTTAGTTAGTTTTTTTTTTTTTTTTTAGATTTGAAATTTTTTCGTTTGTTTGTTTCCTTTTCTTTTTTGAATTCGTTATATTAGCCTATTAGCATTTTTTTAAGTACCTAGTATATCGTTTCTCGAAATAGTATATAATATCAACTGATTACAATATTATCATGATTGATCACTGATCAGGGATTAAGAAAATTGTTAAAAAAAAACCAAAAATGTTTAAAGTGGGGATTAGACTGTTGAATTTTCTCATTTAATCGTTCGCGCTTTTTTATTCTCTCGATCTTAATTACTTCAATAATTCAATTTTAAGTATAATGTAAGTAATTGGTATCAATATAATCTACATTTATGTATGTAGGTGTATATATATATCAGTATGTATATTATAATTATACGTATCTATATAAATGTACGAAAATTGCAAAATTCATCAAACACTTTTTTTCATCTTTATCTTTATCTTTATCTTTTCTATTTTCATTTCGCCGCATCTTAATAACTTTTTTTTTTTTTTTCTTTTTTTTCTGTTTTTTTTTTTTTCTCCAAATCGTTATCATTACCTAGTTACTAATATAAATTCTATTATCATCATTCGACTTAATTAAGCAAAAACCAAATATATGTATATATTTCCAGCACCAGAGGCACTAAAGTTTCGATAATTATTTTTTATCTGCACTCTTCGATCTAAAAAATTATCATTTTAAATTTATATTTCTGTATTAATTTCATATAGTAATTTCACATTCACAATTTATATTTCATTATCAAGTGATTTCCTCATCTTCCATAATTTTTTTTTTTTTCTTTTTTTTTTTCTGTTCAATTTATTTAAATCTCATTTTTTTTTTTTTTCCTTAATGGACAATAACACAATAAGCGAGTTATAACCATCGCGATATTTAGATTAAAAAAAAAATCTGACCCTCTTATATTATTGACAAATAAGACAATTTATCAAATATAAAGTGCAAATAATAAACAAATACCGTTATTATTTTCTTACAGTTATTATTTATCTAATCATGGCATCATTGACGTTCGACAGTAGCAAATATAAGACAGTAGAGTAAAATTTTATCTAAATAAGTTCGGTATTCTTGTTTCTTTTAATTATTAATATCAATAATAATAATAATAATAATATTAATAATAATAATAATAATAATAATTCCTATCATTAATTGCATATACTTGTAGTTCAGGCTCTAAGGCCTGTTCGGAACAGGAGAAAATAGATCGATTTTTATATTTCAAACGATCCTACTCCTTCCAGTCCTTCTTGATATCGAAAGACCACTCCCACTTTAAGTGTTCGTGTTTGTCATCGTCCGTAAACAACGAATTAACAGTGTAGGAACCTCTCGCTATAACACCGGCTGGCGCATCTTCAGACGGTGTCGTATAAGACTGAATCTCAGATTTTGGGGGATACGAGCCGACCATATGAGTCATTTTGTCAACTAAGAAGGAGAAAGTATTGAATTAAAATTTTACATTCCTTAAAATTTCTTTCTTTCTTTCTTTTTTTCAATACATATAATACAATTATTTTCAAGTTATTTGCATAAGCGAGGCGAAATAATAATCTGTTCAATTTCTAATTTTTTTTTCTAAACATCTGTTTTTCCAATTTCTTTATTTCCATTACCTGTGACTCCTGTTAAACAATCCGAGGCACGCGTTAGAATAAGCATAAAATTGAATAATTATAATTTTCAGCAATTAAAAGCGAGTTAAATTTTATAATTTATCGATTAATAATACAACAACAAATTAAATAGCTTGTAAAATAAATAAAGTGTAAATTATACTGACCAGGAACTCCGATGCGATAAGTTTTCTGTACGTATTTTAAACCGTGAACAATTTCTCTCTGTACAATAAAGTCTATACGAATCTTGTAGCTAACACCTTCCTTTATAACAAAAGATTGCTTTTTTAATTGCGTCAAATCTCCTGTTAGATCAAGTTCCATATCAGGTCTGTCCGTTACGCAGAGAGCAAGTTTTTTCACAATAACTTTTCTCGGATCTTGGGGTTCTGTGAAATAAATGAAAATATATATTTTTTTTTTTTTTTTTTTTTTTTTTTTAATCGAAAAATCTTTACTTTTGTAAAAAAGCAAGGATTGAATTTTTCGTTTTTTTTTTTTTAATCAGTATATTATATATCTCACCGACTACAATGGCTCCGGCCTTTGCTTCGCCTAGTAGAGTTTCCTTATACTTGCGTAAACTTTCGTCCTCTTTATCAGCCTCTAAAATTTGTTCGATTGTTTTTTCTGGCGGAGGTTTGTAGTTAGCTTCAACTTCTAGTTCGTCCTCAGGTGTGTTGATGTGATCTGTCGCTGGGTCAGACATCGTGGTATCTAATAAAAAAAAAAAAAAAAAACACAAGAAAAAAAAAAAAAGTTCTAAAATAAATGGCGTTGAAGTAAAGATTAATATAATAGTAATAATCTAATCAGCATCCTGGAATGTTGATAGAGAGCTACAGACAGAGAGAGAGAGAGAGAGAGAAAGATAGAGAGTAGGAGGGAGACCATTTTCCGGTATATATTAATTAAAACCACAAAGAGAATTATTACGATTAGATTATTATTATTATTATTACTATAATAACTAATATATTAAAATTAGAAAAAAAAAAAAAAAAAAAAAAAAAAAAAAAAAAAAAAAAAAACGTATATTTATATTAGTCTAATGAATAAAATAATTATCGAGTGCATATAATATTATATTGTTTACTTTTTATTACTTATTACTGTGTTGGTTGGTTGGTTGGTTGAGAAAAATGCTATAATACGTTGAGTAAAGAAAAGAAAAGAAGAAAAATATAATAATGTGTAAATAAACAATGGCATATGCCTGAGTTCTATATTTAAAGTATAGTATATTCTACGGTATGAATAAAGAAGAAGAAGAAGAAGAAGAAGAAGTGACAAGCGGTTTGGTTAGCTCGTTACCGCGGACCCCCCTAGAGATTTGAGAACGTAAAAAAATAATGTAGCAGCAGCAGCAGCAGCAGCAGCAGAGATAATCATCATATATATATTTATAGATAATAAAATAAGGCAAAAATTGTTAAATTAATAATTAACAATGAAATTTGTAAACTATTTAACACTTTGTTTATAGTATTAACTGTGTAAATATAATAAGAGATCGAAATACATAAGTAAGTATAGTAATACCGGGATATTTATGATAGATATATTTTACGTTCCACACCTTGTGTGTATAGTATTTGTATGCGATTATGATGATGATGATGATGATTGATGATAGTAATAATAAATAATTACGTAAATTATTAGATGAATATAATATTTTATATTACTTACGATATATTATTAACGATGCCAAAGTGTATATTGAATCGGTTTTAATCGTTGTAATAAATGCGGTATTTATTTATTACTATGGAAATTGTTTTAAAGTATATATAAAAGAGTTGTTCTGCTCGGTGCTTATTGCTTTGGCAAGCGGAAGACACACAGAAATATAATGGCAATATGGCGGGAGGTGATAAGGGCGGGGAACTTCCTGTAGTATTTTTAGATATTTTTAATATATTTATGGGATAATATTGTTCGTTCAATTATCTTATATTTTATTATTATTATTTAAAGATTTTTTTTATACTAGTCAAAGGAGAAAATGAAACGTATATTAACGAAGTGGAGAATCTAACGCGGCGGCCATTTTCTATAAACAATTACCGGCCACCGGCGCGACTACTGTACGCGGCGCGGCGTTGACTCATCAAATTCAAATCAATCGAAATCTTATCTATGAGTTAAGCGATAAAATAAAGCGTTTTGAGAATATGTAATACCTACATAGAATATAAGAATAATGCGTTATTAAAATATTATTCGAATTTTATTGTATTTTATTTAATAAAGAATAAACGTTGTACAAACATTATTATTGTTATTATTATTATAGATTATTAAGTTTTCGTTATTTAATGGTACCTAAGCTTATATAATGCATAATCCAATATGCAGTATTCTTATTCGATTATTTAATTGCATAAAGAATTATAGAATATGATACATGCTTTCAATCAGCCAGAATAAATCCAGTTTATTTTTTTACAAATTATTTTCCTTATTTTTTATTTTTTTTTAACATTTTCTGGATATCATTTTGTACGCGTGTTGCAAAAGCATTTCCAAACCCTCCTGGTTTCTGAAATTTAGTTTACAATTCTGAATTTTTTCAGCCAAATACTCAGGGTGGAGTCTAGCCATCGGTTTCATCGCCTCTGAAAAGTAAATTACACATTTTTTGCAATCAAATTGGTTCCTTTTATTAGAATCATTGTCAAATTATCTACTTAGAATGAATTCACTTGCAAAAAATAATAAATAATCCATAATAAATAATCACCAAGCATAGTCTCCTGAAATTCGGGATCAGGATCATCGAGATGAACAATGGCGCTAGTATACAGAGCGTCGACATGACTTTTGCTGAATACTGTATCATAATTTTTTGGTGCAGCCGCCCAAACAATGCCAAGAGTTTTAACAGCCAAGAATCTAACATCGTCGCATCCATCGTCTAATCTTTTCAATACAACAGGATAAACTTGATGCACATGTTCTTCATTGAGGCAAGAAAGCTTCTCACCGATGATCATGATCTGGCAAATAGCTCGCAACGAATAAAGTCTAGTTTTTTTAGCGTTGTCGTCAACCAGGGTTATTAAAATAGGCATAACTTTTCCAAAGAGTTTCATGAACGATTCAGAGTCTGGAAATAGTCGTAGTTCTTTAACCGACTCATCGATTTTACCATCATTATCCATTTTCTCTTCTTCAGATTCGGCTTTTTCCTCGCATATATCTACTTTCGATAATTTATCCTCATTGTCTTTCTGTCTTTTCGATTCTGCACTTTCGTAAGATTCAATCTTGCTCGTTCCATCCTCTAAATAATTTGGATTCTCATCCAAAGCGGCGCAGAGACAACAAACAGCTGCGGTACGGATAGCTTCGGCAACTCTTCCCGCTGACCAGACCAAACTTGGTACTATAATCTCCTCTAGAATCGTGCTAATGAATTCAGAGAGATTTTTAGCCAGTTTCAAAGTCTCCTGTCTTCGCATTAAGTAACTAGAAAGCAGGAGAAACTGCTTAAGCCGCAGTTCTGGATCAGCGTCTTTAGCCATCGTCTGTTTCAGCATTGGAAGTATAAGATCTAAATGCTCAGAGGCTACAGGGCCGGTGTGAACCAGACAAGCTTGTAGAATGAGAAATTCTGGGCTGTAAATTGTCCACGACTCAGGACTATCGCCTATAAGTTTAATCACTAATCTCAAATGGCATTTGTACAGTTCTTCGGTGTCGTCAAGCTCCTCGATATCAGTGAGCAGTTTCAACAGTTCGATACAATAATTTCGGACTTTTTCCTCGCTTGCCAAAGACAAGACAGTAAAAATAAGGGTGAAAATATCTTGTGAGATTATCTGACAATCCTGAAATGGAAAAAAAAAAGATTACGATTATTTGTTTACGGAAGAAAAACCTTCGGACGAAAATAAGATCCAGCAAACCTCTTGGCAAACGGACATTAGGGATTTACAACATTGCAAAATTTGTTCTTGATAGCTAGAATGCTTTCCTCTACAAATATGAGCTTGTTGCAAAAAATCACCAATCGTTTCTAGCTTTGGAGTCAACGATCTTCGATCACTTCCTCTGAGAATAGCAGAAAATACTCTAAGGTGACCAGACGTTGGATTTTCTTCAAGCGTAGGCAATACTAAATGACAATATATGTCCGGTGGTACAAAATATCCCATATATTCAGCTGCAAGCTCAACATTTTCAACTACTCTTTTATCCTCGTCGTTACAGGCTCTAAATTGATTAAAATAATGATCGATTATACAATTTTGAATAAGACAATAAGAATAAATCGTAAAACGTACATTTTAGATCCTAAACAAAATATAAGAGTATAAAACTATACAAAGACCTCTAACAAGAAATCTAGATTATTTATATTATTCACCTATACATAGGTGGCAATATTTTCTCTATATGCTGCGTTACATCTTGTTCTACATTCAAAACAAGAACGCAAAGTAATTGGGCAGATCGAACTCTGATATCAGCCATCCAGTCGCCAAGTTCGGCCCCAATTCCACCAATCAGTTTGCACAAATTCTGTTGTGCTATAGTTCTGCATCCCAAATTAGGCCTGATAACTGAAACATTGAAGAATGACGTAATGCAAGAATCAAATCTGCAGAAAATCAACTGTATAAATAAATCGATAAGAAATGATCAACTAATTAATAATAATTCTGAATTGAATCGAAAATTGGGATTCTGCTGTACGCTAATAAACACTAAGTCAAATCCTAGTTCCATCTTACTCTTAGGAGGATAATGGTCAGGATCCTGACTAAGAAAGTCTAATTTGTCTTTAAGTTTCTCGTCGTTATCATTCTCCGTGATATACTGCTCTCCCACATCGCTCCACATTTTTCCAGCTGTATTTCTGATCGATTCTATCTCGTCATGAAGTCCGGTCAATAATAATGGTATCAGTTTGTGCCACCAGCTGTATCTGTCTCTTAAATCCAAGAGCCATTTTCCCGCAGTCTGGACAACGGCTGTAAAAAGAAAGAAAAAAAATGAGATAGAGAAATGCTTAGTAATTAAAACCCGGGAATGTTATACATGAAATAAATATAATTACCCATCCTTACTGCTCCGCTTTGATCAAAGAGCCTCTCAGCCAAAGGCGTTGCAACTTCTTCTATAGTTTTGTTGTTTCCAAACTGTACTACGTCTCCTATGGTATTAACAACAGCGACTCTGACCTTGTAGTGTTGATGCGTTAAATTACTGATCAAAGGTTTGATCAGATTTTCTGAACTGTTATAAAAATGTCTAGGAATGGATTTTGCAAGTTCGGATATACACTCGCAGCTCTCTTTCTTCACGCTAGGATAATTGTCAGTTACTGTTTTCTTCAATATTGTTATAAAGTCGTCTAAATAATGTGGCAAAAATTCCCCATATTTTTGGACTATAATTCTCAACAGTGTGACAAAATTTAGTCTAACTTCTTCTGATGGTTCTACGACATCTTGAGATCCTAAACGCCTTGTTGCTATAGGAATTATGTATACGATATTCGAATCGCAGGGTTTTAAAATGGCGAAGAATTTTTTAATCAATTCTATGCCCAGATCACGACACGCTTCAGCCTGGTCGCCTAATACTCTTACGATACTTTGATGCATTATTTCCCATGCTTCGTTTACCTTGGTTGTATCTTTATCAGTGGAAAATATTAGCTTGTCTAATTCTTCCAGGGCGATTTTTCTACGACGTTTATCTTCAGATTGTAGCGAAACGCAGATTCTACTTAGCTGTAAATTTTCGGGCTGTGACATCGCGAGGTATTTTTTTTTTTTTTTTTGAAGCTGACGATGTAAATCCGGTATTTAGATTGTCAGAAAATCTCCATTTGTAAATAATTTTTCAATATAAACGTCGCCTTGACGACACAACTTATTAGAATTATTATTATTATTTTTATTTTTATTTTAGATCGAAATGTGCGGTTAAACAGACCGACATAACCTCACTTTTCAATTATCGATATATATCGTGTTATTTAATCGTAAATAAAACAATCGTATGAAAGTAGATTAATTTTTATAAATATTACGCAACTGTTATTCAATCGTTTAGGATTTTTAGACAGTAAATTGTGTTACGTTTTAATCAATTTAGAATAATAATAAACAAATATTGTCAACTGACAGCAGTCGACGGTAGCAGACGACTTATGCATGCGCACAGGTTTGTGAATGTAGTCACACGTGTGAAATTGCGCGTATAATATATGATATAAATATGAATAATAATCGACAGTCTTTTTAGAACAATTATATCATACTAGAAATCAGAAAGAATGCAATATTAAATGACACTGTAGTATATCGAAAATCTATCTATGCTTTGATCTTAGTTATTGTTTTGTTTTGACTTAAGATTCCCTTCAAATTCGCGGCGAAATAGACACCGGCGTTCAATTGTTTATACATGCATTCGTGCTGGCCAGAGGTTCATAGCGTGTTTTTTTGTTTCTCTGAGTTTATTTATAATAATATAATATTACTTTAAAACAGTTTAAAAAGTTCCGTTTAGTGTGAAATATCCGCGATTTGGTACCTCACAGTGTCTAGTAGTGATCGATATTGTGTTTTATTAGTGATAAACTGTGTGTGCATCTAAAACTTTTCAGTGAAAAAACAATTGAAAAAAAAAATGAACCGAGAAAGCTGATTTTTGAATATTATGTCGAAGGGGCTTAGGAAAGCTTATCCTCAAATTGTCGACCAAGGATTTCCTATGTGCTTTCTCAGTCATCTTGAAAAAAGGGGTAAATTTTGATTTTTTTTTTTTTCTTTTTTTTTTTTGCGATAACTTCGCTCCCCGTCGTGATACGAGAATTCTGACCATATGATTAAGTGTCGCGTTTTTTTCGCTCTACGATTAAAGTCCTATGACTTTTTCACGTACTGTCGATCATTTTCGAGATATCTGCGATCAGATTCGATTTCACGTTTCCTTAAGCAAAGTTCGAACCCTGATTTCCGTTGATTATTAATTTCAGACCATTTTTCCACCCCTTTGAATATCCCATATGTGTTTATCAACGTTTTTCCAATTTCGCTTCAGGATTTTTCAGAGCTACTCGATTATAGACCTGCGATTTTCGATTTTATATAATATAATCATTTCTATATACCTAAACACGTAGTTATATTTTCTTTATGCTAACAATACTTCTGAAGGTTCTTTAAATGATAAAATAATACTTATAGAATGCAAATATTTACAATGTCTCTATAATACCGAACGATAACCGCTGCATAAATACTCATATCATTCAAACGTGTCGCTTCAGGTGTTTGGAGAAACTATATAAAAGGCTCTGACACTTAGAAACTCCAAAGTAAATTTTATAAAATTGAAGATGAAAGCTCTACTTATTTATGTCTTGGGGTCAGCTCTAATTGTTACCGTTTGTAAGTAAATACTTTTAGCCTAAAACTCATTCGCTTATTTTTATCTTCTGACTTTGATGAAAAGCAGAACTTATAGAGGTACTATACTTCTGCCTCACATCGAAATCTCATAAATTATATCGAAATGGTTTTTCAATTCTAGTTGGTGGCATAGGGCCCATACCACCCATGCCACCCACTACTAATCCTCCGCCAACGATAAAATGTGGATGCAACATGTACCCTACAAAGTGTTATCCATGTAACCCAGTCTGCAACAGACCCCCCGGGGGATGTGTAACGGTAATTATAATATAACTTAAATTTTGGTTAAACAAATGTACATATAATAGAATTTTCAGATTTTTAATTTCACACTATTTTGCATAAAATAATTTCAAACCTCCTACTACTTTCTCACCATTAATCGATTCTATTACTCTTTCAGTCTTGTACTGAAGAATTCATAGCTTGCAAATGCAAAGATGGCTTCTCCCTACCTAAATCAGACAGCAAATTTTGCATTCCGACAAAGAGATGTCCGAAACTCAACAAACCTTGTCCCTCGAAAAAATAGGATAGATCTGCTTTATGTTTGACCAACATTTATACAGTAAATTTTTGATTATATAATCGAATCTGATTGTAAATCGTGTTAACAGATTTATTTTCCCATCAACATTTCCTCTTTCATTTCCAAAGCAAGATTGATTCTGTTTTTTTTTTTTTTTTTGCGCAAGAGTACTCCCAGCTTTGAATTATCTGAACGCTTTACCTGCTATGCCAAATTCGTTTACCATTGCGATTCCAGACTAACGTCAGCACAGGACGAAAATAGATGGGGGAAAAAGAAGAAAAAAAAAAAACAAAAAAAAAAATGATATTGTAAATCGCGATTTGCATTTTTGTCTTTAAATTTTAATAAGTATATATCACAATATTACAAAAGCGTTTTACAATAAATATTCATTCTTCAATATCGCGATTCACATCATTCATAACATCGTAGTAATAACAAGCTGAGTAAAATAAAATAGAATAGAATAAACTCAACTAAGATATTAAATAAAGTAAAGAAGAAATAAACATTTTTTCAATGCAAAAATAAAGAAATAAAGAAAGAAAAAAAAATGGTGACATTTTCATTTTTCTAATCAATTTATTTAAAGTAGTATTATTATATTATATTATATATTAAACGCCTATGGTTGAATATTAGCGACATTATTTCCAGCTAAATTTTCAACGTTTACTACATGCCCTCGTCTATTAATAGAAGCTATAATTTGTATAGGTTGTAGCTGATTGTCTCTCTCAGGATTATACGGAATCCTAGGTAATGGTAAAAACGGTAAATTTGATCCAGTGTCAGAGAGCCTATCTACTTTGCAATGAATTATTCTAATCGGAGGTGGGAGGCATTCGCCACAGTCGCATTTTGTCTGATTAACAAAATCGAAAGATCCTAAACGACTGTGGCAATGTGGGCAATGGATCTTTCCCTTTATCCAATACTCCTGAAAAAAAAAAAAAAAAAACATGAAATAAAACGAAAAATATTTGCAAAAAAAAAAAAAAAAATCATTCGAATTCTATCACCTTGTCTATTATATCTCTTATCCATTCCGGTATATTCTCTTCCGAAATATAAAGGCAATATTCTGGTGCTCCGGTACCGCAACGCGAATGAGTAGCACCTGTTCTAACTTCGCTATGAGCTGTTAAAAGCGGTGTAGCTTCTTCGGTGAATAAAGCTTTTCGGCATCTTTTGCACTTCACTTCAGTTACCTAAAATTAAATATATAATATCGTGAAATTCTTTTAGCCAGTATAATAATAAAAATTTAATTTATTTAATTTTTAACAGTATAATAATAAAAATTAAAACATTTAAACAGTATAATAATAAAAATTAATTTATTAAATTTGAATTTTCCCGCGTTTGGTAGTTACGCTTTACTCTATGACGATCATTTCTAAATGGAGGTTAAAACCTAACCGTATTGATATAGAATTTATGAATATTGTCCTAATAGTATTATATGTATATAGTTAAAGTATTATTATAGATATACTTTGAACGAAACTTTAGTGATATTTAATATCGTAGATTTAATCGTGTGTTTATTTAATCGTCAATATATTATAGTTGAAATTATAAATACTTTACTCACTCTAGCTGGCATCGCGTAGTAATTTAACACATCGATATAGCTATACACTCTACTTCCGCGAATATATATACGTAACTATATAACATCACAATCCAACGCCGTATTATATATCAGAGAGTGAACAATTTACGATTTTACAAGAAAATTATAAATCGAGAGAAGAAGCGGGAATATTTGAAAAATGAAACAAAACGTGACTCTAAACGGTGTTGAAATTTTTCTTTATTTCTGCGGATGGACTTGCGGTGTATTTTATGGTATATACCACGTGTATCTGCAAACAAGCACGTGTAAGAAAATTGAAAAAAAAAAATAATCAACAAAAACGAAAAAAAAAATAAAATTTGATAATAATTTTTTCTTTTATTCTTCTATCGTTAAAAATCGGAATATTATTACAGATTTTAAACACTACAATGATATTTACGGGGATTTTAGTCCAGGATGGAAATGGATTGGAAATAAACGCGACAACGCAGATCCAGAATGGAAACTTTGGATTCCACTTATTTATCAAATATTTCCATGGATCTGCGCGCACGTTTTAGTCGGCCAATTAGTTAAATGTTACTTCAATCGATTGGTAAATTGCAAAAAAAAAAAAAAACACGAGTTTGTAGATTTGAAGCCTTCAAACTATTTGAAAAAAAAAAAAAAAAAAACTGATAATATTAATTTTTCAGTTACTCTGCTGGTGGTACGTCGCGATAAGCATCACGCTGCTTTTGTCTTTCATCGGAATCCCGGCTATAGCTTTATTATTAATCCAGCCCTTTTTGTCCTGCCTTTTTATGATCGTTAGAAGTAAAGCTTTGTTATGGATTTTGCATTTGTCGTGTCTGGCTGTTATGAATATGATAAAAAGTCCGGATTGTATAATCAGGAGATGGTTGGGACTAGGCGAAGACAAATACACTATTTTAATGATAGTTCTGGCGTGGATTCAGTTGAAGACGATATGCTTCAGCTTGGAAAGCATCGACAAATACAAGCGAGACAAATCGAATCAAGCGATTGAATTTTTTCAAGAATTCACGCAGATTTTAGCTTACTGTTTTTATTTGCCAACATTTTTTCTCGGCCAGTTGATACTTTATGCTGAATTTGTAGACGGGGTATGTTGGGATCGTTATTTTTGAACAATTTTTTCAACTACCTAAGTTCTTGATTAAAATTTCCTCCACATATTCCCCAGATTGAAAAACCTTTTGAGAAATGGAGTTTGAAAAGAGTAGCTAAAGTCTCTCTAAATTTGATTCGTTACTTTTTCTGGATATTCTTCACAGAATTTACATTACATTTTGTGTATTTTAATATACTTCATTTTCATCCTGAGGTAAGGGTCAGCTCATTTAGTGTTTCAATTATTCTTCCATTCTATTATATTATTACATTATATACCGTTTGAAATTCGTCTACCTTGCAGCTGCTCCGTGGATTCAATAGCTGGGCGTTATATGGTTTCGGTTATTGCATGGGTCAATTTTTCTCAAACAAATACGTAGTTGTTTATGGAATCTCAAGCGCGGTGGCAAAGGCAGAGAATATCGCTGATTTACACACCCCTAAATGCATTGGTAGAATACATTTGTATTCAGATATGTGGAAGTACTTCGATAGAGGATTGCACAAGTTTCTTGTCAGGCGAGTAGAATGTAGAATGTCTTTCAGTATTAGGACATCTAATAGCGGCGCTAATACAACTTAGATACAATTTTTCAGGTACATCTACTTGCCAGTCGCAGGCAATACATCTTCGATGCGAAAAGTATTCGCATCTTTGCTATGTTTTTTATTTATTTACGCATGGCACGGCACACATATGTTCGTATTCATATGGTCAGTGTTAAACTTTGTCGGTGTGACGATAGAGACTTTAGCAAGAGGAATTGGGAGTTCAAAAATCTACGCTGATACTGAAAGAAGATTAATGGGGCCACGGAATATCAGACGATTTCATTGCATGTTGGCAAGTCCTTTGTTGGCAATGTCCGCGATATCAAATTTCTATTTCTTTGGCGGTCAAGAGATTGGGAATATTTTTATGCACAGAATATTCAGCGGTACTACGATTCTACTCATTTCAGAAGCTTTAATTAATAATTTGGTCATTTTAATCCAAGTTTATAATTACAGGATTCGTTTTTTCAGATTCTTGGAAAAGTCTTTTCACACTGTTGTCTGTGTTATACTGTTGCTGCCAAATATCTACAGAATTAAAAATAAGGGATATTGAAAAATCCCATAGAATTAAACTGGATTAAGTTAGCCTCAGCCAAACTAAGACTTGTTACATTAGTAGAAAATAATCAAGTATTAATAAATTAAGTTAACAGTTTCGTATCAATATTCTTGTTATTATTTATCCAAGAACTTACTAAGTTTCCTCCCTATTTAATTTACGATGCCGGATTAATAATAATTAACACGATGAAAAGTCTCCTTTTAGTTAATTTTTATTTGAACAATTATCTTATTATCTAAACTTATAGAATTATGGAATTATTCAGTTAAAATACTTACATGGATTATTTCCTTGTTAAATAAATATAATTATTAAATAAATTAATCGATCATTGACTAAGCGTAGAAAAACTGAAACTTTTATCTAAATTGTTACAATATTCTAAATTAATTTGCAATTATACGAAGAATTGTTCGTTTCTATTTTCATTTTGGTAAATTTTTTGTTATCAAATTTTCGTTCTCTGTATTTTTCGCAAATTGTCAAAGAGGTAAAAAAGCTGCGGTAGATTCAGCGCTCGAAATATCTCCGGAAGGCGTAAGACTCGTACATGAATTGGTAGCAACGTTGTTAGAATTATTAAGGGCAATTCCATGCTGCATTTTTTTATGTTTCAACAAATCCCCGCGTTGTCTATAAGTCTTAGGGCACATATCACATACGTGTGGTTTTTCGCCAGTGTGACGTCTCATGTGTACAGTCAATACATGCGATCTTCTAAAAGCTTCTCCACAAATATCGCACTTATACGGTCGTTCATTTGTATGAATTTTTTTATGTTGGCTAAAGACGTGCTGCGTCATGAAGGCCTTGTCGCATATATCGCACTTGTAGGGTCGTTTGCCAGAGTGTTTTTTCACATGATTGTCTCTGTCCCCTTTGATCTTAAAAGCTTGAGGACATTGGGGACAGACGTACGGTCTCAAATCTGAATGAACTTTCAGATGCGTATAGAGGCCGGAGGTTTGGGAGAATCCTTTCTCGCACACTGAACATTTGTAGGGTTTTTCACCAGTGTGCATACGGATGTGTTTAACGAGCGCTACCTCGTGGCTGAAACGTTTTTCACAGAATTTACAATCGAATGAACTCGTCGGTCTTTCGTGTAGCAGAGATTGATAAGGATGGGCGTTCTTTCTGTGATCTGTGACTTCTTGGTAAGTGGCAAAACTGAAGTTGCAAAGTCTGCATAAATACGGTGCGTCATGTTGATGCTGAGAAATGTGAACCCTCAATGTCCCAAAATGTAGAAACGGTTTGTTGCAATAATGGCAAATGTAATATGACTTTATTCCCAGATCTTCAATTTCATATTCTTTACCATGTAACGTCTTGTGCCGAGCCAATGATTTGTAGCTCAAAAAAGTGTTGCCACAAACGTTACATTGATAGTCAGAATTATCGCTATGTTCAATTTGCTTGTGTTCATAGAGCGAGCTAGGAATTGTATAACATCGTTCGCAATACTCGCACATATAAACACGAGTCAAGTTAATTTCCTCGACTGTGAATTGATCGCTCATAAATTCCATGCCAGTCATTATTAAGTTACTAATGTGTTTATCTGTTATGTGAGATTCGGCACGAGCCGAGGTCGGAAAAGCCTCGTCGCATTTCTTGCATTTGTAGCATTTAGGGCTCAAACTTGACTCCACATCTTCATGGTAGGTCGTTATATGCTTCTGCAGACTTCCTTTGCGGGAGAATTCTTTGTTGCATGACAAACACTTGTAGAAAAGAGTTTCTCGCTTATGGTGCGATTTCATGTGCATGTTCAAGCTACCCTTAGCACTGAATCTTTTACCACATTGGTCGCATTCGAACCTAGAATGAAAAATCAAACCTTTCATTAATTATTCCAATCCTGGAATACTCCCTCAAAATAATATCCCCGAGAATTACCAGTCTTCTTGCTCGTGGCACACATGGTCATGTCCCGCTTCAAAGTGGGGCAATTTTACTCCACACTGAGCGCATTCAACGTCCCAAAACTCTGGTTTACAATGTTTAATGTGCTCCGCGGTATTCTCAACTCCGCTCCATGGGATAGAGCATACTTCACAATATCCGTTGCTCACACCATGTTTCAGAAAGTGTATTTGCTGTTCGTTTCTTGTTTTGAAAGTAACGTCTTTGCAAATTGTGCACGGGTAGCCATCGTGCTCTTTTGCATGCTCGATTATATTTTCGATGCTGTTTTCTCTCTGACAACAAATAGAGCACAGGAATTCAGTCGGTATTGAACCCAAAGGGACTTCGTCTTCTTTTTTTTCGAGTTGTTCGTCCACAATCGTTGGTGTGATAACGTCGGTAATTTCTGGCAAATAATAATCATAACATTTGTTAAATATTCGAAAACAGGGGCATTGATCCTCTTTCAAGGTTTTTTTTAAGTATAATTTTTCAATTGACGAAGCAATATTTACCTACCCTGAAGAGGCATTTTGTCTACAGAAGAACTCCAAGTACCCATTTTACTTTGTACATTCCTAGACGGAGATACTTGTCTAGTACGAGCGCTGG
Source organism: Tenthredo mesomela (assembly GCA_943736025.1). Classification (NCBI taxonomy): domain Eukaryota; kingdom Metazoa; phylum Arthropoda; class Insecta; order Hymenoptera; family Tenthredinidae; genus Tenthredo; species Tenthredo mesomela. The sequence continues at coordinate 28,634,211 of OX031019.1, read as the reverse complement.
AGTTTTTCAGACTTTCCTGAATACTACCAGTTTTGTTTTTACGATAAATACCACTTTTAGTAATGGTTTGCATATTCCCAGACACACATAACGGACATTGTTTCTCATCCTCATCTTTTACATGGAATTGCTTCATTTTAAACATTGCTTTTAATTTGTCTTCAGTCTCAAGACATCTCTTTGCAAGTTTATGACACAGTTCCAGCTTGTCGAGACAATCTTTACACACCTGTTTAGGCAAAGGGTCTTCAGCGTTCACCTAAATAATAATTTTGCATTAAATTCAACTCTCTTACTCCAGAAATGAGCTTCAATTTTTAAATCATAGTTTCAAAATTTGAGACAATTACCGTTATTGGTAAACATAAATTTATTTTATCAGCAAGAGAAAATCCTGCGCTAGAATTTTCAGATGAAAATAGATAAACAGGGCTAACGGCGTGCTCTCCACACAGCCGACACAATACACCTGGATGATTGATCTCCTGTAAAACCTCAAGAAAATCTATCGCGTATATAGGATCCGTTGAATCAGAGACATTGAGATCCTCGTTTGTCTCTACCACATCATCTACGGAACATAAAAATTGATTAAAGAGGAGATTAGTATTATACAATCTAATAAACAGACAAATATCCTCAGTTTCATTGCAAGACACTAACCAGTCAATTCTTTTTTCACACACATCTCATCTAACTCATTAGTGGACGAATTAGTTCCCTGTTCTTCTGTACTCAAGGGCATTAGAGACGGACAAGCTCGTCTTCTCAATGCCTGATTAGTTCCCTTCAAAAATTGATGCGGAGCAAAATGATCCGCGCATACAAAGTGCTTGCTTCCAAGTGACTCGGGTTCTGAATCAACCTGCGTATTCAAAAGCTCAGGTTTTCCTATCCCGATCAACCACGCTGATAATCTGTAACAGAGGCAAGATGATTACTTTTCATGAGATATAAGCTTCGGGTTTAAATTCATTCGCTGTCTCTCCTCGAACAGTTATAAAAATTTTGATTAACTCCAGAGAATCCTTTTACCTATCTTTGTCGCTGGGTAAAGGAAAGAACACTTTATCTGGCGTTGTTATCTCTGTATTAGAGCAGCTCTTAGCGCAGCATTCTTTCGCCGGTGTATCTCTGATTATTGCTTGTAGTGGTTCGGCTGTTTCAAGCCTTGAAATATCATCGAGTGATTCTTCTACTAGCCATTCTGTCGAACCTGTGATTAGAGAATAGAAATTTTTGAATAAAAATGAGGAAATATGGAAATAGGAAATTTCTAGGGATTTCTTTAGAATTCTGATTGCTCACTGCTATTCGTAACGTAATCAAATACTCTGGTTTTCTCATCCACATCCAGTCCGTTAGTTATTAAATGCTTTAGGAGTTCAGGGAGTCCTGGATTCTCCGGACTTTCATACTGCCTTTGTAAATCTTCAAATGTATCATCCGGGCTTACGGTTATTTCTATTTGCTGACCCTCCTGGGTCTGTAGAACGAGCTTCAACATTCTCTAATAAAGCGATATTGTCGAATAAATATTTTACATAGATTTTCGATCTTTTTTTTCTTTTCTTTTCATTCATTCGAAAACCTACATAACCTAAAAGCTAAATAATTTCTATTCATTAATTCATTAATTAATTACCGAATTTAAGAGTTGAATAAATTTGGATTCTGGGTAAAAACGATAATCTTGTATTACTCCGCGTCATTATATTATAACAGAGTGTGAAAAAGCTGTTAACTACGAATTGTTTTTAGGGTTAAACTAGCATAGTGCGATGTTGTGCTATCGCGATATAATATCTTATTATTATTATACTAGAAAATAATTTATGCATTGTGTTTTCTGTATTTTATTTTTTATTTTTTAATTCTTCTATTTGTTTATTAATTGAAAAAAAAAAAAAAAATTTCTTTTTTCTTAACGGGAGATAAACAAGAGTATGCTGAAGAATAAGGACCCTTCGTTAGGTTGTTAAATATATATCGAAATACTTTTATGTTACCTGAAAATAAAAATCCTGGATATGGAAGCTCCATATACTTAGCCCCTCATGTACCCCGATTGGATTGATTTTTTTTTTTTTTAATCGATTGCAGGTCGTTCGTAGGTGATTGATATTCTATCCGCGACGTTTGATAGTCAATAGTTTATCTATAAAATAGAAAACAAATTCGTCTAGGGAATTAATTTTAGTTGGCCACCTCATTAATCGTAAATGGTTATCAAATATAATTTTTATTACACGCAATCGTTTGTAGGTCGTTTGTAGGTGTTGAATATCGCATTCCCGACATTTAATAACCAGAGGATCATACGTAAATTAATTTAAAATTATAAATTATAGAGTAGTCCCAAGGAATTTCCCTAGGATAGTTTCCCCCAGATAACTACTGACCAGGGTTGCGATTCTGTAACTTTCCGTTAACTCGCTAACTCGCTAACTCGCTAACTTTTCGCTCTAAGACCGTTGGTTGGCTGAGGAGCGTCCAATCAGAGATCGTTACGGGCCGCAACGATCTCCGATTGGACGAAGTTAGCGAGTTAGCGAGTTAGCGGAAAGTTACAGAATCGCAACCCAGGGTTATATAGGCCGTGTTCGGGGAGTCGCTTTTAGCGCTGTCAGTAATCTTGTGTCTCTGTCACACTTCTTGATTTCCCCAAGCTCCGTCTCTCTCTCTCTTGATTTTCAGCGCTTTAAAGCGCTTTAAGGTGCTATTTCATGCATGCGACTGCGACAATTGTCGCGCGACAAAACCACGCTGATTGGTTAAAAATTGGCGGGGAATGGGTGTACACCAATTCTTAACAAATCAGCGTGTTTTTGTCGCGCGACGATTGTCGCAGTCGCATGCATGAAATAGTACCTTTAAGCGCGCTCCCCGAACACGGCCAACGAAGGAATAAGGAACGTGTGTTGCATCTGTGTCACAGTTACGGCTACCTATACACTTGTGACGTCATCGGAGCTCGGACGGCCGAACCCGAAGGTTGAACGATTGATGTATTTTAACGGTATACCTTGACAAAAACCAAGGCCTATGGAGGGTCAAAACACCGACATTATTGTGTCGAGATTCCGTGCACAAGCCCTGTTATATTTTATTACACCAAGAAATCGTCAACATTTACACGGCTGAAAATGAATGAAAAAGTTGTGATCTTGAAAAGCGACGACTTCGATTCGAATGGTATGAAAAATGGAATTGAAATTTAAGAAATTAAAAATTGTTTTTGAAGCGTTCCATGGATTTAACGAGCGTTTTATAAGCGCTGCAAGAAGCGGTTCGTTCCGATTCATTCAAACTTTCCGAAGTATATCACGGTTCAACGTAAATTTATTTATGTTATACCTCACGCCAAAAATCGGATTCGCTCGTTAAGGCCCATCCCTAGTCGCCCACCTCCTTTTGGTCGAAATTTGTCACATTTCGATTATTATCCGAGCTCAGGCGTAAAAAACGCAAAAAAGGCCAACTTAGGGCAAATTCTATTTCAATTCCGAACACATACGTCCAAAAAAATTTTCGTTTCGTGTGAAAATAGAGTCTAAAAACCGATTTTCACACGAAACGAAAATTTTTTTGGACGTATGTGTTCGGAATTGAAATAGAATTTGCCCTAAGTTGGCCTTTTTTGCGTTTTTGACGCCTGGGCTCGGATAATAATCAAAATGTGACACATTTCGCCAAAAGGAGGTGGGCGACTAGGGATGGGCCTTAAATCTCCTACCATAACGATCTGTTTGAAAATTTTCCATTACGTATACTACAATCTGTATTTTTTGTTCTTAGATAAATTTATATGGGAAAGACCTATGACTCTGGCGTTAATACAGGAATACAAACGATTTGAGCCGAGCTTCAAGGATCCGAGTGTAAAGAAGAAACTAGTATGGAAGAACATTGCAGCTCGTCTCCACACCCGGGGTTATACCAATGTCACCGACGACGCCTGCGACAAAAAGTGGAGAAATCTGAAGAAAACTTTCAAAGATATTTACACGGGTCAACGGCGTAAAAACAATGGAAAATGGGCCTATTATGACTTGTTGGAGGAAGTGCTGGGGAGAGATCCAAGGATTATGAATGCTCTTGTCCCTGAGCAAAATGCTGTCGATAACTCACCTTCCATGGCAAAACAACCCGTTATCCACAAATACAAAACTGCAGGTCTATATCCTGTTACTCGATATCCTGATATCAGATCGGTATTGGATACAAATACATGTTACCTAACACCGCAGTTATTCCATAGTAGATTCCAATCTTTTCAGATGGCCAAAGTGTTCATGTCGAAGTCGTCGACATAGGAGAAATTTCCCACATCCTGGATGGGCAAGAAGCGTGCAAATTGAAAGATACGGCAGAAGACACAGAAGATGAGAGTAGTCCAGTAGAGATAATTTGCGAAGCGTATAACGGAGATGAGCATACAGCGATAGAAATTGATCAGCATCAGCAGCCCCCGCTGTGGTTTGCCCATTTTTTGAATGAGTACAGAGAAAATGAGGAAAGACGATTGGAATTGTTGCAAAGCATGCACGAAGATGTTCTTGCTATGGAAACGAAGAAAGTGGCTTTACTGGAAAAACTACTTGATAAGCTCAACTCCTCGAATAATCATAATTTAGAAAATAGTGCCGTGCATATACCAAGTGGAAGTATTATGGAGAAAGACTGCGGCAAATTATAACCGAATTTTCAAACAGCTAAATCTAAAGGACTCGCAGCGGACTGTTGAATGTTATTTATGACTGTGAGATATAATTGTACAGTATAAAAATATTCGTATCTGTATTGTATCGGCAGTAGGTTCTAATTAGGCAAAATGAAGTTAAATAAGCATCATGCCCTTCAATGTAAATTACTACATTGATTTCTAATTTCTGACGACAATCCTAACTGCTGAATTCATTTCAAGTCTAATAAGCTCAGGTGAAAATAGGTCGAATTAAAGTTTATTTTTCCATTTTTTATTCAAATTGACACGTAAACGATGAAAGTATATTACTCAATGCATCGTCATGTGTGATTACTGGATTCTTTTGCTTTGGATAATCGTTCCAAATAAATGACGAGCTCGCAATGCTTGGTGTATGGAAACATATCGACTGGTACTGCTTTAATTGGTACCAACGGCTCTCCAAGATATTGTTTTGACGTCGGTCGTGCCAGATCTATTAGATTTTTAATTGCAGCCTGAGGATCACACGAAATGTACACCAGCTTGTTCAATTTCTTCGTCTTGCGCAGAGTTACCAATGCTCTTTGATCTGTGAATGTAGAAATCAGAGGTTGAACAAAAGAACGAATTCTAGCGAAGGGAAACGGGGGCAAGTAACTGTAGTTTAATATTGTACTCACGTAAGCCCGCTCGCGGGGGATCAACTATGGCAATTATATTAGGTTTGGTTGCACGCTGAATAACTGGTGACAAAATATCTTCTGCTTTACCAACAAAAAATTCACAATTTCCAATGTTATTCGTCAAAATGTTTTGTTTAGCATCCTTTATTGCTTCGTCTATCATCTCCAGTCCCAGCACTTCGCCACAATGCTGTAACAAACATTCAATCATTGTGGAAGCTCTTTACAATATGCTTACAATATCGCCGAATCAATCGAATATGCAGTCATGTTTACGAAGTTGAAAGAAGTCCTGATTCAGCTGTGTTTTTTCTGAGAGCCCTAAATTGAACACAAATGTTATAAGATCGATGGCAAACCTTTGCAAAGGAAATTCCAATAGTCCCTGTACCGCAGCAAACATCTAGGACCGTAGTATCCATTGTTGGCTGAGCCAGATCAATGGCTGCTTTGTAGAGAACCTCTGCCCCCAATGTATTAATTTGGAAAAATGCTCGTGGAGAGACTCTGAACTTCATGCCCAGCATTTCTTCTTCTATATATTCTGTCCCGCTTAGATGATTGAAGACCATACCACCTTCGCCGCCAACATCTCTGTAAAGCAAAGAGCGCATTACACCGTTATAATCAATTCATTCAATTCGATCGATAAATATCGACTTATTTGCTATTGCTGTGAGACATAGATTTGAAAAGACAAATGCAATTTCCTTCTTCTTGTCTAACGAGGCACAGTTCTTAATCCGAATACGATTCATGATGCAAACCTTCGTGTGATTGTTTGAAAATACAGAGATGTAACACGTGCGCTGGCACCAACTTCGCTATTAAAAAATTCTTTAATCTTTGCTTTCAGTTCGTTTACTTGATCCTCGCTCATATCTTGGGGGTGTATTGCAATGATCAGCATCAGTTGGTCCGAGCGCGTAGTTCGTGCAGTCACTTGTCTCCAGCAGCCTTTATGATTTACTGGATCGAATACATCCAGATTGGATTGTCTAACAAACCCCTCAAACACCTGTAACATTTTTAAAAAAATCTCTAGTATCGATTTCTCCAATGATAATTCCATTGTTCAATATTTTCTTCACTTGTGAGTCTTTCATACTTACTTTAACAGCGTCGATCATTCTTTGGGGAATATGTTTAAGTTCTTCGATGGGACCGACCGCTGTACATCCAGCAGCGTAACTAGATAATCTGAATCCAATTGTAACGACGCCGCTCACTTCACTTTTTCCTAGATTGAATAAGATCTGTTTAAATATCCAAGATGCCTAAAGCCAATATGCAAATGCAAATGAAAATGAAAATAAAAATGAAAATAATCTTTCTTACCAATTGTAAACTCACACTTGTTCCTGTAACCATCGATCACATCAGCTCTGAGTATGGGCTGCAAGTCACACAACAATCCATCGTGGGCCTTTTTCTGGGATTCTATCCATCCGGTAATGCCATTATTTTCTCTGGCCATTTGTTTTCCCAGCTTTTTCAATACCGACTTGATTTCATCCTCCTTCAATTTCAACTATAAATAATATGAATAAATCACGTGACTGTTTTCAATTTTATCAACGACTGAGGGGACCCGCCATTTAGAAATTACAGTTCTGTTACGGCGTTCGCTTTACAGCAGTCCTTTAGATATGATATTTCAAATTATGACCAAGTGCTCGCCTGATCTTTGTACGGCATATCCCACAGAGGTGTGGTACTAAATTTAATTCTTTCAGCCGACGAGGTGAACGGAGCAGAGCCGTCTGCTTCGATCTTTTTCTTTTTAGACTGATCATCCGCTCTTTCCAATTTTCGCTTGACAAACGGATCTGGAGCAGGTTTAGCGGCCTGAGGGTAAAGAAAGTCGTAATCTAAATATAACGAATGACGAATGAATGGAATTCGTATAAACCACAACGAATGAATGATTTTTGTGATCTTAGAGAAATGAACGATGTCCAAATATACATATACATATAGTGTTGTTGATTATTAACGTCCTTACCTGGGCACTGAGCTTTGCATTTTTCCAAGTAATTCCGTTAATAGCAGCGATTGCTTTCGTGCGATCTTCCTCAGAGCGGAAACATACGTATACCCAGCCACTGCCGCGCTTCGGTGGCTTAACTTTGCTCAAACTTAATTCGAGCTTTTCGCTAAACAGCCTTTTCAACTCACTGATACCGTAATATTTCGGAAGCCCTCGTACTTCTATCTTAAATTTTTCCGAAGTGAAATCACCTCGTTCCAAATAAGCGTAAGGATTTTTATCATCATCCACGTGTGTTTTGGCTAACGTAGATTCGCCTGTATTAGATTTACTCATACTTATTTCTGTTTCCTTTCGAAATAAGATTTTTATATTTGTCACTAATGACCGAACGGTTATTCACTATTCACCGCGCGTCGTCGGTAATTACTAATTACAAATGTTCAACTAATTGAACTAATCTCAGCACTCCCAGTTTATTTCAGCTTATGGCTCCGTGTTTGCTTGTTATGAAAAGAGCTCCGAGAGTCCAAGAGCTCTTCTGCTACCACCAATCAAGAAAAAGGATGAAAAGAGCTCAACAGTGGTTAGATTATCTTGCTACTTATATTCAATGGATTATTCCGTCTAACTAACGAACGTGACCAAATTTTTCAATCGGTACGCCGTTCTACAGAAATATCCAATTCGTGGGCTACCGTGAAAATTTTGAAATTTCAAACGGGCCTTTTGGTTGTCAAGACGTCAACTGACATCGAAAGGTTAAGGTCGGATAGTAGCTGTATATTTTCTTAAATTTCACTAACATATCTTGCTCATATACTTATGCGCTGCGTGCGCGATTAGTCTGATGCATTGTGTCACAATATTAACATAACTTTCCGAAAATGGAGTTTAACTCGAATCCCCGTAAAGACAAGGGTGCAAATTTGATAGACGTTACGATTACTGGTAATCCACCGCCTCAGGCATCATCTACGCATGAAAAAAAAACCACGTATGAGTATTGCTTATAAATTCTTCGAAAATCCCTTCCCGTTTCATCTCAGGAATAATCGAATTTTTTCAATCTAACCAGAAAAGTGTACTAATATCCTACTTCTATCGACTCTAGAACACTTGCCATGACGCCTGCAATGTGTTGTGTATATATATATTTTTTTTTTTTTTCATCACTTCAGTGTGCAAATAATATCATTATGGCGAAAATGTGTGTAATTGTGAGCCCCAAGATATCTGTACATAAATCATTGTCATTAATTGATGTTGAAAAGAGAGAAATATTTTTCATGCATATCAAAAATCACACTAGCCAATTCTTTTTTTTTTTTTTTTTTTTTTATAGCTTGGGAAGCTGGGAAGTTCGCCGAGCATCCGAGGTAGAAAATAAAACTAGGCGCACCCTACTCAATGATAGTGACATAAAGCACGTAACTGTGGATTCGTCGTTGGGTATTCTTGACAACATTTCTTCCTGTAAGTTTGTGTATTTATTTTTCCATGGTATAGAAATAAGAAGGGATGTAATCGTAGTCGATTTTATTGAAAATCGATTCGATTCAACGAGGAATCCAGTTTTATTGATGAATAAAACTTATTACAGTGCTTGGCGATAGCGGTGTTATGGAAGAAAGACACAGTTCTAATATTTCAAGTAAGATAGACACAGAACGAGAACTTGCGAGGAAACTGCTTCGGCGATGTAGCGAATCCAGACGATCCTCGGTATTTCTGGGTAATTATAGAAATCTATCCCTATCTGTGTATTTGCCCTGAATCGATAAACCCCAAGTGCGAGTAATACTGATTCGTTTGCAGATCGAGATAAAGAAAATGATGGAAACCTGCAAAATCTTAGCACAGATAATACCCCCTCCACTTTAACAGACTCGGGACAGCAGAGTCTTCTTAATCGCAGTGAAACACTTCAAGACGAGGAACCTCAGGTAAGCAACAAAATGAATCAGCCTCTTTGAACATGAGTATGATATTTGTGGCAAAGATGTTGAGATATTATCCAAGAAACCATGATGAAAGGTGAATTGTTGCCTATTCGAAAATTTTCACAATTTATCTGCCTCTGGTTAACTTCTAACCGAATGCCTGTAGCACGATTTTGTCTTTGTTTAGGTGATTTTCAAACCAAACGAGATATCTGCTCGATCCTCTGTGCTGAATACTAGTTTCAACAAGAGTTATGGATCGTCTATTTCTCAGTCCGGCAAAGGTGGAATTAGTTTCGATACAACCGCTGCCGCAGAACTTATGGCGCAATTTGGTGATGAAGAGTTCCAATCAGGCTCCAGAGTTGGTAGTCGTATGTTGGCCGATGAGCTATCGTGGAATCAGAACTATTCTTACGCCTTGCCAACAACAACAACAAATGTTTCAGGCAGTGGTGAAAAGGAACGTCTAGAATTGTCCTGTTTTTCAGGAATTATTGGCGATTTTGATTTATCTTTGGAGTGAGTATACAGAGTTATTGGAGTGCGATTTAATCTACAATTGTCTATAAGTGCAAGTGGTCGAAACGTTTATTTGCAGATCTTATGCTGGGCGTAAGGTGTCGGTTGGTGAATTCTTTCAGCGTAAATGTGGTAATATTGGACAACTTCAAGAATCCGATTCAGGGCCAAGACCTAGCTTTGGGGGTGGGTCGATTAGTAGTCCAATAAAGCATGGTGGTGTCGAGCCATTAGTAGATGAGACAATAATGACAGAAGGTACGGATTAAATATCATTGATTATCCAACAGTCGAAAAAATCGCCGTTTTATTAAAGTTTGTTCTGCTTACACTCATCATCGCCTCCGGTATGTTTCATGAATTACAGAACCGAGTTTGAGAGAGGGGCACACAACGGCTATGGGATCGGCAAATTGCACGAAGCAGCATAGCTTGATGAGTCTGAGTACTATTGCACAGGTTCTCAATGACATTGAAAGTACTCCACGACGGTTGGTAGATGAGCTCATTCTTGCGAAAAGAAATAAGAAACTTCCACCATCCCAGCTAGTCAATGCCAATGTGGAAAGTTTTCCTTACCCATCTGAAAACTCTTTTAACGCAATCTCATCGTCTGTGAATGAAAAGCCCGAAAGAGACATAGCATCAAAAGGAGCGATGTCATTATTAAATTCGCCCAGGTTCTCTTTAGATAGTAAAATCACCCGAGATACTCTGCACGGTAAATCAAAATCCTCTAGGATGTCCTTAAACGTAGCATTGGCTACACCGGCAAGTAACAATGCGAGTGGCAGCTACACTGCGGATTTTTCGGAAGAGCGTCATTACGGGCGAAGAGAAATGGATGGCGGGGGAGCGGAGATATCTTTGATCGAGCCGAAAAAGCCGAAAAAATCTTCAATCTATTATTCAAATATCACTCGCAATCTGTTATCTTCTTTAGACGATTCCATCATAGCTCACAGCTCGAATCAAAACATTCAGTGTGTTGAACGGGTTGCAGATATTCCAGAGAAAAAGTTTCATGGGAACCACGAATCTTCACATGCATCTAAAGTCGAGCAAAACGTACTTTTGCATACCAGGACATTCAATAAAATTGATTCCTTGTCCTTGCAAAGTCCCACGGCCTATGCAAAAGATGTAAAGTATGAGAACGATACAGTAGTATCACCAGGACCGAGTCCAAATTTCAAAGAATCTTTTGAAGAAACTTTGCGTAATTTGCGAGTAGATACAAAGACGAATGACAAAGAAATATCTATTAATAAGCGCGATTCTAAGTTGGAATCTAGTATGAAGGTAGACCCGCTTCACCAGCCTAAGAAAATTAGATCGCAGGGTGAGTACGAAGAGATTTTGATAATTCAACTGGCAAGACACGTTAATATCACGTTACTCGAATATCGTTACTATTGCGATGTAATGCTTACAGGAAATATTGTATCTGCAAGGAATACAAGTGAATTATTCAGCTGTATTGTCGGAGTTTCGAGGGAGGCTGAAATTGAGTTGTCGAATGGAAGCGATCGATGGATGACTTGTACTATGATGTCACATCAAATACAAGGAAGCAAAGAAAATTTAGTACTGAATTTGCCAGAAGATACAATATTAGTGGAACCGGATAGAGGGAAGCTTGTTAAGGTGAGAAAATAAATTGCGTACCGAACTTCATACGGTAATAATTCAGAATTCATTGTATACCCTTTGAAAATTCAGAAAAAAAAAAAAATGTACAATGGCTTGTTCAGAGGGTGTTCCATGTTACTACATACGTAGATTTACCATTATACATTATTGTTTACAGATTGGTGCGATCGTACATCAAATGGGGATGCCTATAGTTGCAGTGATCAACATAGCAGTTTCGGATATGGTAACCAGGTCTAGCAGATTGATTAATCATCTCATGTGTTTTGTACCCGAAGAACCACAAGTATGTTTTTTGTTCGGCTATTGAGTTTTGCTGTGTAAATGATGATAGTAATTACGCAACTCCGATTCGCGTGAATTTCACCAGTTTACTTTATACTGAAGAAACCTTCGTTCATACAGATTGGCGTTGTCACACATTCTGGAAAAGACGAAATTGATTTCAATATTGTAGCTGAAAAATGTAGTAAAACCTTTCCCGTTACATTGGAAAATAAAAATAACGCGGAGATCCCCATAAGGATAGTGATTCTAAAGGTGAGCTAAGATCTACAGTGACCAAACGAATAGCGGTGTATGAATCTCCCTTATATTGAAATTAAAATATATGTTATGATTTCTTTATTCCTTATTCCTTATTCGACAGCGTCCCGATGAGCCCCAAATGTTCAGTATCGATAGTCTTGCCGAGGAAGCTACCAATACTACCACCAATTACAATGAAATCAAGTACAACTTCACACTCAAGCCTCATCAACAATTCACTGTCAATGTTCAATTCAATGGCATCCCCTTGGCAGAACTTAAAGGTAGGGAATACAATAACGTGACAATGTTCTTTGAGGGCCTTGCTATGATATACATCCATTTCGCGACATCAAATTTGGAACCTCTGAAACATTTCATATGTTTATGTTTGCCTAATTTTATTACTACAATACTATTTACATGAATTAAGTAGCTACAGTTACGTTTACATTCAATCTTTATTTTTTACGTTACAGCACGCAAGGGCAATGTCTATCGCGCAACGGGAAAACTCATCATCCAGTTGAGCACGGACGACATGCACGGCCTGTTATTGAAAGAAATACTACTGAACGGCTCGATCGCCGTCTCTAAACTCGACTTGGTCGATACCCCGTTGCCCATAATTATTCCAAAGAGAGAAAGCAAGCCAATAACTCTCATGAATTCCGGATATTTGGCTGTTCAATTGTCTGCTTCATTTGTTGAAAGTGACAAGTCGACTAGTTCTGCAAGTGATTTCTCATTGAAACCAAACACTTTGTTTCTACAAGCTGGCGAAAAAGGTGTCATTCTGGTTTCTCATAAATCTCGGAGCATAGATCCTTCCGAAAGGTAACAACTGGCAATGTTGAACACTATACTCTACGGTTCTTTCTATTCTGAAAACCCAAATAGATACTTGATACTTATGAACTTTTATTTGTACAGGCAGGTGTTCGTCAGAGTAGCTGCAGGTGGCAATGAATATTATTACCCTGCAATAGGGGACTATTCCCATCTTTCGGACCAGCAATCTGCAAACAATGTTCAACGCTGTTTGACACCCCAATCGCGACACATAAGCTCTCCCAGTTCACCCCACAGTTCTGCATCAAATCGGTACGTAACATGCTTGTGTAATGATGAACTAGCAATGATTTTCACCTAGATCACACATGTATGTGAGAATTCAAAATTAAGTTTCTCAAACGCTCTTCTCTTCTACCCCCCCAGGTCTGGTAATTCAGGAAGGCACTCACCTGCTAGTGCTGCTTCAACATCTACAGTTTCAGGGGATATTATTCCAATACAGTCGACTCATGCTGCCCTTGTGTGGAGCAGCATTAGAACTGGAAAAACTGATACCAAAGAGTTCACAATCCTTAATAAAAGTGAAAATAAAATCAAACTACAAGTCAACATTGTAGATAAGAATAAAAGCTTCAAAGTTAGTTCAATTATACAAACTGAGGCGCTTTACTTGCGCTAGATCACCAAGCGTCATTGAGACTTCGGTATCACTGTAGGACGCGCATTTCTATCCGCGGATATGGAAACATAGATTCTACTCACTAAAGTTTTTCTTATTCCAGTTTCTCAAAGACCGCAATGCAGTTTCTAGTATGCTATTAGTTCTCCCACGTATGGGAAGCAAAGAAATATCTGTTATATTCAGTCCAAGTAATCCAGGAGCTTGCGCTGGAAAAATACTATTCAGCCATTACAGTAATGCAAAAGACCAGGAGGAATCTTCACAACGAAAAACGGTCTGTATCAAAAATCTAGTTGTGTGTTTGAATTCAACAATCATATGCGGATTTTCGCCGATCATTACCCATTATATTACAGATATTTTTATACGGATACGGTGGCTTCAGTAAGATCGAAATTTCACAAGCATTCAAAGATACCGGAGGGTTAATGTGGCTTTCGCTCGGCCATATGACTGCTGGCAGAACGTTGAGTGCAAAAATCAAGCTACAAAATACAGGAGATCTGTGCTCATATGCTATTGTCAAGCTGACGCCGAAAGGTCGGTTCCGAATATATTTATCTATTTCTTCTTTTACGCCATTTTCCTTGAAGAATAATATTAGCATTAACATTTCACAATCGTTAATTCCAGCTCTATATCCGGCAATGATATCCAGCTGGCATATCAATCCTACAGAGCTTTTGTTGGGACCCGGTGAAGTCCAGTGGGTCAAACTAGAGTTTCAACCAAGGCGAGAAGACCTTGCATTACTACGGCGTGCTGATGTATCGCATGTTGGAACTATAACTATTACGCACGGAGATGAGCCTACGAGATGGCGAATTCGTAGGTAAACTATCCAGTCAATTATTCTGATCAAGATCCTGAATTTTATTTACTTCGCATTTTATTCTGGGGACCAACTGTTCAGTGGCTTGTTAGATTTAAGCCTTGCATCTGTTTGGCTCTGAGAATGAATAGCCACTGCTTCTTCCAAGATTCCTTTTGCTTAGATTTTTATTAATTTTTATTGGCTGAGCTATTGATCACCGAATAAACTTGAGTATAGGCACATAAGTATAAATGAATCACAATTGCAAGCTAAGTTATAATTCTCGAGTGTCTTGTCGTTCATTTCAGATTATATAATAAATTGAAGGACATTGGAAAACTTAAGGGAGCAGAGAATGATGCATTTAGAAATATTGTTTTTCCATTATGTAAAGCATTCCCAGGGGAGGTATTAATACAGGATTTAAGCCTTATCAAAGACACTGTGGTAAGAAATATTTACATTATATAACTTGGATGTCTATCTAATAGAAATATCATTTTCATTACCCATTGCTATTCATGTCTATTTATGAGTTGAAATTCATTGAAGTGGTGTTGAAATTTATATACCTAATTCGAAACATTGCAGCAACATCTTGGCGATCTCTGTCGTGGTGTCAGCCAATATCATGTGATGTTAACGATGGAGGTCAATGCAGATGAGACAATGACCATGTTGAACGATAATGCAGACGATACCCAGATGTTTTATTCCGTCTGCAGCGATAGCAGCAGTGTATTTACCTCTGGATGTGACAGTTATATGCCATCGGAGTAAGAAATTAACTGACCTGTATATTGCCGATTACTGGAGATTCATTTATGAAATTATGAATTTGCAACTTGAATTTTAAAACTAAACCTACTAACTTCTCTGCACCATCTTATAATTCCAGAATAATCACGGATGCAAACGATAGAGAATTGTCTGAAAGCGATTTCACCGTGACTCCGGCGGTGGTCACTCTGGCGCCACCATTTAGAACTGAGGCGACAATAACAGTTTCCAGTTTGTGCAATGTGGCTCAACCGTTTGAAACTGTTCTGTCGCATAGAGAAGGTGTGACCGTTGTGCCTACCGAAGGCATGATCCCAGCAGGGAGAAGTTTTCCACTAAAGGTGCAATGCAGCAGGGATTTTAGTAAGAGCCTATCCGCCGTGCTCCAAATATTTATGGAAAACCATAAGCGGGAGGTTTTGATTACTATATCATCAAAAAATTAGAAACACCTCCAAGTTTCGTATTCATTCCATAATTTTTATTTTTTCCAATTCTTTTTATATTTGTGTTACAGAATAACTATGATTATTTAGTTCTACCACTGCAGTATACCTATGTCTAATTATTGTAAATCTATTTGAGCTCGTCTATTTGGTATGAATAAAATATGCATGAGAAAATCGGAATTCAATCGACTCGTTATAACGAAAGACAGGGGTGCATCTTTTCCTTGACAAAAGTTTCATCATTTCGAATCTCTCTCTCCATTGTCCGCCTCAATGCTCGAGTTTTGATGTTATATTAAAATTAGCCTTATGATGCAATCCTAGATATTGAATTATTCGGGTCATATTGTAGACATCCTGAATTCCAGAATGTAGTCTACCGTGAATAGGTAAATCTAGATGCTTGAGCATGTCTCTGAGGCTCCTTGGATAATATCCCGTCGCTTCTAGGAAAGATTTTTTCAAGTTGATCCACTTGTGGAAATAATTTGAGACCTCGATTTCACTGATGGCGCATTGCTCGGGCAGCATCACCCTCAAGTCCCAATCCCCGCACGTTACAAACGCACTGTTACCGCTGTCTTTCACGTAATCGCTTTGGTCCAACCAATTTCGAAAGTTTTTAAATGTCTCAGGAAAGTGTTGACGATCGTCTACCATTTCTTGTATGATACCGGTTAGATCTGTACAATACGAGCTCAGCACAGGATTTATTCGGGGCTTAATATACTCGTGAAACACATCCTTCACCTCCCATGTTTCTGTAGACAATGCCACGCATGGCAGCTCAATTATCTCTTGTGGTTTCAATCTCTTATTCTTTATGCAGGTCGCCTCGAAATCTAGGATAAGCAAGTACTTGAAATTTTGTCTCAGATCTTTCGCTTTCGTTCCCCTCACCTGGTTTAACCGCAACAAACGATGTGCCATGATTGACAACAGGTTTAGGTTAAACCGTAAAGCGGTTATAATTTCTGCATTGCGGCCAACGCTCTCCACATAACCTAGAAACTTGACGAATACGCATATAACGAGAATACTCAAAGCTAAACCACATTATTCGTGTCGGTGTCGGGTTGTATATGTTTTATTGGCAAATCGCATTATCGGTAAGGATTTTATGTTCAGTTATTTTATCATGTCCGCGACTTTGAAATTTTTATACCTATAACCTCAAAAGTCAACAACTGTCGCGATATTATTTTTCTGGACAAGTAAATCAGTGACAAGCAACAACAAGCAACAACTAGCAACCAACAAGGTAGATGATAATAATATTAATAATATTTGCAGAATGGGCACGAATTCCTCACTGTATTTGCCGTCTATGTTCAAATTGTTCAATTCACGGTTGCAGGTTTAAATTTTATTTGGCGGGAATATAGATCTAGCGAACGCGGTAAGTAGTGCGTGGCGTGGTGCGGCGACAGCGACAGGTGACAGAAATGTTTGTCAAAGTGTTCTGAGGATATAACCCAATATAACCGATATAAGATCAGAAAATCCTTCAACTATTCAGTCAGTATGGCTCAGGAATCAGTCGTAGTACCCAATCTTCCATGGTACTTGGAAAATGTTTAATAATAAATTCTCCTCGTCGATATGCCGCAATGTTTAGTATCAATTTGTATGACGACGAAATTGTTTTTCCAGGGTTGAAAAGTACCGGCCAGCACATCTAGACGATCTGATATCTCACGAGGAGATAATAAAGACAAGTAAGCAGCACATAATTCCTCCAAAACAAACACAAACCAATTTTCGAATCCTAACCAACAATCCCCGCAATCGATAATTTCAATCAAATTTCTCGTTCTCGCGAAGTAAAATGACCAAATTTCTTATATTTCGTTGACGGTATAACCCAACCTAACCTAAGAAAGACCTTTTTTTATTCCAGTAAATAAATTCATCAAAGAGGATCAACTCCCTCATCTGCTGTTTTATGGTCCGCCGGGAACAGGAAAAACAAGTACCATACTGGCATCGGCCAAGCAGCTTTATACTCCGGCCCAATTTACTTCAATGGTATAGACATTAAGAATACTGGATCAGAAACTTCTACAAAACGGCAGTCCAAATAGTTATGTTCGTCTGGATTTGCCTTCTTATTTATTTTTTATTTTTCATGTTCCGGCTAGGTGTTAGAATTAAATGCATCCGATGACAGAGGGATCGGTATAGTTAGAGGTCAGATTTTAAACTTTGCGAGCACACGAACAATTTTTAAACATGGATTCAAATTAATCATCCTCGACGAAGCTGATGCTATGACCAACGACGCTCAGAATGCTCTCCGAAGAAGTGAGTATGACCGAAATAGACCTACTTTATCTGGCAATTTTATTGAGAAATTCTTGATAATTCTTCTTCATTATTGTTTCAGTTATTGAAAAATATACAGAAAATGTGCGATTCTGCGTGATATGTAATTATTTGAGCAAGATCATTCCAGCCGTGCAATCACGATGTACTAAATTCAGATTTGGCCCGCTAGCGCCAGAGCAAATAATGCCCAGGCTAGAGCACGTCATAGAGAAAGAAAAGTAAGAAACGTTTATTCATTGTGAAGAATTTCTAAAGGGATGTAATTGGTTGTATAATATTTAAAACGGGTTCCCTCCCACGTCCAAACCGATTGGTATTTCCCAATGTCACAATTTGCATAACTCTACTATTTTATCGCCCATAGCCTAACAGTTGAGGAGGATGGAAAGAGGGCTCTGATGACACTGAGCGGAGGTGATATGAGGAAAGTTATAAACGTACTACAAAGTACATGGCTAGCCTATGGGTCGGTAACTGAGAAAACAGTTTACTCCTGTGTTGGGCATCCTCTTCCCATGGACATAAAGAATATTGCCAACTGGTTACTGAACGAGAACTACACACTCGCTTACTGCAGTATCCTTTTATTTTTAAACCAGATAGGTAGAGGATAAAAATCATACCATTAGTAATGGTATTGACAATACTGAGTTCA
Source organism: Tenthredo mesomela (assembly GCA_943736025.1). NCBI lineage: Eukaryota > Metazoa > Arthropoda > Insecta > Hymenoptera > Tenthredinidae > Tenthredo > Tenthredo mesomela. The sequence goes on along the minus strand of OX031019.1, from coordinate 28,615,699 downwards.
TTATCCGGCTTCTACCTTGACATTGATGTACAGAAATCCAAGACTTGAAAACGAAAAAGGGATTGGCCCTCCAAGACATATTAACGGAGCTTCACTTGTCTGTGAACAAAAGTAAGTTTCTCCCTCAAGAATCCGTCGATTTCCTTTTTTCGACTGCTCGTTATTTCATCACCATAACGTATTTACTCGAAAATATTTACAACAAGGTGAAAATTATTTTTATTCCAGTTGAATTTCCTGACAACATACTAATCGATCTCGTGGTGAAAATGGCTGATATAGAGCGAAGAGTTGCTGCTGGATGCACTGAAGCGGTTCAATTGAATGCTCTTGTCGCAGCGTTTCAATGTGCTCGCGAAATTCAATGTTGATTTGGTAAATGAAGATGGCAGCAGCGATTTACGGTGATTAAAATGAACTGAAATTGGTATTTTTATTTGTAAATGAAAATTTCGTACAATGAAATGTAAATCTTTGATTATTCATTATCATTAATTGAAGAAGAAAGTATTACAAATAAATAAACATGTATAAATAAGACAAGGTACAAATATTGATAAGATTTTTCAAAGCTTCAGCCTCACCTTGCAGGTATAGGTATCAAGAGTCTTATTCATATGCTGTATTTACTGTATTATTTGTCAGAAGCTGGACTCTGACAGTGAGTCTTATTGATTTTGGCCATAATCGAGAAATCGAACGAGCTGAACAGAGGCGGCTAATATTTCAGAACAATACCCATCAGCGTGGTTCTTATTCTGATGAATTTGGATACCTGGATACCTTGCAAATATATAGGAAAAAATTCCCCCTAAAATTTTAGCTCTTAATTTTAACATTAAAACACGGGACCCAAAATTCGGAAAGTTCAATTCGGCAAATATAAATGTCATTTTTTCAAGCGATAATGTGAAATTTGGCCCGGTTGTTGCTTATACTGTTAGGAAGGAACACTGAAAATTACAGATTTTTATATTCATTATTTCCTTACATATCAGGTCAATAAATATTTTCGTAATGTTACTCTAGATATTCCGAATATCAACTAATTTTTTTTTTTTTTTTATACAAGTTCTATCGAAAAATATTATTTTCCAGGTAATTGAGGAACTTTGCAAATCAGAAACTCTTCAGATTTTTATTAATTAGGAAAATTGAGAAAAATATTTTCCAATTTTTTTTATTATTTTTTGATTATTCCTCAATTACTTGGAAAATAATATTTTTTGATAGAACTTGATGATAAAAAAAAAAAAAAAAAATTCGTATTTTGAATATTTAGAGTAATATTGGGAAAGTATTTATTGACCTGATAATACGTGAGGAAATAATGAATATAAAAATTTGCAATGTTCAGGGTTTCTTCCTTACAGTATGAGCCACAACTGTGCCGAATTCCAAATCATTTGATCGATTTTTATCGGAGTTACGAGAAAAAAAGTAACTGCGGTTGAAAAAATTATATTTATATTTTCCGAATAAACTTTCCGAATTTTGTGCCCCGTGTTAATGTTAAAATTAAGAGCTAAAATTTCAGGGGGATATTTTTCTATATATTTGAAAGGTATCCAGGGGGCGTCCCGAATTTTTTTCAAAATTCATCGAAATAAGGACCACCCATACCCATACCCATACATTTAGCTGAAATTGAGGAAAAAAAAGCATTGCGGTGGTTGAAAAAAAAAAAAAAAAAAAGAATCTTCCTGACCGAAGTAAACGCATAGCATTCAAGCACGCTAGGTTTCACCAGGTTCCGGGAACGCATACGCGACAGATGTATTAGTCAATGTTCCTTAGTTTTATTCTTATCTTCGTGGAACGATGAAAAGTCGACTCTCTGACCGTATACCGTGCGTTACCTGCGCTCTCCTCTTTAGTTCTACACTTTTACACAGTATAGTCGAGCGTATGGAACGAGAGGTTCCAAGTAAGCTGGCCATCGCCCTACTTTCGTCAAGCTTTTTGAGAGTTCCGGGTTCGGCTGCATCCGCTGATGGTCGAGAATGTACTATGCTATATACTATGTAATTTAATGTGATATAATATCTCTAGTATATAATCTGTGTACTCGTGTAAATGGACAAATGATATATATATATATATATAGGTAGGGTTTGGAACACGCGGGACTACGTACCCAACGAATCGATCCGCTAATAAACTATTTCGACAATTTTCTGTTTTTTTTTTTTTTTTTTTCCAATGACACGGAGTAGATGCACAGCAATTAAGGGTATTCTCCGAAAAAGATCTGACGCACGTGATAATGATGAGGGTATATAATTTAAGAGATTAAGAAAACGAAAGCAAAAAAAGTCAATAACGAGAATAAAAAGTTATTTTCTTGGAATGCTTGATCGAAGGATTTCGTTTTATAGATGACTCTCGGAGTTGAAAGTCATTACGTCCACGTGCCTTGATAACTCATCCTTACTCGTACATGTACATACCATACTATGTATAGATGGATGAAATTTATATGTATGTGTATAGCCGTTGCGTTTCGTCGCGATGTGGAGGCTGAAAAGAAGAAAAGTAAAAATGGAAAAACGAAGTAACGCTACTTTCAAAAGTGGGACAAACATAAGCGAGACTCGAAACGAAACCCGCTAATGCTCCCATTAGCCGCGTTAATACCACGTATACATACTACCTCGATGTTCCTCGACTGATTCAAACCAGCATAGCTGGTTCGACCGTACCTCTCAGGCTTTCCTAGAAAACATCCGCGATCGTATCCATCCCACTAATTGTAGGATTTCTGAATGTCAAGCGTGGGTGAATCATCAACTGCGGCACCAAAGTGCCTCAAGTTGAACATATAATTTAGTGAGCATCTGTATACCTATATGTAGCCAAGCGCGGTAAGTAGAACCAATGATACACGCGGATGTACAGCTACGACGGCTCGCGCCCGACTAACTCGCAATCGGGATATCTCCGCGTTATTTCGCAATAAACTCACATCTAGCTAGATATGTGTGAAAAGATTTTGACGAGGCGTCAGGAGGATTTTCCTTGCATGAGCATGAGCTGCTGCTGCGGTTGGCGCGGCTGGCCGCGAAATGAATCTCTCGTATAAGCGAACGCCAGGTCAGCTGACCGTGGACAAACACCGCCGAGAGATAATTAGAGAAATTCAGGTTGAATGTACATAAATTTTCACCGCACTACGGTGTGGACGCATAGGGATAGAGGTAGAAGAGACGATGGTACGACGTAGTGTAAGGATGAGGTAAAAAGTAAAGGAACGAGTGAAAACAGGAAGGAAGGAAGGAAGGAAGGGAAACAGGAAAAGGAAAGGTAAGTAGCCCTGACCGTGCGCTGACGGTCGCTCGTCGCCGTGTGACGAATGACATACTTTTGGGGTTCCCTTTGCGCGAACCTTCTCCTACCCCATCTCCCTTTTTCCCTCCCCAACCTCGTCCCTCTCTTCGCCATCCCCCCGCCTCATCTGTACAGCGATTCTTCCCCTTCCTCGGACGTCGCTCCCACCCACATGCTACACCGCGTCACGACCGTACGGATTCTCTGAACGAATTCGTCGGCACTCTTGACTCTGTCGCGAGTCCGCTCCGTAGCTGATTTGGTAGCGTGACGGGGTAGCGACGTGATCCCACGATCGACGTAGCTGTAGATAGTTTTGAAGCATTACGAGGGCGGTACATCTCCTCCGCATCTCTCCATTCGACCGAAATCGAATAGTTTATCTATCATTATCTCACGCTACATTTGTATACAGTATTATTGCTCTATCCCCGCAGCTGATTGCTGCTGATATCATCTGCATAATATATCGTTTATACTTTTATACCGTTTATTCATCGAAAATACGAAGATCTAAATCCAAGGCTCGCGGGTGCGTTCATGGTCGTGCTGATCGCGAGTGATCAACAACGATCGAGTATTCGCGTGTGTCGCGCGGGTAGGAGAGGCAAGACTCTGTACGCATGTACCACATGCACAAAACCGTACGTACCTGACCATCATATGCTCGTAAGTATACGTACGTATACGTGAGGTGCACGAAAGAAAGGAGGGCGTCCCTTTGCAACGGCACCGTTATTCAAGCGGTGGTTCTCAACGTTAAACTTGGAAAATAATCTCGCCCAGTTTCAGGTAAAAATTATTCTCATCATTAATTCAATAACATATTTATTTCAATTATCCGGAATTTTTCAAATTCTTGTCGATTGCAGCGCGTCGCGCCCCTCGATATGAATCCGACAGATAGATACACAACTGTAAATAATTGTATCCGCATGTATACGGGTGTATATGTATATATTAAAGGATCTAATATCGATATACACGAAAGTTGTTTACCTCTAACCGCAGATGATTTGAATTTGGGAATTCTCTCGATGCCGAAGGCCGAGACTGTGCATCAGTTATATGTTGGCTTGGTTCTTTTTCTTTAAATTTCGTGTCTCTTTAGAATTTAGATCGTGACCGCCGTACCAAGTCGCCGATCTGTCTCTCAATATATACATTTTTTTTCAATTATCATCCACATCACTCGATGCTGATGATTCTCAACGAGTAGACCGATTATAATTGGAAATTGCGGGCGGATAGCATACTGTATATATATATATACACATGAATGTGATGCGATGTGTGTACGTAATATTATATACATTATGGTTGTATACAGGCCCGGATTTAGTAGTCGCGATACCTATATAAGGCTATATACTCTGCAAAAAAAGGCCGAATGTATATAGATCAAATAGATGAAATTCAAAAATTCAGGCGACTCTTTATAGATTACAATTTATTGAAAGTTCACACGAAAATTATTAGGGAAAATTAAATCCTATTTTGAAATATTGACTTTTGAAAATTGAAGCCCCGAAAATTTCAAGGGCCTAAGGCTATAGCCTTATTAGCCTTATGGTTAATCTGCGGGCCTGGTTGTATATAAACTGCAATACAACCGTCCGTCGAATAACAATTCCGAGGTCATGCGTATCGCTACACGGACGCGCATTTAAATAATCATAGGTTAATTTTGACAAAAAGGACAAAAAATTTATGTCCAAACAGTCAGATGAGTTTAACTCTCTTTTTTCGGATCTGCATTCCAAATGCATTTAAATACTGTGTGAAGAATATTCTTTTTCTTTTTTTTTTTTTTTTTTTTTTCTTTTAATTGTCTCAAACACATCGATAGTTTCCCCGAAAACTGAAGCTGTATGTCTATATACGTACTCGGGTCGATGAGATCCTTATTAATATATACCTATATAGATAGCATACAAATAATCGATCGTCACTTGAAATGGATTACTTTTAATAAACATGTCACCGTGTTTTACCGCGGTAGTTATTTTAGTATCTACCACGAGTTCAGCTGAATTGTCGACCCAAATCTGCCGCGTTTTTGTTGCAGCTTAATGACACATTATATATAGGTAGAGGTATATACATGCACCGATAATATATACGCGAGTAGCGAGAGAAAATTTCCCGACCCTCGCCAATGTTACAGAAATAAACTATCGAAGATATTCTACTGCGAATTGAACAGTATTCATCTCATTGTTTCGCTGTACCTCCTGCAGTTCCTATTTGTATATATATAATATGCATTGTCCGATACCACTGTAGTTCATATTTGAAAGATCCTCGCTTGGTATAATCTGAGCGTACGCAAATCTAGAAGATCCTTTCATCATCGAATACGTTGTATGCATACATTTTCTCCGGATACCAAGAATTAGCGTATATAGAAGTTTGTTTGCTCTGCAATTTGACGGGGGGGGGGGGGGGGGGGGGGGGGTGGGGGCAAGTGTCTGTAAAATTTGCATGATTCGCGGTAAAGCGTGCATTCATATTATCACTTGCGTCTCGATGTAACATCTTTTAGTTCCCGCCAATGAAGATTATACCTAATTATATACACATATATATACATCTTATACATCTGTAATATATCGGCGACTAGGTACGCCACATAGCTAAAATCAAGGTATATAAGGTATACATATATGTATACGTACCGCCGCCCGTGCATGCATCGAATTGACTTTAACATCGCGGAAGCAATTTGACGTACTATGGTCATTAAATACAAATTAGTTTTCTGTTATTATGTATTATAGGCGGTGACACGTTCGAAATTATATCCTCATCGCCATTTAAAAGTCTACGCTTTATCTCCACCTTTTACAATATGTATTGTTAATTGTTATAGACATGGACAAATATTATACACTCCATTTACTCAAGACATAGTATAAGGTATGTGTTTGGTGTCCATACGCGGTATGCATCGCACTTGTATATTAATTATTATTATAACGATGCGCATAGGTACCTATATACATATATACAATATACATATAACTGGAGCCGGTAACAATTATCTCCGAAGATGAGTCCTTGAGATATTTCTATATACATATTCGATGTTATGTTGTGCAGAAAATATACGAAGATGCAAGTAAACGCGTCGAACAATATTGGAAAACAGAACGAATTTTGATTGCAGTATGCGGCATTTTTGTGAGCTAGTGTTACTGGTATGGTGCGCATTCTCGTACGGAGTTTTTGCCGAGGAGCCTGCAGCTCCGGAAGAGGACTTTGGCCGGCACTACAGCTCGAGGTACTCCGTTTTCGACGAGCCCTACAACGTCGAGTTCAAGTATCACAACTACGAACAGATGAGCCGTTTTCTGAGGGCGACTTCTCTCCGGTACCAAAATCTCACAGCGCTCTATTCCATAGGGAAATCCGTGAAAGGTAGTTTTTTCCATCGCCTATAGCGTTCTTCCGCCCTTTTCTTCTCGCACATTTCCCCTTCAATCTTGCAGTCCTACCGCATAATCGCTTCACTGCGGTCAAGCAGATAAAAAAATACTCCGAAATTCTATTTGCATCAGAGATTATTTATAATGATCAATCAATCTTTATATCAACGCCGCGGTTATACTTTTAGGCAGGGATCTTTGGGTGATAGTCGTATCGTCTTCACCCTATGAGCACGTTGTTGGAAATCCAGACGTTAAATACGTCGCGAATATTCATGGAAACGAGGCGGTTGGTCGTGAATTGATGCTGCACCTCATTCACGTAAGTATATACTTCTATCAGCTGGAAAGTAACTTGGATATAAATTTATACTGTATAATATAATGTAGGTGTCGAAATTCCTCTCGAAAATTAGGACGCATGCGTTTTATTATTTTTATACATATATATATATATATATATATAGATACATGTAGGGGAGAGGCGGGCAAAATGGGCACCCCTGAAAAGTTTTCTTAATTTAGTCAAAATTGTAAAATGTTCTGAATTTCATTATTTACTTACTATAGCAAACTTCAAACACCAAATCAACAATATATCTCGATAACTCAGGAAGTGGCGGGAAAAATGGGCACCCCTGAATTTTCGTTTGTACCTATGCTTCTCAAAATTAAAAAACGTTCTGAATTACAAGATTTACTTGATCTAGAAAACCTCTTGAACATAGCTAATTTCATGTTCAAGTATTCTCAAGTGAATACGAAAATGAATTTAAAACCTTTTTTCGATTTTGAAAAATTTCGACAAATTTTTGGGGTGCCCATTTTGCCCGCAATTTTGGAACTTTTCAGGCGAGGGCGTTCAACACTCGGAATTGATCAGATTATCGTTTTTCGGACAAAATTCGAAGATCCATCGATTCAAACCTGTATTTGAAGCCTTCATTTCTTAGGGTGCCCATTTTGCCCGCCTCTCCCCTATATATGCGGGATATAGCTGTGAAAAAAACCCATCTTCTGAAATCGCACAATATATTGCGCGATGTGCTGCGAATTCGGAATTCGTCTAAAATCATACGAATACTGCAGGCGGGAATTATCCGGCGCCCAGATCTCCGAATGACATTAGATTTCGTTCAGTTTGAGAATATGACAATCATCCCGGTAGTCGCGACATATTATTGCATGGATTACATATTTAGAATATCGAGCGTGAAAGGCTATCTGCAGCTGGGGCCACGGAGCTTATATGATGAAAGATATACAATGTCGGTCAAGGTCTCGCGACGAATTCGCTTCATTCCTGGGTATATAAAATTCACCGCGTCATTCTTTTGCGTTAATAACGCACTATTCCTTGAATGAAGGATAATAATTGGTGAATATTAACCCCTTCACTGGTAAAGGATTTGAGAGTGAAGTGGACATTTCTGGTAGACAATTTTTTTCTTACTATCAACTTGAAAGAACCCCGCACTAATCTTATGGGAATTTGCTTGCGGTGGATTTGAAAAATTTTGAAACACTTTCGAGATACCGTCGCTCTGATCAAAAGTCTCAATGGGTGAAATACTTTTTATAGAAAAATACGATAAGATTAGTACGAGCATAAAAATACCATAAGATTAGTACGAGCTACCACTCGTATTTTTCTATAGAAATAGTATTTTGCCCATTGAGACTTTTGATCAGAACGACCGTATCTCGAAAGGTGTTTCAAAATTTTTCAAATCGTAATTTTTCGCAATTTTCCTTATCCTTCGTTGATCGGTTAATCAGCTCTTGGTCACCAAATATGGAACCGATCCGTACATCACGTGGCTCTTGGACAAGACGCGGATTCACATTCTGCCGTCAATGAATCCCGATGGTTTCGAGGTGTCGAAGGAAGGATCGTGCGAGGGTGGCCAGGGAAGGTGAGCTCCGACTATTTTATTATTATTTCTTTGATGTTTCGAAATCAGTACGAGGTTGAGGACAAGCGGTGAGCCTTCCACTTTTCAGGGTATTCTTGGTTCCGGTGAAGGCGAAGCACCTGCATCATCTCTGTAGTGAATATATTATCGTGCGCGACATAAATTTAGCGATGTAATAGTTCATAGTTTTCCCTTCGTAAAACGTGTGAAGGAAAAGAATTAATCTTCCACTAGGTACAATGCTCGTGGCTTCGACTTGAACCGAAACTTTCCGGACTATTTCAAACAGAACAACAAGTGGAGCCAACCAGAAACGGAAGCTGTCAAGGAGTGGGTTTCCAAGATTCAGTTCGTACTGTCCGGCAGTTTACACGGTGGAGCATTGGTCGCTAGTTATCCCTTTGACAACACACCAAACTCAAGTAAGGCTGGACACATATAATGATCATTAATAATCGTTCGAGAAACACCGCAGTGAAATTAACACACACACACACACACACACACATATCAAACCGCGTGCACGAGGAAAGTATGTATTATGATCAGTTTTCGCGATTGTTGTATACTACCTACTTTTTACAACTAGGTTTTCATTTTTAGTTTTATTTAGAACTACAGTTACATATCGCGGAAATAATTGTCATAGCTAGAAAGTGTAGGTATATACCTATATATATATATATATACCTATATAATATATACATTGCATTTGACAATGGACGCAAATTAGCACGGCGCAACGAATAATTATTTTTCATTTTCCATATACGCGTACACGTGTATGGGAAAAATTAGGATGCCCACCGATGTGTGATTTTTTACACGAAAGTCAGACGTGTTGAGCGTGACGGGATGTCAAAAGAACTTCGTCCGGCCGATGCAAGAACCGTAACAGGTCACACGGATCTTCATACGGATTTCAAAATTCGGTTCAATTCTTTTCGCAGAAAATAATTTAGTTACGAAATATTGCGACAAAATATTGCATTCGCCGTGTACATGAAGGTTCCACACATATTTTATAGGAAATTGAATGCTCTACAAAAAAAGCCCTCTTGTAATTTTTTGATAACTCAACTTGGTCGATTTTTTTGAACCAGTCTAGTATAGGTACCTATATGGCTATAGTATACATGTATACCTATGATCAACATTGTATGACAATCATCGCTGATTTTACTATTTCATTCACCTATATGTACATACACTAACAATTACATACCTACATACATATATATATATATATATACTGATATACAATATACATAGTTATCGTGCAAAACTATTCATTGTTTCGTGTGGGTTTCACGCAACCAGGGATATGTCGTTCGGCTCCGCTGTGCGCAGGTATGCTTATAATATGTATAATAATCGAATGAAACACCTTTTCATTTGTTCGGGGCTTCAGATTCATACGATTCATACTATACCAAGGCCCAGATTCGTATGTAGTACAGATGTGTATCATTATGGCTTCGTGATTGATAAAATATAACACGAGAGCCGTATAGGTATATAAGAATAGCTGCACATCCTAATTGTATCCGAATTCTCAATCGTCGTCCTGTCCGCTCCCCAGTGTTCCAGAGCTACAGTTCAACGCCAAGCGTATCACCTGACGACGACGTCTTCCGCCACTTGTCTTTGACGTATTCACAGAATCATGGCACGATGCACCGCGGTTCCGCTTGTTCACCAACCCAGCCAGGGTTCAAGAACGGCATCACCAACGGGGCCGAGTGGTACCCGCTCACTGGTGGCATGCAGGACTTTAACTACGTGTGGAACGGGTGCATGGAGATCACCCTAGAATTGTCCTGCTGCAAGTATCCGCCTGTCGAGGATCTACCGCGTTATTGGGAAGAGAATCGAGTGGTAAGTTCATACGGGTCCGTATGCGTATAGGTATATATACTATATGGATATGGATAGATTTTCACGAGTGCGCTTTATACATATCGTTCATTTTCTAAAAGGCGCTGATAAAGTTTCTGGCCGAAGTACACCGCGGTGTTCACGGCTTTGTCATCGACGATAATGGCAATCCAGTCGAACGAGCCTCTCTCAAAGTCAAATCGCGAGACGTTGGATTTGTCACCACGAAATACGGTGAATTCTGGAGAGTTCTACTTCCCGGTGTTTACAAACTTGAGGTATGTTTGACCTGTGTCTGCAGTATAAGTGTAGCATATGTGGACGTAGGCGTAGGTGCGCGTAGGTGCGTATTGGTGTATCGTGGAACAGAAGAAATCATTATATATATCTATTTGTCGTATTGCAGGTATACGCCGACGGTTATCTACCCCGAGAGGTTGAGTTTATGGTTATCGAGCAACATCCGACACTACTGAACGTCACTCTTCGTGCTACCAAGGTAATTAGTCCAATCTTTTCCGATTTTCGTTCATATCGCGAGACCCTGCCGCAAGTTGATTTGCGTGACGTAAAACGCGAGAATCACCGTTAAAACTCCCGTTGCCCACTGTAGTCCCGGGTCTCTGGTCTCGAGCGATACGAGTCGTAAATAGCAATTGAAAACTGTGTTAGCGTGGGTTTCGATGTTCCCTTTGCCAGAATTAAACGGCAAATACATATGCTTTAATGGCTTTATGTTTCCTGTGGCTGCAGGCCGACCTTTGAATTTGATATTTATATACCGTCTCACTTCACCGATTACATATTAACCGTTACCTTATGTCGGCTATCCTGCAGCCCGTCGACGAAATAGTATCACGCACAATCGTGCACAATATTACGGCGGGCGGTACCCGATCGACGCATAAGCCACTCATTTAGCCGGCATGACTATTCGGCCATTTGGTCATAACTCATAACTCATAATTGATTGAATATATATAGTATATATACGAAAAATTTCTATAATACAGATGCAGACTAATTTGATCTAATCTGAGGTACTTATCTGAGCTAACATTTGGTATAACTATATAAAAATTAATGTGTGGTGGGTATAACTATAAATGAGGAGAATCGAGAAATGATAGCTCTCTTCGTGTGAAAAATAATGTCTCGGGGGTGTTGGGAGTTTGGAGTTTGTAGTGTGGATATTGAAGATTGCGAAGATTAGAGTTTGGAGTTTGGTTGTTTAAAATTCGTGAGGTTTGAGCAGAAGGGATCGACGTGTCTCGTTTCAGAGATGGGAGTATAATAATCAGCCCGATCAAGCGAATCAGGAAGTAGCTCGGGACTCACCCGTATCTTCTTCCGTCTTCGCGGATGATATAACCGCTACTACTTCTTACACTGTTGTAACGCCCGATCCATCTGCACGTCCTATTTGGGATCACGTTCGGGGACACGTACCGATACGAGGCAACGAAACCGTACCTGATGCCGCCGGTGCGCCCACCCCAACGGCAGACGACTCAATTGTCTTTCCCTCCTCCTAATATAACACTAATCGTCTAGATAACAATGATCCCCTAACTCCGGCTAATCTCACAAATTATGTAAGTATTTTATTTTCACGAGCTTTATACCGCGAGACCAACGATCGCACCGTTCACGCTTCTCTTCCCATTATAAATGGCTATTATGCGTTAATTAATATACTTTACAATATTTGCCTCATTATCACGTTCGCGTTCCTACCGCTCGTCTTTGCAGTATGCAAGGATCGCTATATCGCTTTGCTAGTTCAACGTCTCATGTACAGCAAATATATATACTAAATATGCATAATATGGATATGGATATGCATACACATTTGACATTACGCATATACACCCACACCCACACACACACACACACACATACCTAGATGTGTTCAGTATTACACATGCAAGTCTTAATTCACATATATATACCAATGTATACACATTACACATATTTATGACGTGCAGCCTTCTGTCCGTATTGCTTTACGTGTCGATTCTTTCCGAATTCTTTCGTCTATAGCTTGTACTTTGTGTTTTCCGTTACGTGATTTAGCCGAGAAAAATATTTCACCAATTCGAGAGTGTTCTCTGCTTGTTGACTGTGGCATACCTCTCGATGTATAATATATGTATTACTGCAAATTGTCGATCATAAGCGCATCATTAGCCCGACTCGAGTTTCCGGATCGATAAATTGGCAATTTCAGGTGAATCGGAAAATCATCTTCTTGCATTCGTGGTTCAAGTTCTTTATTGGATGGGAAAAATTATATACCTCTGAAATCCCTAGGCGCGTTAGACATTCGAGTATCCCGTTGGGAAATTACAGAGCGAAGAGAGTTAGTACATAAAAATTTGAACGCGATATATACCTATACGAAACCTTAACACTTGCGGTTTCGTATCATAATACTTTTCCCTTGATATTTTATTCATCCACTCGTTACTAATTGAAAATAAATTAAGCTGCCCGGGGATAGCTTCAAACCTTATTAAAAATTTGACGTATCTATAAATCTATACATAGGTATACGTATAGTATATCAGCTACCTATAATCGGGTTCTAAGGACCATCTTATTAAAAAAACAATCTATCGGAGGACACGGAATATCAGGATCGATATAGACGATACTCCAGAGCAGAAATAATCTCATCAGTTTTTCCTTCATCCACAGTTCATTTCGCTTTTTATTGCTCTTGCGCATTTATGTAATTTACTTATCTATACATATATACCAAACAGCCTTTGCATGCCTGTGATATACGTGCTGCTACGTGTCATTTCTATATGTTCTTCGCTGTGTGGTGATGTAATTTTATAAAAACGACCATAAATATAAAATACTTGAATATCTCATTATACAGTATTCAGAAATATTTACTATAGACCTATATACTATATGCAGTAAGTATCGAACGATTTTGAACGTAATTTTGAACTGTATATCGTTTCCGGTCAGATATACATTTGCAAATCGTTACCTATTAGTCATTTTTTTTTTTTTTTTTTTTTTTGTTCCTCTTTGTGCTTCAATTTATCTTATATTTATCTTATAACTACATGATTAACGTTGTATTTTTTCGCAGAGGCAAGACACCAGTGGTGGTAACGAAGGTACGGTCGGCGTATATGCAGGTCGACCTCCTATTTCTCACAGGGACCAGCGGCCATCGTCTCCTTACTACACCCAGGGACCATACAGGCCGAATTCAGGCGCCGGTGACTCTGGTAACGGCATTTTCTCATCCATCAGCAACGGCTTCAATTCCATCGTCACGAATCTATTCGGTTAGTTACAATACTTATGAAGTAATTTTAATACCAGCGATCAGCGAAGACATACATTACATAATATCCCAGGGTGCAGTGAAATTTTTCGGTACCGATTAAGTGAAAAGTCGAGTTAAGTATTGGGGGGGGGGGGGGGGGGGGGGGGGGTTAGTCGGAAAATGCCTTGAAAAATATCTGTAGGCATGGCAAATACTATATCAATTTGTATAATAAGTTTCAAACCTGGAAAAATAAGGGTAACGTATCCGTGAAATCGATTTCATTTTTCGATTAGCGGATTTATTGAAAGACTCCAGCCAGACTTATACTTTTTTCCATCGGAGATAAGACAAATTTTTTTTTCTGTAAGTTTCATGATCTATTTCAGTAAATCAGAAAGACTCATAACTGGAAAAATATGTTCAACTGTTTGCATTTTCCAAATTTTTTGAAGAAAATAAGTACCGGCAAATCTCTCTGCCTCCTGAACTATAGTCGATACCCGTAGGTACGAAAATTTATCATCGTAATATGTATATGTCGAACGTACCTACACCCATAGGGTGTCTCGCGTATATATATATATATATATATATATATATATATATATATATATTATATATATGTGTAGGGGGACCAATCGATCGAACCGTAAGCGTATAGTTTTGATCATCGCGAATACCTGCCTCTTATACTCTTCGACGTATTTCAAATGGAATCAATTATATAGACGCACGCAACACGATCGTTAAGATGTAGTACACTAATTTGATCATCATAAGCGATGCCTAAACGTTGTCGGACCGGCGCCTGGGAAAATCATTATGAAAATACGTGGCAAACTAGTATATTATAAATTACATGCGTAATAATTGTACAACGCGGATGTTTTTTGGCGGACGAACTCTTCTGACTCGCATATATATGTCTGCGCCTAATTTCATTTACACTTCAGTTATTTGTCCCTAAACGCACAATAACTCGAAAAAATTATGATTTTTCAAAAAATTCATGCAGGATTTCGCGTCTCGCTGAACGTAATTGCCCAAAATTTGTTGATCTCCCGTAAAATACTTTCCGCAGTCGGTGCACGGTCCGGCGTCTATAATTAATATCGTCTTGCATTGTTTTACTGCTGTATCGGAATATAGAAATTGTGACATAATTTAACCGTTTATATAATAATCCTATATACCCGTTGTTGTTCATCGCGATACTAATTACCACTTCAGCGTTTCGCCGTCCATTGTTCTCTCCGTATTATTGTTATTTATTCGTACTCCCGTGTTAGCCTAACACTTTGAAAATTTATTACATGCGTGATTGAAAAAAAAAAAAAAGACTCATGTTAATTGCTTTGGTTTTGTGGATTTCAAACCACCAACACCATAGTAATCCCTATTTTTAGTAATATAGTCTGGGCGCGTTGCGCGTAAGTTGTGGTATTAGATAGCCGGGGTATAGATAATCAGAACATTGAGATGAGTGCAATATTACGTAAATGTGCTTAAGCTTCCTGTAAAAAGAATTAAATACAAGTTACATTAGGAAGAAATAGTGATGATACCGAACTCATAGCGACAGAATTATGATGTTAATATTAATACATATTTATAGGTATATAGGTATATGGTAATTTGAAAAAAAAATCAATAAAAATAAAGCAAAATCTTAATAATTACCCAAGTACGACGGACGGACGCACGAAAATAAGTAAATTCATAAAAATGTACCTATTGAACGCATATGGGGATTTCCACGTTAAATGTACGGGTAGGGCTCCCTATATGTAGGTGAATAGCTTTTTCCCTATTCATATGCCTGCAGTGTAATGGAGTTTTCACACTGATTATGAATGTTGATTATGCAAAAACCACAGCCGGAAAAACTAATCGATATTATTAGTTTTTCGCAACGCGATTGCGAGAGCAGGCGCGGATCTTACTTTTGACTGGGGGGGTAACGGTCCCGTCTGGAGTTCAGGCACAAAAACAATGTCAAAACACACCGGAAATTATGAACACTTAGATAACGTAAGGCACTGCCCACTGGTTACATTTAAAAATAGCAGTTTAATGAATTGTGAATTATTAACCCGCTTCATCGGCTTTGGGAGCAAAAAAAATCGTAGCGGTGATCCATGTCATTGTTCGGCGTTCCAAGTGTCGCGTGTATACGTGTAAAGTTTTTTTGGCCGTGTTATTCATTGCGCTTGGACAATTCGCCACCCGGCACCCCAACATGTCCCTTTCAGGCTTTTTACTCGACAGATGGGGCTGTGGGGGATAGGAATGTTTTTAAAAAATGTCACCCGGGGAAAGACCGTTTTATTTGCATTCTATACCCGTATACCCTACACATTTCACGCGGAATTCCACCTCGTACCTGTACCACGTATTTTCCTTTTAAATTTAATTGATAATCCTTATACACACATACATACATACATACGTAACATACTATTACACGCATGCATGCATGCATACGTACATATTATATATAGTAAGTATGTATTCAGCTGCCAAAACTATTATATATATACGTGCTGGGTATAATATAAGTTGAAGAAGCCCTGCGATTGTTGGCGATAGTTTAAACGCGTGTTGAAACAATAATCGATGTATAAATTATCAAGAACTGTTGTGTAATATTCGAGACAAAATATGGAAGTATTTTTGTAACCCAATAATGATAATTACATTCCGTGCACATAATGTAGACTGTAACATGTAATAATTATATCATTTATAATATATTATATTACTGAACATTTAATTCGTTACGTGATGAAAATAATTCGCTGCAGTCAATGCGTAGGTATATATATATATATATATACGTATACATATTATATTTATTGTTATTAAATACAAGAATTATCACAATAAAATATTATTAAATATAACAAATTAATATCTCAAAACAATTCCTCAGTCTTCCTTATACTTCCTTTATTGTTAAAATTAAGGACCTGGTATATCCGCCACCGCGGTTACACGTACCAGGCTACGTTGTCTAGAAAAGATCTAACGATATATTCGGCTATATAAGGTATAGTAGTATGTATGTATCTAATGAGTAATGACTATATACGTATTAATTATTATGTAGTTGTACATTGTGTGTATTAATACTCATGAAATTCTCACTTGGAAAGTCGCGCGAAACGCAATTTCTCTTCGAAATTTCGAATATTCAGCAATGTCAAACCTGATCGTTCCGTTCACATCACGAAATGTCCAACATTGTGCTATACGTATATGCTCGCCCTTTTAGCGGAAATATTTTTCTAATATTTATATCATTTATTCGACCCGAAGATCACTGCGATTATTATAGAATATCGTGTAATAAGAGTCACTGTGTGTACTGATTATAAACCAGTAATCTATTTAATTATAGGCATTCCTGTGCGTTCCATATAGGTATGTGTGTATAAATTACATTAACTGGATATTTATGTGTCACAAACCTACCTCTATACGTATCGAGTCCTATACCTTTCTGTATGGGAGATCCTTCTCAAATCCCATATCACAATGCATCATACATATATATATATATATTTCGTTATCTAAATAGAAAAGTCACGTATAACTACCAACATTTCCAGGTATCGAAAATTTGAGTGATCATCACATATCTCCATTTATTTTTCATCTCTCCCCCTTTTTTTTTTTTTTTTTCTTTGTAGTTATGTGACTTTTTTATTTATTTATAGCTAACGAGATAAATATACATCATTCACCATTCATCATTCGCCATTCGATACATTACGTATAGTCCGTATAGTCTAAACGTCGATAATACTGTTTCGCTTCTTCTCGGCGTCAGCGACATCCAAGTCGTTACCAAGACTTCCAACGCGGCCACGCATTCCGATTCCTCCTCCTTGCCCGGTTGCCTTAAGTTTCTCTTGCATCTGGGCAAGAATGTCTTGCATCCGGCGTATCTACGGTAAAATTAATAATAAATAATCAAATTCGAAGAAAAAAATTATAATTCAGACGCAACTCAGAAGATTAATAGAAAAAATTTGTTGAGTATGGGCTGGATCACTATACATTACCTCTTCGTCCTTTTGTAAAAGAAGCCTGTCCGTGTCGGATATACTGTGCTCGAAGTGAGGCCCGGAGTCTCTCTTCAGTTTACTTGAACAATATATCGAAGAAGTTGAAACAATTTATCCAATCAGACGTGTAATTTTAATTTGTTTACATGTACGATTTGGAAGCTTTGATATTTTACTGCTGCATAAATTCGATAGCAGTATATTCATGAATATTCATGCATGAAGATGCGTTCGCGGCGGAAGTTTATAATTTCACAGTGAAAATTATCGGTGCCCGATCGAGCATGCCGATCAGATATATATACGTATAATAATTACATCTATAATAACGTGTTATCTGCATAATTACAATTTGCGTAAGTACCTCCGTTCCCGTATTGCCTGCTGTGAAATTTGAGAGATACACTGTGCGCGGAAATTCTCATAGTGTACGTCCTGCGTCACATCTTTCAGATCCTGCATGTGTGTGGATATAAGCATTGTGCGAAGCTTCACAAAGTCGCTGTGCTTCGGATTCTCGACTGCAATATCACCATCGTCGATCAAGGTCAAAGTTAAATGTGATAATACTGATAATTTTATAACACCCTAAATTGATAACGAGATCAATAATGCATATACATGATTCAGGGCAGAGTCATCCAAAGCATAGAGTGAGTGAAAAATTCTCATTGCCTGCAAAAACAACTCACCCCTTGCAATAGGTACTCTTTTGATTGAAATGTGTATTGTGCTACGTACCTTCAACTACCCCCCAAGGATACTGTCGGCCGCGTACTTTGCGACCAGCAACTTCGAGAACCGTCGAGCTACCAATCACTGCAAACGGAGTGCAAGCTTTGAGCTCCTTATCCTGTTGCTTGAAATCTTCGTCCTCGTCGCTGTCACAGTCCGGAAATTGATAGATCTTTAGGGTATAACACCGAATGTCCAATTATAATATGTATAGGAGTTGATATCTACAACATTATTTTGCACATCTCTTAAGCATATCTCTCAAAGTGCCATAGTCACATAGTTTATCATGCATAATATATACAATACATGCAATATAGGTACATGGATATCTTTACCTGAATTTCATGCTCGTCAATGTCAGCCAAGATTTTTTCCTTGAGCTTTTTTACTTCGAGGGCTGTGAGGGTATCTGCCTTCGCAATAACCGGCACTACGTTCACTTTGCGATGCAGTCGTCTCAGGACTTCCAGATCCATCTGCCTCAAACTGTGGACCAGCAAACAATTTTCATAACATCCTCAACTCTTATGAATTATTTATGTGTAGGTATATATAATGTTCAGTGTAGTTCATCATGATCTTCATCTCTACACGGGGGTACTCCGTATAATTAGCTATGCGTAACGTGTATCGGAATTCGTTGGTCAATTATTCGTTGCAGTAATTGCATCCAAAGGTACAGACAAAGGGTCATAGGTATAATGGGTGTAAATCGGACGGCTTTTGTAAGCGTTGAAAAGAGCTGGGTGTATGTGCGGTGGACCGAGGGCTGCAGCTACTCCTTAATTGTGACCCCTGCTGTGATACCTCGCTTCAAACTTATAGTGTACGTAGGCAATACACATGAGTGTGCAAGTAATTGTTTGCTATGAAGATGAATATCAACTCACCCGTGGCCGTAGGGCGGTATAAAGTAAAGACAGCAATGTACTCTGTTGTCTTGGATGTTTTTCCTATTCAGCCCACTCTCGTCGGTGAAATACTGACGGAATTGTTCGTCGATGTACGCCGAGCAAGCCTTCCATGTATCGTCGCAGTTCACCGAGTCGCCGAATCCTAGAAATCCCAAGAAATAAACGTGAGTATAGTTGAGTACGCGAACCAGAGGTATAAACTCGTAAATTGTTTTTGTATGGCAATTCGAAAACTATTTCATAATCCGTAATATAATATATACTATCATTGAGTTTGAGCTGACATTTAAACGCATGGTATTAATAGTTCTAGCTTCTCGTAATTATCATACGTATTGGTATACCTACTGCGCATATATAATTTACATTTTAATTTACCTGGAGTATCGACGATGGTCAGCCTCAATCTCACCCCGCGCTCCTCGATATCCATAGTTTTTTTCTCAACTGATGTCGTCTTCTCGACTCGTTCTGGAATGATCGGGCAATTAAAATGATATATGGTACGTAAATTAGCTGTTGTAGCCGATGATGTAGCATGCGAGGTCTGTTGAAGCAGAAAATACCCAAAGCATCAGGAATTCGCCGATCTTTGTAGAGATCCCCGAGAAAGAGGCTGTTTATCAGCGTTGATTTTCCAAGCCCAGTTTCGCCCACGACCATCAGCGTAAATTCGAATCCTCTCTTTACGGACTTCCTGTGGACTTGCTCGGGTAGCGTTGCAAACCCAATATAGTCCCTGTCTTGTTGAACAAATTTCGAAGATTCTCTTTAATTTACTTTGAACACTCCGAATCGAAAGTAATTCCAACTATTATAGCACGATAAGACCGCTGAAGCGTCATATACCAGCATGTTCGTAATTTTTTAATTTCCGGCGTTTTAACAACAAGTTTGCATTGTTAAACATAATTCATATCTATATATTGTATCTAATAGTTTCAAGCCTACTCCAATTACCCATTGTAGTCTATATAGGTAGATAGATATGATGCATATCTGCTTTTAAGTTAAGGTTGATAAAAGTTGTGCACTTACCGCCAGACATATTGATGATTTCTATATTACAGATGTTACAACAATACAAATGATAACAATTATCCAACTGAAGCCGCGACCACGTGAAACCGCCGTTCTTGCCGTCACTTGCTAACACGATGCAAAATCAAGGAAACTGTTCGACGAAGAATTGAGTAATATAGAGCGCAATGATGACGCTGGCTTTCTGTTGACAATAATATTCCTAGAGTAGATGTTGTATGCCGGTGGGACGAGATTGCGAGGGGTGAAAGTGTGAAACTGCGCCAGCGCACTACACCCTCGCACCAGTATACCCTAGCGCCCTGGATCAATAATATATCCTTTTCTTTTCTTCCGCCACGCCGTCATTTGCAAGGTGGACGAAAAGTCCCTCACTGTCAATGACACTCACACTTTGTTATATTTATATAGTACCTATACTTTAATGTGTAGGTATATTTTTTTAAGATACAATTAAACATTGAACACAGCTTTGATAATGAGTATAATAATATTATATCGATGCTGCAACAATATAATTTGCCAGATGTATTTGTACCAATAATCAGTTGCCTCGTTATTTTCCACTTTCCCCTCCCTGCATCTCTCCATCTAAAATATCAAACAAGCGGTAGTTAGCCACGTATATATGCTTATTAATTATTATACTGTGATTTTTTCCCGCCAAAATTTCAGCACACCTTCTCGGGTCAAATGCTCTCCTGATACCAGGAGTAATTTTTCAGTCAACATTTCTAAAACTCTGAAAATCGCTACTAATTAATTATAAAGAGAGACGTGCATGAAGCAACGTATGCATGCCCATATCTATACACTACTCTTTTCCCCCTCCAAAAATTTCAGAGCACCTCCTCGGGTCAGATGTTATCCTGATACCAAGAGTATTTTTCGACTTAAAATTTCTAAGACTCTGAAAATAGCTAGTATAAATAAACTATACAGGGACGTGCATGAAGCAACTTATGCATGCCCATATCTATACACTGCTCCATTCCCCCGCCAAAAATTTCAGCACACCTCCTCAGGTCAGATGTTCTCCTGGTACCAGGAGTATTTTTCGACTTAAAATTTCTAAGACTCTGAAAATATAGCTAGTATAAATAAACTATACAGGGACGTGCATCAAGCAACGTATGCATGCCCATATCTATACACTACCCCTTTTCCGCTGCAAAAATTTCAGAGCACCTCCTCGGGTCAGATGTTCTCCTGATACCAGGAGCAATTTTCGACTACAAATTTTTCCAACTCTAAATAATGCTGTTTTTTCTCATTTCTATAGTGATTCTATGATTTGTAAGTTGTACAGCCTAACGCTTAATTGAGAAAATGACTCGTAGGAAGAGGAAAGTGAAAATAACAAAGCAATTGATTATTATTGGTATATTGAATAATTTATTGCTGCTGTGTTGATACAATATTCATTGTTGGAGTATGTACACTATTGGGTTTTGGGGTGTCAAATAAGAATACGCTCGAGTTATATTTGTAAAGTTCATAAAGACTTTATTTAGTTTTTCACTTGAAAGGCACGTCTACTTCTTTCTACTCATGCAACAGAACTGACTCTTAGAAGAGTCTCGGGTATGCATTCTGTATACAGAATGCATCCCCTAAACTTATCCTTATTACTCTAATATAAACTGTATCGGTGCACAGCTCACCGTCAAGAGATCTCTAGACTCAATATATCTGTTTAGACTATAAGATAAGCGAGGTTGCTTTTTGTATATACACTCACACTCACACATCAGTGTGGTGAAATCCAACATATATACATATTACATACAGTAATTTGTGATTGTTTCTTAAAAATAAATCTCTGTGATTGTAGTATTCTAAATAGGAAAAAAAAATCATGAATAATTGAACAATATATTGATAATATAGTTGTTTGTCAGCTGCTCCATGTTCAGTGAATTTGTATTTTCTTTCGTTCTATGTGTTTCAACGAAATTCTCGTTCAGATATCTATAATGCAAACATAAATGCAATAATAGATCAGTAATTCTTTTCAACTTCTTCGCATTATTTCCACGCGCCACTATCTTTCATTATGTAGATTGTAGTGATGAATGTAGTAGTAAAGAGTTAGTAGTTTTTTTATACTGCTTCTCAGAATATTTACAATGCGCCATTTGCCACGCCTCCACGAATATAATGAAAGGGTCGTAATCTTTTTTTGTCCGCATATTTGTTCAGCACCACTATCTTTTCATTCATCGACGAGCGCTTCTCAGAAAAGGTAGTAATTTTTTTATCCGCATATTTGTGCAGCACCACTATCTTACTATTCGTTCATTCATACGCGACTACCGCTCTCTATGGATCAATGGAGTAGTTGCTGCGGGAGGGAGTATTGAAAAACTAGCGATGTGTACAAACGAACGAACAATTAAAAGCACAACTCAAAGTAAGAATTCATACATGTCTTCATGCATATCTCTATATCTATTAGGGTCAGGGGCGGATGTACCTAAGGGCTTTTTGGGCTTCTTTGTTCATTAATAAACTAATGAACGAAATCGATTCAAATTTTGACAGTGAATTGCTCAAGTAATATAGAATGGTGGAAAGTCCCTCATTTTGCGACTATTATAAATTGTTTTTTTTTTTGTGGTCAGTGACACGTGCTCTTGTTGTGGCACTTCACACATTTTTGTGCTATAGTACACTATATAAATAAATGATGGAAGGACAGGGATAGTGTTAAATAACAGAGCAATTGAATAATTATTCATAGATCGAAGAATTTATTGCTGCAGCATTGATACAATCGTGTTCATCGTCAAAGTTGTATAGAATTTGTAAATTGTAATTGATTTTTGAAAATAAATATCAAATATAAATTGGTCGAGTATCTTTATTTTCTTCCTGGCATAATAAGGAGTTATCTTAAAATAAACTAAGGCCGTATCACAATAAGATCCTACTTAATATAATTAACTTTGCAAAGGATGACGAGTGTTATACTATTATTGCGTTCGGAATATTTCTATCGAATCTGGTGAACGCAACCCCACGCGTACTCTTCGATGCCACTAGGGCCACTGAGGTCACTGACCCCCTGACAGATGCCATTACCCCAGGTCAGTGCTCCTCGTCGGTAAGTTGTGCCAGCAGGGCGACAAATGGTATCGCCATCTCGCGGTCGCATTGTCGAACTATTTTGTGCCGATAACGTCGCGCCAGCGCTATCTAGGTGGCGCCTTGTAAATTACTTTTGCCGCAAATATTGGGCGGTGATCAGTTTGAATTTGAATTCTCGATATTGTTTTTTATTACCTTCCATCCAATATTATTAGACTATTTTTCAAACAACATTTCTTTTTGAGGACGAATAAAATGGAAACACATTTATGTGGCTTGAGTGAAATTAGAACAAGCACGCTGTAATACATTTGCAACATTTTTATCGACACAAAATACATCAAATATATTTTTTTTTTACACTTTGTACGGAATAAGCTAAGGTCTATATGTGATATTGTGCATACCATATTGCGCATGGTATAATCAAAAAGAGTATTACTCAACAGTTTCATTATAATATAATCATTCCGAATTAAATAACAGAACCTAATTTGTCGCAAGAAATGCGAGGGCAATATAACATATAATGTCAAATAATGTCTTTTGAAACCAATTTTACGTATAGGTGATCATTTGATTTGCGTAATATTACTGAACCGTCAATTGCTCTGTATTGAAAAACTTAATTTTAAAAAATTAGGTCGGCAGACGAGTCATTTGTTCATAATATTGTGTAGTTAGAATAAAGAAGAAATCGAATATGCACTAGTCACAGGTACTAGCCCGCACGAAACAGTGTCTGATCAAACACTAATATCAATAAAAGACCAAAGATCGCGTCAATCTCGACAAGGAATTTTTCTTTTATCCGTAATAAGATATAGATATCCCATTAAGACATAGGTCGCACAATTAGAGGAATACCTCGCACGTCTATCGCCCCATTGCACTACATTTTGACTACAATAAACTCTATATGTAACGTATTCATTTCTATCGATTACGTATTTGGAAATTCCTCCATCATTCGGCTCGGCGAAAAGAGAATTTCATAGAACCGTTGAATAATAATTCATCAAGTGTTAAAATGATACGTCCTGATTCATGTTATAATTCTATTGGTAAATTAAATAATTTGCTGAATATTTGCTTAACACATAAGTAGCCGAGACGCAGTGCTGATTGATGGCTGTGAATTATTAAACATTTGATTAAAGCCTTTATTCAAGCTATGACCAAGAAAACCACGAACGATTCGCTGCTTCCTTAGCAGTCTCTTGACTGGGTGACGACGGCACAGAGGTGGATGGGGGGGTAGCAGTTCCTTCGGGAGATACAGATTCATCTGGTTTTACGTTGACTTTCTTGTTTGTTTCTTTCTGCATGTTTGACTCGTACTCCCGTACATCTTCAAGAGTCATTCCGTACCATTCGTCTAGCCATGCGAAGGCTTGCCGATGTCCAAGCAACAAAATATCGCGAACACACTGTAAAATAAAGAAAGTTGCTAGGTTGCTAGTGCTAAGACCAGCTACATTACTCTACCTTAGTTAATCTCTGTCTTTTATAAGTGTCAGTTATCTTTAGGTAAACCTTTATTAAGTCTATGTACTTCTTGTTATTTGTTGGCTTCTCTAAGGGGACACTGTTTCCGAGTACAATAGATATATCCTATTCTATCCTAATTCTATTCTAGAATATTTTCAAGTATACTACTATGCACAGAGTTTAATGGCAAAACGAGAGAAACATATACGAGTTTTTTCACCCTGTGAATGAATTCTTCAACTCGTGTCCGCATTCCCCATACTTCGAACGAAGCCTGGACTAGTTTATAGGAGCACATTATCGGCTGCGTAGTATCCTTCCATCCTTCTACGAGAGGCCCTCGCCCAGTTATTTTGGATTTAAAATATTTTGGGTCCTAATTAGAAAACGTAAGATTATAAATACTGTAATAGAAACATCAGCCTCGTCGCTTATTTCACATAATTGCATTTCTTTTTGAGGAAGAGGGAAGTCTTGGATGAATTTCAATTTGAAACCGGAATTTCATTCCATTGAATCAACAAACATGGACTGAGATAGAAAGAGAGAGATTGGCATTTGTTTTCGATTTGGCATGCTTCAACAGAATGCAACAAATTCTATAACATACCTCCTCTTCTTTATAATGCTTGGCAGCTATTTCATCGTATGCAATGTCGATAAAATCAACTTCTCGATGAACAAGTTCCACAGGAGTCAGACCTAAACACTAAACATTGTGAATAATATCATTTGTCAGTGTTATTCATTGTTACCATTTGAATGTGTGTCTCACTCTAGATTGTAGGTAAATAGCTCACATTTTCACTGGAACCGTTGTTGTTTTCGTATCTCGTATTGATGGATATATGGAACGTGGGTATGAATGAGCACTGAAATTTAAATACACCGATGGTAAAATAGTTACCAAGCATGTAAATGAAATGATAATACTTACAGTATATACTGCAAAGACCCATGTGATGCCCATGCAATAAAATATTCAAAGTTATTAAGTGTTTATTGCCAGTAAAATATGTTAGGACGGCAATGAATAAAGAGTATTGGAAGACTCGTCCAAAAATCTTTTTACCTGTGATTGTGAAGGGATAGTAGTTCCAGGCCTTCTCAGTTACGTAAAATATCTTAGGTACAATTGATTGAATCCAATAAGGTAGCTTACTGAAACAAAGTGAGTAAACAATCATTTGACCATCAATGGAATTGGTTATTTGGCGGTGAATATATTTTTATAAACAATACGACGTCAAATTTATATAAATTTGAATATCTTCCATCAATGATCAAGATAGGGGTGAATTGAAATTACTTTGAAAGGTGAATTCTCTTCTCGGTGAATTGGCCCGCTCCGTGAGTAGCATGTTCGCACGGTGAGGACTCGATAACTTCAACACCTTCGGCGGAATCAGATTGCTCGTGACTATGCCTTGCGATCATGTATAATTGGCCAATTTGATACTAGAATATGAAAAAAAGAGGATAAACTTTTGAGTCTTTGAACCATCCAATCTGATATTTGTACTTGTCGATAGATGCGTAAATGCAGGTAGAATTAGCAAAAGGCTTTAGATTGGGAGGAAAGGAATACTCCAAAGATTAGATTAAATCAAATGATTTATTTTCTTATGAAAAGATGTTGGCCTTGCAAGAGCATTGATATACTCTCAGATTGTAGATGGTCTGATTTAATTACAACGGTATGTCGAATGGTATAGTATTCTAACTATAATTGCTTTAAGCAGCTAGCTATGCTTAATTATTTCATGATCCACGTATGTGTTTGTCAATTATCGAGCCACTGGTGCAACTCGATTATTGTAATGAGTACATACATAATTAGTTAATTAGTAATGAAATGGGTGTCATCGTTGAGAGTTGAAACGATTAGATAAATATAGTTTATACAAGTATATAAGTGTCAATTTCCTCAATTTTTTTTTTTTTCATCAATTCTCGGTGTATTCGTAGAAATGAAAACTGTTATCGGACTACACACCTCTTCTGTGGTGAACGGCATACATATACGATATTCCTTGGTCAATACCATGGCGATAAAATATTCGCCAGAGGTTGTTAAGGAGCTGGACAGATAGTGATCGTACTTCTGCTGATGAATCACCAACTTTTAGTTAGAAAATTGTAAATTTAATAAAGAAATTGACAGCTGATTCACGCAGGTATAATGGCACGCAGAAGACTCGACGAGATAAACACCATAGACTGAGTGAAAGCCGAAAGTGGCCGAAAGCCGAAAGGTAACTCACGTCTGGATTGCGATTCTGTAACTTTAAAGTTACAGAATCGCAACCCTGATCGCTGGTCGCTACCCTACTTGTCATATATTATCGACTATCGACTATCGATTATCGATTATCGATATATCGTATCATTAATGATCGCAATATGTCAAGGGTCTCGATCAGCTGCTTTCGTATACATGTATTACGTGTCCATACATAACGAATTGAAGTAAGAAATTTTCTGTGATGTGGACAATGATTATATTGAGATAACGCGAAGGGATGACGGACATGTAATTAGAGAATAGGAAACAGAGGAGCCTGTAAAAGGGTATAAATATAAACCATCGTTGAATCAATGGCTTACCAAACGTTCCGGCAGGAATACCTGCAGATGCCTGTGGTGACGCGAGCTTACACGACTGCTTGTGTCATCACGACTCTAGCCGTGGTACATATTTCATTATCAACAAATAAGCTTCAACCTTTGCGGATAATTGTTTTCGACTAAATTCACCAACTCCCCTAACGTCCAGACGTCCCCTATATATCTGTTATCATTTATCATTATACTTGTGACACACGTCATCACTCGATTGAGGTTACAATTTATTTACATTTGATTTTTCTTCATTTTTCAGCAACTCGACCTTGTCTCTCCGTTCCAATTATACTTCAATCCAATTTTAATATTGAAACAATACCAGGTAAAGTATAGAAACAGTTTCTCAAACAAATCTCAAATCTCGAATATTACGAGGTGGTCAGAATGGACAGTGACATGCAAAAAATGTATACCTGCAACAGATAATATCTTACATTTTTGTCGACCACTAAGATATGATTTTCTGAATTCCACCTTCGCAGCTATGGCGACTCATTACAACTTTCCTATTCTTCGGGACGGTTGGGTTCAATTTCTTCTTCAATATGATATTTACATATCGTTATTGCCGGATGCTGGAGGAAGTCTCGTTCCGCGGCAGAACCGCCGACTTTGTTATGATGTTCATATTCGGTGGGATCTGCATGATTGTATCCTTGCCAAAAACACCTTGATTTATTTCAACTTCTCTATATTCTCATTGAGAGAAAATTATATATTATCCTTATATTATTATAGATTTTTGCATTTTTCGTCAACCTATTATTCCTCGGCCAAGCATTCACCATCATGTTGGTGTACATATGGTCAAGGCGGAATCCTTTCGTCAGAATGAACTTCTTCGGGCTTCTCAATTTTCAAGTCAGTTTTCTTTTTTTTTTTTTTGTTGTAAAAATCCAGAACCGGAACTTTTCTAACAATTTTTCATTTCATACAGCTCTTTGTCTCAGATTTATATAATCAAACATCACGGAGGTTGCATCGATCGCATGATTAATATTTATAATTATTACCTGTTTCATTTAGGCCCCGTATTTGCCTTGGGTGCTCTTAGGATTCTCCGTTCTATTAGGAAACGCAATCTGGGTCGATTTAATCGGCATGGCGGTAGGACATATGTACTATTTTGCAGAAGATGTGTTTCCCCGCCAAAACGGCGGCTTCCGTATACTGAAGACCCCACAGATATTGTGAGTTTATTTTTGAGATCAATACAGTCTTAAAGACCATTTATCAAAAATACACAAACCTATCCCCTATAATCCAGGTATGACAGGTAATTATTTGTGAAATCTAAATTCCTTTCTGTAGAAAAACTCTATTCGATGCACACGCAGAGGATCCAAATTACACACCTCTACCTGAGGATAGGCCAGGCGGCTTCAGATGGGGCCAAGGTGCCAACGTGCAGTGATTAGTGCAGACGTTTACCGACGAATAAACACATTATTATCATCATCACAATCATCATTCAGGTGTTCCAAGTAAATCCTCACACCATTCTTTTGCCGATGAATTTTCAATTAATTTCGACACCGGTATAAGTATGCATTCACTGGGTCCCCATTGACCCGGCGGTTAATTGGCAGAATTGAAAAGAAAGAAAATAGAGCCAGGTAAACGTGTCAAGTCGATTTTTAAGCGAGAAACAAGTTGTAAAATAAAAGGATTTAAAAATAGACCCATCCAGGCAGTTTTGCTATCATTTGATCAATTGGTATATAATGTTGTATATTGAGTGGACTTTAAGTCCAACTAATATAGGTAGTTATGATAATATAGTGTGATTGAACGATCAAACAATTTCCTGCTGTTATAGTGGAAAAAGGATGCAAGGGTTTAAAGTTGATTTTTTACGCAATTCCAAAATTAAATAAAACTGAAATGATAATCAGAGAAATTAGATGAACATATTCACCGCATGCAAGCGATACATGCAGTTTACTTTTTTCTTTTTTCTTTTTTCTTTTGCACTATAACTGTACACGATATTATGAGATTTTCAAAGTTATACTATTAAATTCTAATAGAATATAATTCTCTATTTTTATTCCATAACCCTCGTCTCTAGTATTGTGAAGGGGTTGTTGTTCCTGGTCAAACGTTGTTGTTACAGTCTTCTGTTGTTTTATATGAAATTGCTCTGTTCGGTATGTATGTATGTAAGCATGAAACATGGCGACCGTCACAATTGATTCATAGTTCGAATATTTTCATCGTTATACTTTAACAAGGAGCAATTCTGATTGGTATGTTGAATGTTGCTAGAGTTTCCTGATACTATTGAAATTAAAAAGAGATACCGACAGCTAAACTTGATTCCTTGCTCACCAAAACTGTTGAAGACACAGCGAGCATTTATTCGCGTGTATTATTATCTGTCCAAGTTTTGTCGTACTATATTCATACTTGTGTAAAATGTCTTATTATCTGTGATTTAGTCTTTAAAAAGTAAACTATCGATTAACTTTCAGCGAGTTAAATGAAATAAGAGTTTCTACATTGGGGAATGTTAGAATAGTTCTTGGGCCCACAATGTTGATAGTCATAAACTCATAAATCATGATCAATATTCAGAAGTACAAGAGGTGAACTGTTACAAATGTAAGCGGAATATTTATTAATATTAAGATGCATTAATGACTTTCTAGTTTCTTACAATTAGATTTAGGGTGCACAAAATGATGAGATTGATCGCGATTGATCACGATCTTGAAACTATTCCCCAAAGAATACCATCTACATGTTCTTACTTCTTGTACCTCTTTGACGTACTAATGTATCAGATTTCGACTAGCTACACTTGTAACAATGTATTATCTTATGTATATGTATATTATACATATACAATATACAATATACATATATAACTATTGCTATTAATGTTTCGTTTTAGCCATACTATGAAACCAAAAAGAAACACTCGGTGGTATAATAACATTCGGTTGAATTTATTACGCAGTAGTAGAATGTAATACTATAATTAGCACCTACATGGATGGAAATTTCAAATTTAACGAGAGCACATCTTGCGGTAACATGATATATGTAACGGGGAGGTGTAACAGTGAACGGTGTACAAAGAGTTGTATGTAATGGCTTGTGCCATTTTCAAATATTTACAATAACTCAGCATATTGTTTGTTGAAAAATGTCTATTATTCTTTTGTTTATTATAATTGAACAGGAACAGATTATGTAATTGTAATTGTAATTGGGCGGTTGAAAACAAAAAAACAAAGAAAAAAAAAAAACAAAAATCGTTTATATCTTATCGGTGATGAAATAGATAGATAATAGATCAATTTTATTGTAATTTCTCTTCTCCTTTTCGAACAATGTGAAGAAAAGAAAAGAAAACTTAGACATTACGACTCCCATGATATTGATTTTCAAATTTATGAAAGCATTAGATGGAATAAAAATTGATAAATCGTAGACCACTTTGTTTAACGTATTTATTACATCCTAAATGTAGTTTTATACTATCATTTTCATAGTAGACGGTCAACTGATCTCTATCTTTCTTCTTGAAGCGATATTCGTATGTATATGTTCGAAAATTGTAGTTCAAACTCAATTTTTCTAACAATAACGCCTATTAGGCATCTTAAATCGTTAGACGTACTTATAATATAATGTTTAAACACTTGAGTTCCAAATTACATTTTAGCACGAAAACTTCGATAACACTAACTTGCAGTTTTTTAAAATACATATTCATGCTGACCTGATTAACAGTAAACATAGGTGGTATTTCAATGCGTGATAATTCAGTAATTAAATTTCAGTTTATACTTTTTCAAGGTCTGTTATAAATTTCATTCCTAATCTGTACAAATAAGAATGTAATTTTAATATCAACAAGCAATAACTGCTGTGGTTGTCTTTCCATAAAATTTTCCATAAAAATAAATCTATTGGGATAAGAAAGAGTTAGTAATCATTATGGAACTGTGCAGAAGGCTCATAGGTTTACTTCAACTGTCCACTTCAAACATAATTAAATTATTTTCCTTGGCAAATACGTTTGTGGTAATTCCTCTAAAGAAAAAAAAAAAAAAAAAAAAGAAAAAAAGAAAAAAAAAACTTGCTTACATCTATGTATACCAAAGTATGTCATACTTGATATTATTTATCTATTAGATCGATTTTAGAACCAGTTATCTGACGAGAGAATTGAGTCAACTTTAAGAACTTCCGGTGAGAAAAAAATCTATAAATCAATTTTCAAAGTTTGACAAACAGGATCCGGTATCTGACTTTCCAAACTGAATGTAAGGAAATAATGAATCATAATTTGGAGAAAAATTTATTTAGATTTAAATAATTATCGGTTATAATAGTGGGATAGAATGATGTGCAACTAAATACATATATGCAATGACATGGACTATAATACAATGATTAGGGCTCTATTATACACATTTTCATTTATATTGCCACTGTTGCTAGAAGCACTGTGATATCGTCTGGTTTACCACCTGAAACAAGGATTCCGTTTGAATTAATTAAACTGATAAATATTGTTGGTATATTATAGTCTCGTTTCTCGGTGCGATTAATTAACAGAAGGAAAGCAAGAACAGCTGTTCCCATTACTTGAGTTACTTGTTTTCAAGTTTCACAATTAGAATTGAAAGTCCTTTGTAGCATTTTGCACTGTGGAAGCATTCATTTCCCAACAACGTAAATTGCAAAGAAGGTTTTCGGACCCATGCATGTGTTGAAATCGTCTTCATTGTGGCATTGCCGAATATTTGGTACTAACCTATGGCATCTATTCCATTTTCTCTAGCACTTTGGGCAAACGGTGACATAAAAGCTCCGTCGAAAGCAAGACTGCGGGCCATCCAGGCTATTGAATTCGCCACTCCCTGGAGTTTGGTTGGATCACGCTCCCCTTGGACTTTGCGCATCTCTGTGACTAACAACTGGTCAGGTACATTGTCGAATACTCCGTCAGTTGCTAAAAGAATTACATCTCCATCTTCGACGCCAAAGCTGGAAGTATCCGCGGCTTCTGGCCTGTGGAAACATTATCAATAGTGAAACTAAATGTTAGCTTTGACTTCAGTTGAGGTACTAATATACTTTAGACCCCGATTATTACAATTCAATTGTGAGCAGCATCAAATTTGTTGAAATAAAGAATACAAAAACATAATTTATGAATATATTTCAAATAAAATACAATATTCCAACAATATTGTTTTGATATTGAAAATGCTATGTAATAAAATGAAATTCTTTCTCACCTATCGCTAAGCACTAGCCCACTATGGCCGGGTGGTGGTAACGAAAGTTGAAAGGGAGTGTTGAAGTAGTGTTGCTGTTCAGAAGAACGATGTACTACTTCGCCTCTCCTAACAACTACAAATCCGCTATCCCCTATGTTTGCTGCATAAATGCTGCTGGTCTCTTTATTTAGTATAATGACGCACGCCGTGCTGCTGCCTAAGTTTTACCATCAAAGAAAATAGTCAGCTTAGTCTGTTAGGGAATGATTAAAAATATTTGTATTGGAATTGGAAAAGATTTCTCCTCACCGAGTATGGGCTGCTTGTTTTCCAATAATTCATAATAGCTACGAGCCAGCAGACCTGCAGGCTCGGACGGGGTGAATCTCCCCATTGTGACTAGCCTCTCGCAAGTTCTCATTAAAAAGTTCGAAAACTCTCCTGGATCTATTCCGTAATGTCTCCATCCACCTACGCCGTCGGCAACGCCTGATGTGGAAAAGTGAAGGTAAGTTATTAAAACTGTATTGCTCGATGATAACAACCAAATTGGCTTTCTATCGAAAATAAGTTGCGTAACAATGATGCAAGCCTCCCCAAACCACGGGACTTGTCACAATTTTCTTTGCGTACATAATGGGTGACGAATGTAAAAAAAAAAAGAAGAAAAAAAACAAGCTGGCGAGAAAGTTGGCACAATTACAAAAAAAAATATCTAGCTAAATTGTATTTGTTTAGCGAAAATGCCAAACAACACAACGTGGTTGATATGCATATGTATAGTAGGATGGTCACGGGGTCGGATCTGGATGCTCTCGCATCTCATACCTTTGAGTTTTTTTTTTTTTTTTTTTTACCAAAACTCTAAATATAAACTGACTTGTGATTCTGAGTCGATTTGGCAACTCCTATCACGAGGGGTAATATTTATAATTTTTGAACAGGTGCCACTGTGTCACATGCATCGTTGATTTTATTATTATCATTTTTATTTTATTCCATTTGATTCTATTTTTCTTCTCTTTATTTTTCATATGACCACACTCTATTGCCAAATAAAATAATGTCTACAATGTTGCATTTCAAACTTTGCTATGATTACATGCAACATCCAAACAATGAATTTCTACACTATCTATGAATTGAGCCCGGATTCAAACACATCTCCGATCTTCATTCCTTTCATCTTCCTCGAATAAATGAGATTCTACATTTATTATCTACAATCACCTAGTCTGTAAAAAAAACACTTAGAAATATGGCATAAAATGATTGATTTTACGCTCAATACAAGTCAAAGTTTATCAGTATAGTCTACTTCTTGGTCTGTTTCTCTGTGTCAAATGGATCTGGACTTTGGAATGGTGAATCTTTGACCAGTTCTAAATTTTCAACCTTGGAATCAACATGTCGTTATTATTTTACCGCGAGTTCCACAACCTTCGATCAAACCGGCGAAACACTTTTATAACCGATTGCATTCAAGCTTAGATACCCAGATTGCACGATACAGATATTTCGTCGTCAGATGAAACAGATTTTGAATGTAGTCTTCGAAGATGAAATATCATACCAATCTAGCTAGTGACAGCTGCCTTTAAAACCATTTTATCCTGACTCTGGGTCTAGAAACGATGCATGTGACACGCTGATAAATTAACAAATCCACGACACAACAGGGAGGAAATTATTTTCTTTAAATTTCTCCCAGTTTCACTGGGAGCAGGAAATATGTCTTAAAGATAACGGATGGCAATCTACCGGGTTAAGTTATCAATAAATGACTTGGGATTACTGGGACGATTCGAAGAATGAAGAATTTATACGAAAGCCAAAGGGTATAAAGTTCCGTTCGAGAAAGTGAAATGAATAGGAACGAATGTCGTTTACTTGGGTCGTTTACTTAGGTTAGCCAATAGCTTGTGGACTGCTTATGGACTACTTTTACTTACCGAGTACTTCGACGGTCTTGAATTTAGCATTGAACCAAGCATCGTCTCCGAATTGTCCTTTACGTATTCTACCACGAGCAAAGTCCTTCGGAAATCCGCATACAGCAGAGACGAAAGATGCTTCGCGTCGTTTATTTGCGCTAGGATCGGCGCACGCTGTATAATTTGATATTCCGTTCCATATCGCTCGGGATAACAGCCTCCCAGTCCAATAAATGGACTGCATTATATGATCGAATTAAAACTTTAACACACACATGTCTTAGGGCTGTAACTGTTAGGTTGCATAAGAAATTAAACTGAATTGAATCCCATGTTTCTAAAGTTTCTTATTATTATATTTCCTCGTTACGTTGACGTGAACGTGAGCAAAAATCACAATCGCCACTTGCAACGAGTTCGGAGAATCAAGTTTCACAATTTTGTTCAGGCCTAGTTTATTCGCTAACCCCGCAGGACAAAACCATACCACCACCCCCGCGATTTTTTTTTTCCTTAATTTTGATCACCGACAAGAATATACAAGATCGAATCGCTACAAGAAAATCCAGTGTTAACCTTGAATAGGAATTTTCAACAAAGGGCACACACGTGAGAACCACGAGTACTGCGTATCTAGACGGTCTACTCTTCGTTCGTTTCGGTTACGATGGAAAAATCGGTGTCTAACTTCCCCGAATGTTCGGGAAAATACCTATACGAGCATTGGCGACAGGAGATCATCGGGCCACGTGCTTTCGTTCCATGAGTATGAAAAAAAAACCCACAAATGCGAGGCAGAAAAATAGAACGATAAAGGTGGAGACACACAGAAGTCCATAAGCCATAAGCAGAATGCATAGCCATAGATATAGATATAAGATCTGCAGTAAAAGCGAAGTGATGCGCATGCGCTATGGATTATGCTTTCTGCTTATGGCTTATGGACTCCTGTGTGCTTCCACCTTTACACAGGTGAAAAGAGAAAGGAAAAAAAAAAAACTGATAGAAAATACGTATTGAAAATCGTTGTGCTACCGTAATTTTTCAACAGAAAAATAATTAGTAGCTTTACGTCGATACAGAATGGTAATCGTAGGTGGATTGTTACGAAGATCTGCGACCGACTCACCGAGACAATTATACATGTATCTTTTGCGCGAATGTCGCAAGCTGCCCCGAGGTCCACAAGAATATTACAAACACTCTGTCAAACAAGTGGGTATAATATCGCGGCTTTTTATCTTCCTGTTTTTGGATTAGCACCGAAAATTTATGCTCCTTATTCGACGACACATAACCTTACTTTTTCCGGAAATTATAACCTCGAAGTAATCTCATTAATTCCCGTTAAAATCCTTCGTGTAAAATCGTGTAATATCTGACGATTAATTGTTATTGTCGTTCTCATTGATTGGCAGAGTTTTAAGCAGCACGCAAACGAGCCGGACGCCGAGCGCGTGAGGGAGATAATAGAGAAGGCTTACGCAGACTCCAAATGGATTTTGAAAAAGGTAACATGGCTGTTTCTTGCTGAATTCAACAATTCCTACAATTAATTGATTCATATTTATTATTTCAGTACAGCAAGGATTCTGGACAAGCCTAGAATGAGACTGAGAACTAGTTCTGTTTATTCATTTTAATTATCTCCCGCCTAGTAGACGTAGGAAAATGAGTTGCCTACTTGTAACTTCCCACGGTGGTATAGATGCCCAAGAATTTTGGAAGGCTGTAAAGATATGGCTGCGTAATCCACATGTTGTAAACCGCAGGATTTTAACAAACACACAACTGTTTTTCGTCCGGGCGAACATAGAGATTGAGTCTACCTGTACGGCTGACTGGAACGAGAGACTAGAGAGAGTCGTCCAACTGCATGGCAAATACTCAGCTCCTGAGCAGACTGACTTTCTCAAAGCATTGAATTTGGAGCAAATTGGGGACACGCTGGCAAGCATTGATATCGACGATCCACTTGACAACGGATCTTATATCTATTTACAGAAATTACTACCTCGTCATCCAGAGAAATTTTCACAGACACTAGAATTAGCAATCATTGATAAGCCAAAAGGAAGAATTACATTTCTTTCCAGCTTTATCGACAAGACTAAACAGCCTCTAGGTCTCAAGCGGCCATACAGACTAGAATATGATTCAGAATCTTGGACAGTTTCGCTACACATCGATGGAGAAGAAGACTTTGATGAAGATCCGAGCATCAAGTGGCTGAGGGAACAGTTCTTTCCACGTTTTGTCAAATGGACAGACGGGGACAATCTCGGTAATGGCCTGACTTCTGGATCCTTGAATTTAATATCCGTGGAAAAGTATGCCGCTCTATACAACGAACTGAAGAAAACATATGGTACAGAAATGGTCAAAGTTTGGCCTGAAACTACCGATCCAGCCAAGTTTGTCTATGAAGACGTCGCTATCGCTACTTACCTCTTGCTCTTGTGGGAAGAGGAGAGAAGTGTGAAGAATCTGAAGGGGAAACAGTCCTTTCTTGACCTTGGCTGTGGGAATGGTTTACTGGTCCATATACTGGCCAGTGAAGGACATCCCGGGCTTGGAATCGATTTGCGAAAGAGAACTATCTGGGACATGTATCCCAAAAGTACTCGCTTGGAGGTGAGTTGATATTTGTTTGAGTATAAATTGGCCAGGTGTTGAAATTTATACAATTAAACTTGAAAATGAAGTGAAATTTATGTTTCAGGTAAGGACTATAGTACCTTCGGCGTCTAGTTTGTTTCCTGAAACTGATTGGCTGATAGGAAATCATTCGGACGAATTAACACCATGGATACCTGTGATAGCAGCGCGTAGTTCATACAGATGCCAGTTCTTTCTTTTACCCTGTTGTGCCTTCGAGTTCGACGGTCGAAAATATCAGAGAGTCAGCGCTGCCAAGAGCCAATACTTTGAGTACATGAATTATGTGAAGAAAATTTGCGAGGAGTGTGGCTTCAAGACTGACATGGATAAGCTAAGAATTCCATCGACGAAAAGAATTTGTTTGATTGGACGCGAAAGGACTTATACCAAAGAAAGTAAAGAGCTCCAAGAGGATGCGATTCGGGCGCTGATTAATGCTAGATCTGTGAAAAATCAAAGTAAAATAAGCACTACATGCGGTGTATCTGACAATACCTTATGGTCAGCAGACTTTAAGCCCAGGGAAACCGTTGAAAGAGTGAAGAATTGTACCAAAATCAATAAAAGTTTGATTACCGATATAGTTAATCTAGTCGCTGGTCAACTTTTGTGCAAAGTCAGAATGATAGATATTCAGGGGTCTAATGATAAATGGAATGCCGGGGGCCAGATTGAATTGAGTCAAGTAGCTGGGCTACTATCGCAAGAAATGTTGAAAGAATTAAAAAGCGAGTGCGGAGGTTTACAAACGCTGCTCAAGAATAATGGGGACATTTTTCAAGTTATACAGGGAAAGGTTCAGTTCAGGGTACCTGGTAGTAACACAGACTTGGTACGTAAAAAAAAAAAGCAAACCAATTCTCAATTATCAAGAAAGTCAAAGCTCTGCTGGTTTCACAAAAACCATCCCAATGGATGTCCAATTAACGACGAAATGTGCAATTATAAACACTGATTACCAGCAAAAAAGAAAACGAATAAACTGATTATATTCATAACAAGTTTTATGCCTATTTCATTACTCCTCTTCCGAAAATTTCAGGATTAGATACTCAGCGGAGAAAGGGAGCAGATTATTTTCAGAAGTATGTAGGTAGTTGGATAAACAGAGGGTTGACGAACCACAAATTGACTGACCTGTAGAGACGTTTATTATCTGGACAGTATTTTTTTTTAATTTTATACAAGTACACAATTAAGGTATTTATATGATGCCGATTTTGTTAGCAACGTCCAGGGCGTCATAGTCCCGTGCCAATCTGACGTATGCCTTCTTCTTGCCATCAGGCCTGATCAAAGTATTTACCTTAGCGACATCGATATCGTAAAGCTTCTTGACCGATGCCTTGATGTGGTACTTGTTGGCGCGTGTGTGAACAATGAAGACCAAGGTGTTGTTGTCTTCAATTTTTTTCATCGCAGCCTCAGTCGTCAAAGGATACTTGATGATATTGAAGGCATCCATGCTGGAAATGAAAAATACTTCATTAAAATCATGAGTCATTCAAATCATCCAAGCCTGTCTCGCCGGCAGAAGAGATTCGTCAGAATTGTGTTTTTTTTTTATTTTCACATTTATCAAAGAGATTCCCACACAATTAATCATCATATAGTAACGGTGTCAATTGATCTCTTAGGAACTGGATTTAGGCCAAGAAAATTTAGACAATTACCGATTCCTGTTGGGCACAGATTTCCTTGGATACTTGGGGTTCCTCGGTGGTCTGAATGTCTTGGGCCGATGGAAATGCACAGACGTCCTGATCTTCCTTACACGGGATCCATGAACACCCTTCAAGATCTAAAATACAGAGTAATTCCAATCATGTTTCTTCCTTAATTTTATCTCCCAGACAAAATTAGGTACAATAATAACAATAATAATAACAACAACAAGAGTTAAAGTCAGAACTGTGTATAAAGTTTTGTTTTCATGTTATCTCAAAGAGATTCCCACACGCAAATCATCATGTAATGTTGTTGTAAACAAGAATACTGCTCAGACTTTCCGGCTCGATTATACCATTGATGCATCTGTCCAACTATCAACTTTAAACCGATCCTTTGTATATCTCACCTTCTTTTGAGCCTTAAGAGCCTTCTGCACGGGTTTGGAAGGAGCCTTTCCACCCTTGGCAGATTTTTTGGCAGCAACATTCTTCTTGGGCTTGGCTACAGCTGGCTTTGTTGCAGCTTTAGCCACAGGTTTGGCAGCAGCTTTGGCCGCTGGCTTGGCAGTTGCTGGCTTCTTAGCAGCAGGCTTGGCCGCTGGCTTGGTCACCTTGGAGGTCGAAGCTGTGGTAGCTGGCTTCTTTTCTGTTTTCTTCTCTGCCTTCTTCTCGGCAGGCTTGCCTGAATATTGGAAGAGACAATTTTTATAAATTGTTCGGGAAATTTGCGCCGATAATCGGCCAAAATTATTTTCACGGCCTTAATAGTTGATGTTTCATTTCAACAGAAACAGGTTTCAGAGTCCGCTAACGTAGAAACAAACGGTAATGGATTTAGCGATACCAAATTGCTCAAAGAAAAGAATTCGACGAAAACTTCCGATTTGTCGTGACGGCGGGTTTTAGGGTTAGGAAAGGACTCGCGCTTCGCACAAATCGAATGAATAAGTACGCTGCTTCAGGGAATATCGAACTCGACAGAAGATACCGATAACCTTACTGATATTCGCCAACGAATAAAGATGTCAACAACATTTATAAAATAGCCATGTGGCTGAAGATGAACGACCGCGTGGTGGGGCATTTGTCAGTCTTTGTTACACGCGTAAATTGTTCGTATTCCATCGTTTAATAATACACAGTAACATCCGGAGCGTTATTCTTTATTCAAATCACCGCACAGTTTACCGAGAACGCGTTTGTATTTTTCTGTAAATAGGCGACACTCTTACCTGGTTTTTCCGTGGGCTTCGGTTTCGGAGCCATTTTGATGAAAAGGATAGAAACGCCGAGCGGAAGAGACGGCGCTAACTGTACAAGAACTGCGCGAGTTGTTGACCAACTCAATACAACATTAGGAATAATTAAATTGATGCAACGATTTCGTTCTACACTATTTATATCTCTAAATTAATCTCGTAAATAATTGTAGAGTTATTTACATATAAAATATATTCTATACATTAATCATTCAAATGCGTTGACTTACGTAGTTGCTAGCGCAGCTGGCGAGTCGTCTGCCTGATTCAATTTGAATAGTTGCCTATGCACGTAAAGGGAAAAAAGGAAAACTATATTTTATTTTATTTTTTCTTCGTTTTTAACTTTTAATACAATGACATCGGTAGTAAAAATATTGAAATCAAACATTGTGCAAGCTACGGCCAATCATACAGCTACGTTAATCTTTTTTCACGGCTCAGGTATTTTTTTAACCATAAACTGTATAACCTCAAATGCACGAATTAGGCTGAATCATTCGAATTGATTTTTATTTAAGATTTATTTCTCAAGTTACGTAACTGATTTAAACATATTACCACAAACGCCTCACGATTCTAACGGCGATTATTCAATTATATTCGTGACTATATTTATCTTCCAGGTGATACAAGCGAAAACATAAAAGAGTATTTAAAAATTATTAACAAAGATGAAATGAAGTTTCCACACATCAAAATCATTTATCCCAATGCACCGTCTCAAGCCTACACTCCCAACGGTGGCCAGGTAGTAATTCTACTTAATGGACGGACATGGTTGAAGCGAAAACTCTTCCAATTCAAAAATTCTGACTACTTCGCCAGTCATTTTTTATGCGTGATCATTAAATTCAAATCCTTCTCTTTTTTCAGCGAAGCAATGTGTGGTTTGACCGTTCGGCCATATCACGATCTGTGCCCGAATCACAGGATTCAATTGATTCCATGTGTCAAGAAGTATCAAAAATATTTGAGAAAGAAGTTGCTGCTGGAATACCTTACAGCAGGATAGCTGTTGCTGGATTTTCAATGGGAGGGGCACTGTCCTTTCATTTGGCGTACAGGTTCAACACATCCATAGCCGGTTGCTGTGCCATGTCTGCTTTTTTGAATGACAATTCTGTTGTTTATAAAGTACGGAGATATTCGAACTAGTCAAAGTTACCAATCCATTTATTGATACATTTACAGTTAGCAGGTGGTAATATTATTTTTACTGATCATTAATAGGTAGCACTTTGAATCTTGCAAAGTGAAAATCATCTTTTATTCATTGTATTTCATCAATTTCATAATTATTAAATACCTACTACTTTTTCGTTTCTGCTTCGTTTAACCGCAGACTTTGAAGACAGCTGGTACTGAGAACACGCCACCGCTGTTACAATTTCATGGAGGCAAAGACGATTTGGTTCCATTATCCT
Organism: Tenthredo mesomela; assembly: GCA_943736025.1. NCBI lineage: Eukaryota > Metazoa > Arthropoda > Insecta > Hymenoptera > Tenthredinidae > Tenthredo > Tenthredo mesomela. Next base: position 28,573,692 of record OX031019.1, on the reverse strand, counting down.
GGGGTGAAAAAACGTTTCAAACTCTTACTGGACTAGGAGTAAAGGGGGAATTTATACCCTTGAAAAATACTTATCACGAACTATCGAGGCTTGAGATTAGGAAATTTAAAGAATGGCTGGTCAATGTTTTGCCGGAAGAGTTCTAAGAACTGTCCAACTGTACAAATCTGTGTCTGAACCCGTTGATCGGTTCGGGTGGAATATAAGATGATAAAAGTAATAATTCCAAAGTCTGTACAAATAAATAGAATTACGGTCTGACAAGTAAATTGTGAGAGTATCTAGATTATTATTATTAATTTATATCTATTACTATTAATTTATGAATCTCCTAAATCAGGCGTAATATTCGGCAATCATGTCTACCGTGAATACAGATAAATACATAATTCGGAACCGTTGCTTTGAAAAGTTTTAAATCTATCACGGTCTAGTCCCGTGCTCAATAGTCTTATCAACGTCGTATTCCTTTATTGTTTACAGGGTTGATGGGTGTTACACATCAAGTCCAGGCAAACAGAGGTTTATTGACGTCACGAAGGGTGATATCAGTGCGGAGCACCCTGTAATTGGGTCACGCGGGAAAAGTTAACACCTGCACTTTCGAGATTATCGCGATCTATGTATACTTGCGCGGTTTTTTTTTCTTCGTTTTTCATTTTAATTAGAATTTTTGATAAAATATATGTATGCACAATGTATGTAGGTGCATGTATGGACCTAAACCATAATTTTACATCAATGATCGATAACATATTTGTACTATGAGGAATATGAGGAAATAAAATATTGTCTTTTAATATTGCATTACATATTTTATTATTTATTCGTAAGTTAGTATTATAACAGCGTATGTAATTCAATTTAAAACTATTCGTCTCAATTAACTTTATCGACGGGTTATTACAACGATTATTTCTTCACGCGGAAATCTGCATTCATCGAATATATATATACGGTCTTACATTGCGAGCTAAATCAATTTGCTTGATTGAAGCTGCACTCTCTGTAATTATTATGATAAAATAACAGATACTATATAAATAATGAATGCGCGCAGTATGAATTTATACCCATAGGTAATATGTGGAGCTATGGTATAATAGACGAATAGAAATTCTTAACGCTTATCATAGGTATTGTATCGCTGCATGCATTTCGCAAATTTGATATAACTATACGATTGCGCCCGAACTCGTGGATGCATTTTTTTTTTTTTTTTCCATCATGTCGAACGGAAATCGACCCGCGCGAACTCGTGGGCGGAGGAACGCCGGCGTCGGTACGCCTAAAGTTCTCGTGATGAAGAGAAAGAGAGACGTTTAGTTATTAGGAAGAGAGGGACAAGGCGATCGACCGCTTTCATCCGACGACGACGACGACAACGAGGTCGACGACGACCACAATCGCAATCACAACTTCCCACGAATGCGCTACCACAAATCCGTATTCCGTAAGTACCGGTAGCCGTGTGGTAGCAGCGGCGCGGTGATCGCGGTCTGTGGATCCTGGACTCCCGACCCCCTGGCTCCTACAATCGTCGATAGCTAGGTTCGCGACGTTCTAACAACCCCCGCCGAAAGTATTGCTAGAGTTTCTCGCGGGGACCGTCGCGTCGGTACGCGACGCAAGTATTTATTTAACGAAGACAAAGCGCGATCAGATGCCGGAGTCCGTGTAATATTATAACCAGACGAGTGATTTCACGTTATTACAGCCAGGAATTATGGAGGCGAAATTTTATACCTATAGGAATAATTCTACCGACTAGCCAAGAGGTAGGTGGTGATCGATAATTCATTCTGGTAATAATAATAAACTGTATACTTATTGTACAATTTATTCGAAATACTCAACTAACATCGCACTATAGGTATAAACTATTGGTGTAATTAGATTGATTTTTTGGATATCATATTATCGTAACGAATTCATATATACTGCATCTATTATCCAAGCATATTTCTGTAATGATAGAAATTTTATGTAGGGGTGGTTGATTTGTCTCCAGTGACGTCACGGACAGGGAGAAATACCGCTTATTGCTTTCTTTTTTTCTTCGTTCTATTTCTTTCGCGATCAATCCCCAGAGTGCGCGCTATTATATATATACGACGCTTTCGGTCTGGTATTTTTTTTTTTTCTCTCTCCTCGTAGAGTTTTCCGTGCGTTTTAGCGAGCGATATGTGTAGGTATATGAAATGCAACCGTTGTATCCACGGTTCAAAATGTACCATAATAAATACATATTGAAACTGGAACAATTCTCGATTGCTGACCAGCCAACTGTAATATGTATAACATAGATGATGTGTATATTATCCATATACCTATACTAGTATAATTCTGCCGTGTGTTTCTTATATAACCGTGAGATTTTCTATCGCGTCGAAATGCATGACAATAATATAAAGGGTGGTTTCGCTCGAAGGCTTTATCGGTAAACTACGAAACGCGAATAAAATATTGGCGATCATACGTGTTTAACGAAGAGTATGTAAGAACCGCGAGGTCAGAGGTGAGAGGTCTGATAAGAAGGAAGAAAGTCCACTGCTTACCCCCATTCATACTTCTATTTCTGTATGATGAATTGTAACAGCGATTATAAAATACTGGAAACCTTTTGAAAATAGTCGTAGACGAATTCTGAATAAGATTTCAATCTTCGTGGTATCGGTCAATTGTATCACTGTTAATTCTTCGCGTATATGCATATGCATACGCATATACACGGATATATATATCAATATCAATATTATTGTCAAAGTGCGCAGAAAACGAAGGTGTGGTAATTCTATGGCTGGTGCAAAGGTAGCTGGTATGATCGTGAGACGAATATTTAATTAGTGATTGCTGCCGAGCGTGCATCGCGGTTTACTTGACGTTTCAACGCGTATATATACGTTCGAGGTCCGAATATATATGTGTATACCTATTTATCTACGTATAATTTGTTTTGACTCGATTATGATTGATGATAGTGATTCCGACGAACGGAAGTCATCGGCGGCTCGCACCGTGTCAATTCTAATAATTTCATAATAAGTAATATACAATCGCAATTACATACGCGTCTACGGAATATAAATTGGTAATCATGAATTGATAGAGCTGCAGTAGGAACGGACCGACGTCTGGGAATGGAATGTAAAATTGTAAACACACCACGTATCCGTATTGAAAAACGAATTTCGTATATCTATTAATATGATTAATCAGTCACATTGCAACCACAAATCTGGCTGTAACCCGCGAAGCCTGCGATTATCTACAAGTACGGTAGGTATGACGTATATATATATATACGACCACACGTCGTATTCGACGGTCACGTGTAACAGTCGGAATAACGTCAGAATGGAAATGTTTCCTTTTCTTTTATAGATATACCAACGAGCAAGAATGATCATCAATCGAAGCAAGAAGTAACATTTTAATTCGCCGGCCACCGTCACCTGCAGTAGGTAATTGTTATTTAAAACAATGATGTCAATACATAATCAATAAATAATCACAGCAGTTCAATTATTTCAGTCACGAAGTGCGAGCGTCATGATATTGAAACCTCGCACCGCATTGTTGTTGATTATTGTAAATGTATTCTGCCTGTATCAAAATTATGTAATCCCACGCGCGCAATAGGGCAATCGCGACGTTTAAAAGAAAGTCGAGATCAGCTAATCAGCTCACGTATGAAAACTGTTGTTCGCGAATCATCGGTCACTTTCACTATTACTTATTTACCAGCACGTGACTCAAATGTAAAATCTATCATATACTGGGAGTATTCGTGGAAACGCTTCATAGGAAAGTAAAAACGCCTGCATACAGGCAAAACCTAATCGCTTGATGTTTGAGTTGCATGTATGCAGGTGTCCTATGAAGCGTTTCCACGAAAACTCCCGGTATATGTAAGCGGATGGTAATTATTGCGGACGGATAAGGTCCCTGCCGAATTAATTAAACTAGCCCCAATTGTACGAGATTCTATATAGTTACGATACGATGAGTTTTATTCAACTCGGTCAGTGAATTTTCGCAGTTACAATTGTTAGATGATTAGAACATATTCGAAGGTATAACGCATGTGTACCTATATAATACACGCTGCAACGAGACCACCAAATCGGAGAATACACATAAGCGATCGATGTAATATATAGTTACATTTAACCGGCTACATTTTGCTGTTGTCTGCACTCACGATTTCAATAACAATTATTTCATGAAAGTCGATTTTCAATTTTAACTAGCTTCAGCTAAGAAAAAGTTTTGAACGAGAGTATTCCATTTTTTTTTTCTGTAAATTCCGAATCTGCACTAAAAAACAGGGGTTTCTATTTAGAAAACTGAAGTTACCTTAAAAAAAACCCTACCTTTATTTGAGATATTTTTCTCTACAACGGTCAACGATTAGTTTTCGAAATATTCAGCTGGATTATTTAAAATTGGGCACCCTGTATATGTAAATTGCGATCAGTATAGTCAAAAAGTGAGAGAGATTAGTTTACTTCTAAACCCAGGCATGGGAATTTAATTCCACGCTAAGCCCGAGCGTATAGAGGTTCCTGCAGTCTGCAGATAATTATCGCTACCGTCTAACGAAAGAACTCTTTTTTCCCTGTACACAGTCGGAAGTCGCGATATACTGGCAGATAGCCATTTGGCTCCTCGAATTCTATACACTTACGGGTATAATATTTGAACCGCATTGCGGTTCGAGGGCAGAGGTCAAGGTAAAATTTGAGGAACTCGTGACGGAAGTCTACCCTAGTCGAACAAAGCACGAAGAGAATTTGTCGAAAGGTCACACTGTATATTATCATCGTTATTATTGTTATTATCAAACACACGCGTGCGAGAGTTCTGCGTGCGACTTACATATTACCTGCACGTTGTCGAAATAGAGAATAGGTATACAGTTATCGTTTCCCGCAGAATATCTTAATATATAAGGTATAGATTTTCCCGCACAAGTGCAGTGAGAAAGGGAAAAAAAAAATTGAGAAAATGCTTTTTTCTGCTTCATCTTTTACAGGCGAGATGAGCAGCAACAGCGGGGGCGGGGGATTCGGCGTCGGCGTTGGCGTCGCCGGTGGTCCGGGCCTCGCCGCCGCTCAGCAGGGTCAAGGCGTCGCGGCGCTCCTGGTGATGTTGGCTGTTCTCTGTTTCATATTTGCCTACTGTTGCTGGGGCGCCCCATTCTGCAGATCTTTGTGCAGAAGGCACTGCTGTTGTCGCATAGAGGATCCAGAGCCTGATCCACGATTCGGAAGTACGGATCAAGCCATGGTAGCTACCCCGACAATCATTCTTCTTCCACACGGGAGAATGCTCGTTGTCGACGGGACAGTATTCACACAATTTCAAGCGGACACTACGGGTAATTATTATCTCGATCGTCTCTCCGATCATTGACCATTCCTATAGGTATATAATATAGGTATAGGAATTATACAGGTTTATATTTTCGGGTATTATTCCGTTACGTATATCGTTACGTTTCCATCAGGTCTGGATCTAGTCGAGCTTGGGGAGAGCGTTATAAGAGCGCAGAGAAATCCTCGGAGTTTGAATCGGCATCAGTTAAGGAGCAGTCAAGGAAGCATTATGGATATGGACGCTGAAACGCCGAGCAAGGAGAGCCTCGGTTCTTTGGGAGGATGCTTCGCTCCACCTACCTACGAGAGTATATACGGCAAGGACGACGGGGACATGCCGCCTTCGTACTCTGACATACTTTTGCACAGGTATATAGCACAAGCGCCACGGCGATCTGTGGAATCTGGCGTATGAATCTTCCTTCCGCGGTTGCAAACGTTTGAAGAAATATTTTTTCCGCTTTTCTTACGCAGGTTTGGAAATCTCCCGTACGAGCTGGACATGCAGGAGTTTGCGAACGATGGAAAAGAGGAAATCGAGATGCAAAATCTTGAAACCCGTCCGCGGGTGATCGAGAATCCAGCGAATGCAACGGACTACCATTACGCTAGTCTCGGGAGTTTTTCAAGTCAAAATTTCCCGCAGCAAAACGTGACAAGAAATCCAACTCTGATAGACAATCCATTGGACGAGTATTACGCCGACGTTAATTTGGAGGCTTATAGTATATCGAGAGGGATCGAGTCGCGTAGCGGTCAGATAAGCAGCGTGGAAATAATCGGACGTTATACTAACGACGATCAGGGAAGCTACGAAGGAGTTGAAAATGTCGTGAACAACGAAATTGAGAGCCGAGAGATTCGGGCAAACTTGAGCTACGTCAACGAGAACCTTAGTAATCCTGGAGCTAATATGGAAGCATCACGCCGTTATTCTTCGGGCGATGAGCCAAGGCACAATTCAAGAGTGAATTCGGAACCGTCGACTTCCGATGACGACAACGACGACGACAACGACGACGACGACGACGTTGAGACCGGTGACTTTGGTGCACTCCCAGATATACGGGAGAGCAGAGTGTGAAATAAACAATTCAACGATCGATATTGGATGTTGAGAATCCGCGGGGGTCAGAGATTATAACTATGATTCTTCTTTGCAAATATAGTCGTTAGACTGAGATTCGAGCGAGGTTTTCAACGAACAGGGTGCGGAAAGAATTTCGAAAGTTTTCATTGCGAGACAATGACATTTAGATTTATAGGCATCATATTTTTGTCCGACGATTGCAGTTCCTTCGTGGTCCCTATTGTTTCCTTTCGTTGTACAGAATAATCGCTGATCGTAGCCACAGTTTACTCGCGTGATGAAAGGGGCGATCGTGAATCGACGAGACCGAATAGCCATACCGTAATAGTTGCTGCCCGGTATGATGGGCTGCATATAGCCAACAGTTTCCGCAAATACATATAAATACGTTTATGTTTATGTATAGTACATACATGGATAAATACGGGGGTTATTGGGTCAGATCGATAAAGTTATGTGCGCGCGACATGCGAAACGTATTGTAGCGTGTACACCGGTAGATATGTATATAAACAACGATTATCGTCTAACGAGGGCTGGTCGAAATTGCTCGTGAAAGAATTTTATTTGCACGAATAAATTTATGGTAGCCGCAACAATATTGTAAAATATTATATATTATATATTTTGGTATTTCATTAACCGGCAGTTGTGTAGTGGTAACATATTAATATACGGATATTTGAATATACCTATGTATACACCGTTATTACTTGTTGATATTTTATAGTAGACCCAATTGTGTGACTACTCGAAGCCTTGACCATTCAATTATAAGAGGAGACCATGCGTAGAACGAAAACGTCCATTCCAAAATTTGATATAGTTAAAAATATGTACAGTTATCGCTTTAGTGTGGCTGATGAAAATAATTCAGGATACGTGCGTCAGTATGTATGCAGCTCCTATGTAAAACGTACGTGTATTTATTTTACATGTCAATAAAACACGACAACCGATTGATTCGAGATATGTGCAACAACCCTTTTGGGATTGCAACGAGTATATTATGTATTATACATACAGGTATATTATTACGAATGGCAGCATGGACGTGTGCGCGGACGTTGGTGTAAATGAATATTATATCTTCCCATATTTCATGAATAAAATAATTATATTACTTCTTTCTGTGGAATTATTGATTGGCCGGGGCTGACAGTAAGTTTCCCTCTTATTTTACGTCACGTTACAGAGTTATGAAATTAGAGCCAGTGAATATTTGCAATTACCTAAATTCAAAGTTCTGGTAAGCAGACAGGTAAGATATAAGAACCTGATCGACGCATCTGTATTACAGATATCACGATTTTAATATTTACTAATAACTTCACAATTGGAGAGGAAGATTAAATTATTCTGTTAATTAACAGTTCAACATTAAGGTATATTATATTATGTATTTACACATAATAAATTGAATCTGTAAACATTCGTATATACACGACCGAACTGATTCGTTTTTTACACCCAATGCGCAAAACATGTATTTTCATCCTCACAAGTTACCTCTGATATCAAGTGACTCAATAGACTTGTCCATTTCTTGTCCAGTACTATTATCACAATGTTCATATTTTAAAGAGTTTCATTATTCACCGCATAACTTTTCTCATCCTCAACGCTCATTCGTCGCTATCCATATCTTCGGGGGCGGACGAATCTACCGCATCTTCTTCTACATTTTTGTCCCAATCCTTCAGCTTTGCTCCCATCATAAAGTCGTCCCTCAGAACGTCCCAGGTCTTCTCATTGTCTCCCTTTAAAAATGATTACAAAATAGTTGAGATTGAGTCTCAATTTACAAAAAACGAGGCATACACAGGGGAAATTTCCAATTTCAACTTCATATCTTTTCAACATTCAAAATTAATATACCTTATCCATCTGCTTTTCTCTCTCCTGTTTCTCTGGTTTGACCGGATTGTCGACGGAAATGCTTTTAGATCCGCCCATAAGAACGTCTAGAAATGCACGTTTGTCAATATTCTTCAAAACCATCTCCCTCTTTCTTTCCAGTGGCCCAGCTTCTTCCAAACGTTTATCGATATCCTTTTGCTGCTGACGTACAGCGTTGAATAATTGTACCACGCCCCTGTAACAAGTGATAAAATGTAACGCCGTTCAGCTTCAATTTGAGTAAAATATGAAATCATTCGACGTTCACCACCACATACTTTGTCGCTATCTTCTGTAATGTCTTTTCTCTTTCTTTGTCCAGGACCGTGGGTTTCACCCTAATTCCAAGATCTACTTCTCTTCTTTTTCTCCTACTGTGTTCCTCTTCTTTGTCTTTCTTTTCCTCACTCGTCTTCGAAGGGACCGTTGTTTCTGTTTTACCATCTTCCTCGCCTCCTTCAACCTGGAAGCCTGGGCCTTCCTTCTTCACCTTGGGTACGACATCGCACAATCTTTTTGCCTTTGACAATACGATTGTTTTCTTTCGCTTTGGTTTTTTTGTTTTTAAAATTTTCAGCATTGCATCTGCCCATCCAGGATTTGCCTTGAATTTGTCGGCTTCGTTGTCGGAATTTGAGACGCTCGACCCAGCCTCTTCTTCTGCTGAGCCTGATTCTGTGTCGTCATTACCAGATTCAGATTCTATGTCACCTTCGTCGGCACTCTCCACATTATTTTCCTCGATTTCATCGCCAGAATCAGCGGAGGTATCGTCCGACGATTCGGAGTCGTCATTAACTAGTCGTATTTCAACTAAAATTAATGTAAAAATGATTAGGATTTACGAATATATATCTATAACGAAATGTTCTTAAAAATGAAACAGACACAGTTCAGCTACAGCAAGATAATAATACGCAAAATGAAGAAAATTGATATGAAAAAAATTTGGAGGTTAGACTGTTGGATTGACCATAAGTTTGGGTACGTCGATTTAATTTGCTAATGAGCGGATTGATGTCTTATAATTTGGGCGTGAAAATTTGGGTGCTAATTCTCTAATAACATCTGTTTGTAATTCGAAACTGTTTATACGGGAGAGACTTTATAACCTAAAATTTGTTGTCAGGCGAAAGTTAGTTCAAACGAACTAAGAAGCGGAAATAAAAACTCACCCTTAGGTTTTCTTGGCGATTTATTCATTTTATCTGATGTTTCTAACGCTATCATGTTTCGAACAGAATAAAACACGCGTTCGCGCCCACCGCATAGATTTCTCACGTGGTTTGATCCCGTTTGAAGTTGTTTGAAGCTAAAACTTGGCTAAAACTTAAAAGGTTGAAATCGATTCTCGAATCGAAGATGGTCAAAACGGATCTTGGGTCTTCGGCTTGTCCGCATGCGCAGTGAGAGATAATCAAATTACGCGCAAAGTTTCACAACCGTGAACGGGGCCTCATTTTCATTCATGAATAACGAGCTTCATTCGATATTTTGTTGAAAATAAATGAATGAAAGTGATGGTATCAATGAGATACCAAAGATTATCTATCGAAACCTGGTTGCAGCCCCATCCCTCGGTCAGAAATCGAGTTAGATGACTGATCTAGGCGCGTTTATGTGACAAATATTTATATCGGCGCAGGAATTGATGTGAGAATATAAATATATGATAATAAATATACATGTGAATGATGTAATTAATATATTACTGTGATTTTAAAACAATATCTTTGTAAATACGTAATATTGATTTCGTAATCTGGTGGAAGGAACAGTGGGTTAATTCAAATTAATAAAAGAAATATGAAGTCTGCCTTATAATCGTGGCTGTAATTGGTGAGATTAAATGGATTGAATATATAATGGTGTGTCATAATATAGGTATATTTAATTATTGTGCGTGTAGCACTTTATTGAAAACTTTATCAACTCAATTTTGATTCTTCAATTGATAATGAATAATGATGGTAATTGGTAAAGTAGTTCTTTAAATAGCCGAGAGAGGACCGAAGGAAGGTCGCTATTCGCAATCAAAACAAAACATTGTCGCGTGGCGCGACAGCGGCTAGGCTGCGTTCCGAAACGTCACCTGGGTGCTCTCGGGTATGCTGTATCTCTCTCTATTGTCATGGGTGAAGAAAGGATAAAGACACACTTGAGAGCACCTGGGTGACGTTTTGGAACGGAGCCCTACAGGTGCGGCTACAGGTGCAGTGAACAATAAACTGTAGGCGGTAAACAGTTCCGCGTGCGATGTCCGCGGAGTAGGACGCGTCGGTTATTGTGTTCCGTGACTTTCATTGCTGTAAATTTTCGTTTATTCTTAGATGAAATAACTTGTAGTGAAAAATGGTGTACAACTAATTGATATAATAGGAAATAATCAACGTTAAAGTTATTGGTCAAGTGATATTGGGATGACTAGCCATAAGTTATGGAATATACCAACAACGACCGGAACCAATTATCGCGAGTGTCAATACCTCGTATAGATTTCATTACGAACTCTTTGGTTAAAATTGTACGAAAGTGAGATTACAACTACTATACCTTAAATCTGTTGGGGTAGAGGATAAAACGCAAGACCGGATTAATCTAGAAAAAAACGGCGGATTACGTGAGTTGCATGTCTTTATCTTGATATTTATTTGTCACCAAATCTCTTGCAATTATGTCACAGTCGCATTGACACTAAACTTGAAGAATTTCAAATACTTCTTTAATGTGATTTGTAATAGCTTGAACAATTGGATTTTACGTGATATTTTAGTGATATTCTCGAAGACAGTAGACAAAAATGTGTAGAAAATTGATAAAATTTCAGTAAAGTTTTCGAAAACATAAAAGCGTAATTTGATCTAATAATAATTGTTGGAATAAATGACTCGCTCTTTTTTTGTCGCTGTGCTTACGTGGGGACAGAGTTAACAAACTTACATAATTAGATGTCTGGAAGCAATGAGAGGCACAAAGTAGAATATCTTTTCTTATTTATTGACTAAGCCTGTCACAAGTTCATATGGTTACTCGCTTGACTAGCAATCGCCGCTATTATTACATTGAGATTGTTCTGCTTGAGAAAATATTCAAATATATTATATATAAACTGAAAGAATCGTTGAGATTTTTTTAATTTAGCACAAGGTTATAAAAAACTATTTGATCCCATTTAATGAACGTTAACATAACAATGGTAAATCTTCCTGCGAACCAGCGCTAACTATTTATTAAAATTGTGTTGCTGTTAAAAAACCACCTTTCAGCTTCGTTCGCCTGCTCTCTTCCGAGTACTTGTCATTCTCGCGTCCAATATCAATACGGGGAATTTCATACATCAATAAATTCTTCGTTTTTTCCTCTTGCTAACCTGTTTGACAATAGAGATCAAGATCAATGTTAGCTCTCTTAGCTGGTTCTAACTTATAATTCCATCGACATAACAATCGATGAATATATTTGGCACAAATTTTATATAGCTAGCAAAAATAAAATTTGCTTTACGTACCAAGTGGAGCTTTTCATCGTCACTCGAGGTGTCTGATTTTCGATTCACATTCCTGCTTTTCCGACTTGTTTTTTTCGCATTTTTTTGAATATTGTTCACCAATGTTCTTGTGACCCTTCTATCGCACATCTAAAATTTAGATTACATTGACATCTTATTACTTACACCACGATTATGCATATACCATTCAGATATGGAAATTAAAAAAACTCCAAAGCTTTGATATAATAACATTGCTTCAAAGCCTAATTGTTACCGTCTCGTGATCGCTGTCCTCATCATGGTTTGCAGATATTTCCGAAAGAATTCCTCCGATTTTACGAGGATTTTTGTTTGTCGACTCTGCTGCAGATTTTGAACGATCTATCGAGCCAGTTGGCGTTTTTGACAAGTTTTTAGCAAATCCTGATACCGGCATTGGTTCTGAGACAGCTGTAGTGTTCTACAATAAATGTGAAAGTATTTATTGACTATTGGAAATGATAGAAATAATAATAATAATAATAATAATAATAATAATTTGATCCATCAATATAGGTTTATAATGTGCAACGCTCGTTCTAAATTACTTACAGGTGATAACGTGTGCTTCAAAATACTAGAGTTTCCTGATAAGGAAGCTACACGACTCGTGCCTGGGCTGTATACCAGTTCTCGACCTTTCAGGATGACTCTTTCACCTGCAACAAACAGGAAAATAAATTATAAAAATTTATTACCACGAAATAGGTTGATTAAAAAGTAAAAATTTACCGTTCCAATAATCCAGAGGAGGCAATATCCGGCGACCACGAGAACTCATCCGCATACTGACATTTTCTGAGTCACTCCCAGGTTGTTCGGTCATCTGATCTTCGGTATCTGTAATTGAATAAGAAAAAATCGATCTGTGTAATTGGTTGTTTCGAAAAAGTTACAGATTTGTAGATTTCAGGGATGTGATTGATGTCCCTCTGACATTAATGTATTTTAATTGTCTAAAATTCTTCCTACATCATAAAGATATTTACCAATTCGACTCTTCTGGTGCCTACTCACTATTTTCTCTGTTCTATTGGGCGTACATTTGCTTTTATTACGATTATGCTGGTCTACGGGAACTTTATTCAACCGAACTGTACATTGGTCAACTATTTTTACAGATGACGAGCCCAAAGTCTTCTCGTTACTTAGACTTCCACTTCTTTTAGGTATTGGAGAATCTGCTTTGCTGTGATCATTCTTTTCGGTGGCTGCGGCGAAGCTAAAGTCTGAACGCAGTGTTTCTCTGTGATGATTGCGTTTGCTAAGATCGTCTGTTATATTCTGGATGCTCAATATTTTGGCCTTTACGACTGGCACAGACCTCGTGTCAACGATTGAAACATCAGAATCGCAGAAAGTACCAGATGGACTTCCAGCGATTCCATTTTTCTTCTTTTCAACAACTATAGACTGATATTCTGAGCCTGGAGTCCTCCGAGAATCTGTGTTATTGATAGACGAATTATTAGTCAAAGCAGTTCTTGGTTTGTTTAAAACTGGCCCTTCCAGATCAGAATCCGCACTATCAAAAATGGCTTTTCGCTTATATTGTTCCGGTTGAGTCGATTGACCAATAATTTCTTTTCTAGGCAGGGTGGCTGTGACCTGATTTTCTTTTTTCTTCATGTGGCTAATATCGTATTTGGGTGAGGTCAGTCCAGCTGAAGTAAGACTGTTTCGTTCTCCATTCACATCAGAAAAATTTGAAAAATTCTCTGGTTCGTATCCAGAAGTTCTAGACTGTTGCGATTTCGTTGATGTGTGGCCTGCTGGATTATTTTTCCCCGATATTACAGTCTGCTGACAAAGAAATGTTTCATGTCTAGATGGTGGCTCTTCTTCAGATTCTTCAGAGCTTTCCACAGAGTAAGAACTCGACGGAGTTAATGCGGTTTGCCTGCTGTGTTGCAGCCTAGAACTATCACCATTTTGCAACGCTTGCATATTCTCTTTATCGTTATAAATTTTATTGCTTGTCGCATCGGTTTGGCAATTAGAATTGTAGTTCAGGGACACACCTTCGTCAATCACTGTTTCAACGTTGTCCGTCGAAGGCGTTGTAAGCAATTCATTAAAGCAATCAATGGCTTTGATAATTTTCTCAATGTATTCTTTGGAGCAATTTTTATTCATCAGATTGTCGATTATAACGTCAACTTTCCACCTCTGAACAATATTTCCGAAATTCGACGACTCTGTCTTCTTGGGCTGTACATTTTTACTTGGTGATCCACTCTGATTGGCGGAACAGTTGTCCAGTCCTGGACTCAATCTCTCCACAGTGTCTTTACGGCTTGTTTCTACAGCCGTTATTTTAGCTCTAGCATCAGATTCCTCATTCACCGTCGAATAGATTGATGAAATATCCGAATCATTTGTCACCTTTTTACGCTGCGAGCGAGTTTCTCTTTGGTTGCTACTTCTATCTATTTCCCTTACAGTTTGAGATGTGCGAGAAGTTGACAAAAAAGCGGTAGGCTTGACTCTAGTGTTTTTCAAACGAGTGACAGTCAGATCGGTAATATCGCTTCTTAGATCATCGTCGCTATCCGCCATCGGTCTAGGCCATCTGAATGACAAGCTAAAACCTGACGCAACGTAGCCCTGCCATATCTGGCGAACGTTTTCCCAGTCCACAGGAAAACCGTTATAAAATTTTCCGCGCACGTATTCTGGCAGTTCTGTTCAAAGATCAAAAACATAAATGACACATAATGAGAATTGGGTATAAACACAAGACATGAAAATGCGGAATGCTTACCCTCTCGTACATCATGTATGTCCCCCACCAGATAATACTTATGCTTGAGGATTGAAAGTACCATATTAGCGCTCAATCTCTTCTTAACAGGTTTGCTCCGCGCTTGTTCCCCGCTGCATGAGAAAATTATGCAACATTAACACATCCTTGAACATCATGGTCAGAGAATATCTCAACGAACCTTTCCAATCTTCCCCTGATAATGACTTGACCGTGATCATTTAATCTGACAATCCAGTTCTTAAAGACTCTACCATATTGCTTGGAGGTATCGGTGCTCCTCGATACTTCCTTAGTCGCTTCACTGTGAACAGCGGTGCTACAATTTGATCGAGATACTTCCTGTGGGAAATGACTGTTACGAGTTTGATTTTCGTAGCCTTGTGGAAGTGAAGGTTTTGACGTAGAATTAACAGCTTGTACTTTCTGCTCTGAATTAACCGACGGCTGTGGTTTGTGAGTGTTCACAGCTGGCGGCGGCGGCATCATCACTCTATCCTCGTCTTGTTTTTGACTCTCTAAGCTCTGGTTGAATACCGACGAAGTGGTGGGCCCTGGTTTGAGTCCAACTTTCGAATTCTTTGACAGTCTCTTTCGCAGATTATTGCTCGAAGCTATAATGACACTTCCTGCTCTCGACGAGGTAACTGACGGAGTGGAGAAACTGAAATCTGACGATGGATTATCACCGTGGATACTAGATATACTAGAAATTGACATATGAGACAAAGGCGGTAGTTGCGAACTATTCGGTCTTTTAATCTGCGTTAGTTTTAAATGACGTTCCAGCCTCTTCAGACGCTCATCTTCTTGCAAGTCCCTGAATGATTTCTCCTGCAACGTTATAATATCAATGATCAAAATTCACTAATAAATATTACCGACAAATTTCTGCGATAAATGAAGATTCAGATTTATGCGCCATTCTTCTATTTTCATTCAATTTGTGTTCAATTAAATTTATGATACAAATAGTCGCCGGTTGGGTAACCTCAAAATTGATGAAAGCAAACTCGATCTAATGGCCCGGGATTTTTGGGAATCAAGTAAAGTAAACTAATCTCAACGGAGAGTCTTTGACGAGGGACGTATTTGAATGAAGAAATAACGACTGTTACCTGCGCTTCCATTACTGACGGAAATATATTGCCGGATGTAGATTGTAAGGTTGTTGTTGTAATTCAAAATAAACTCTGTACTAGTTTGAAAGCTTTCGAGAGAGAGAGAGAGAGAGAGAGAAAGAGAAAGAGAAAGAGAGAGGTGAGTGGCGAGTGTCAAACATTTACTATATGGTACGTGTGTCCTGTGTGCGTATGTATTTGTGGAATGTGGATATATCATCAGATCTGATCTTTGGTTCCATACGAATTCTTCGGATTCTCACTTCCACAATATTGTTGCATACTATTTATCCGCGCTATTTTACCGTCTGTGTTTCACGAACACTGTTGCCTGTAGCACACGCATGGTAGAGGAAACAGGTGCTGAACACTAGTGGCAAAATGCGCCTAGATGCACGCAACTGAACATCCACCGCTGTCACACCTATGCTGTGTTTATGATGCATTGAAATACTATAATAAGCCTTTTGTAATAAATTGAGGTGACGGATGCAATGAGGAGACATAACTTTTTCTGGCTCCACAGCGTTGGCCCCTGAGCAGTTAGAAATGAGATCACGAATTTTGAATTTTCAAACATGTATTCCCATAGAAAATGTAATTCCGCATCTTCTTTTCCTCTTCAAAAATTATACGTCAATGCGTATAATGGCCAATCTGTTATATGATAATTATGTTTGCAATATACTCGAGCATCGAGAGTAGATAATGTAGATATATAAAATAATATGGAACTATAGGTAGACCATGTATATTTACATACCTATATATATTTATAAATTATGTGAGACTTGAATTAGCGCGCGTTATCGCTCGATTGAATATACCAGCTGTAATGTGAAATTAACGATCAGATGAGGTATTGCTGAAATTTTATTATACATGAAGGTTTGTCATTTCTAAATTGACGATTCGAAATTTTACGGAGCTTTATTTATTCATTCATGTGATCGATTGTGTCTCGATAAATCTAATAATACATTTTCTCTTAAATATATGTACGTAAAGGCGAAATAAGATTATATCTCAAGTTCTGATCGTCCTGAATTATCGTCTCACTTATATCTTAATAACACAGTATTATCCTGTAATATTATGTATGTATAATGTATATATATTCTATATTCATCTTTATACCAATTTCTATAACGGAGTAAGTATATGTATAGGTATTATTGTTATACATTGGGTATACGCGAGCTGTATATAATTATGATTATTCAACGATATACTATAATCATAGTTGTTGATTTTCTTTCTTTCTTTCTTTTTTTTTTTTTCTTAACTTTATGTCAGAAACTGTTTTCAAATTTTACAATAAGTATAGTTTAGGTATATTTACTAACGAATTGTGTGATTTATGTTCTTCTTTTTTTTTTAACGAATCTATCAACTGTTACACATCACTCGGTTAATCATCTTTAAGGATATTGTCTATCATAATTTCAACGAAAAATACCTGAAAAATATAATATATTTAGGAAGACATTTACAGTGAGAAAAAGTTACAACATCATAATAGTTTTCAAAGCCGCAGTGTCTGTACACAGATTTTTTTTTTTTTTTTTTTTTTTTTCTTGTTTGCTTCTTCGTATTTATCATCTTCTTGAAAGTCGTAGTAAATTTTGAATTGGATGAACGCTAATTGTATAGGATTGTGGGTGGGGAGAAGCTCGATGTAGGTACATAGGTATAGGGATTGGAACTAGTCGCGGGGTAGAGGTAATACGGATATTGTTTGTGATACGGTTTTGGCCAGTCGCGAAATATCAATTTCCTCCGCGATTGCAATTTGATATTATAATAGCTGGGGCATTGTTCATTCATCGTTTTTCTTGGTGATAAATTGTACAAAGTCATAAATGTGTGATCAATTAGATTGCGCATTATCATATTTATATACCTATGTGTGTTATATAGGTATAATTTTTACGAAAATATGAGAAAGGATATTTGAAGTTGAAATCTGGAATATAATTAGACGTACGCGTGAATCTTGAACTATTTTAAACACACAACATTTGTATATTTTGCATAACCATTTTTGATCCGAACATGTTTGAATTATATTATGTATAGTTCATCTTAAATATTATATTTATTTTTTAATTTTTTTTTTTTTTTTTTTTTTTTTTTTTTTTTTTTTTTTTTTTTCACAATTACAAGAGATAACTACTTAGGTAACAAACGCGTGTCCGTTCGTGTGTATTTGTATTTAAATATTATTTTGAAAAATAGAAGTTACAATTTGGAGATTTTCAATCAATTTTTTTTTTTTTTTTTTTTTTTTAAAGCTAAACAATTTAAATAGTATGAAAAAACATTTAGTTTTATATTTATTAGGAATTTAAGAATGTCTAGGAGGCCTGTATATGGTCCTCAGGCTCTAGTCGAAAGTTTTTTTTTTTTTTTTTTTTTTTCTCCATTACTCCATTTCTTTTTTTTTTTTTTTTTTTTTCAACTTTTTCTTCTTTTCTATAATGTATGGCATCTATATTTGATACAGTATAATTTTATACTTATTCATAACACACGTGAAGTAAGTCTTAAATATACATATATATAATATAATATATAGTATAGTATGTAATATATATATATATAATAAGGTTAGCGTGAAAATTGAGCTCGCATTTTTCAGCAGAGTGATTATAATAGTCACAGTACGAGGTGAGCTCCGATATATCCTAAAAATTCAATAAATATATATCCACGTGCTTCAGTATCGTATATTAACATTATATGAATTCCAATCGTACGGCATGTATATAGGTAATAGGATATACCTACTATATCATTATTATTATTCCTGTCGTATCATTTCTTATACATTTATATAATAATATTTATAAAAAAAGACGTATTATCTCAATTCTCAACGGAGACGAGTCATAGGTAAACCGATAATCTATACGTCGTGTAGGTATATAGGTATATATATAGAGGCAAACGTATAATACATGATAATAGATATATATATACGATGATGTATGATATATTCTACAACAAGAGTCACAATAAATAATCTCTATAGCCGTACGCGATTGGAATTTAGAATCCAGAATAAATTTACCTCGTAATACAATAATAATTATTATTATTATTATTATTATTATTATTATTATTTTTATTATTATTATTATTATTATTATTATTATTATTATTATTATTACACGTTACGATGGAATTGTATTTATTAAAATTGCGCAGAAATAACTATCTATATGGATATCATTCTATAAGAAGCTCACCCCGCGGATAGAGACGAGTGAATACAGTGAATGGCACTTATACGTACGCGCACTATTGGCACGTTTATATATATATATATAAATATATATATTATATATATATATATATATATATATATATATATATACTATCCATTTATGTAGGTATAGTACATCTATAGATATTTTCTTTATATACATACATATACATATATATGTAGTACGTGCATGTGGTGAATTGGTGATTGTGTCAAGACTGATCGTCGCTACTCGTTCTTCTTATTCAGTTATTAGTTTTTCACTTTATCTTCATCTCAGGTCACCTGGAGCACGGTCATTGAGATTATATTTTGTTAAGTTTTTGAAAATTTTTAAAAAGAAACTGTAGTATAGTACAGGTAGAGGTGTAGGTATGTAGTTTTCTATGTACGGTATAATCTCTCCACCTACCCCGCGCGCATTCAACGAATGTTATATAGGTATTCGTGCTTTCCCATAAAATTTATCAGGACGAATAGTATTTCCTTTGACCAATCGTTCTTATTTGAATGAATCCAGAAGGAAAATTTCTTCTTGAAAATATTCTTCCCGCCACATGCGGCATGGTTTTCTATATAATATTCGATGGTATAGAAGCACGAGTATACGAAATTACCTTAATATTGTTGTATTGATGGTTTATATGCGATTCGCGTATATGCAAGTAAGATAAATATAATAGCGCCGGGCAAGAATTAGTGAGTCGTCCGGATATGAGAATGTTTTATAGTCGGTGAGCGTGTGATATATATCTATACGACGAACACGTATATATATATATATATATATATATATACCACTTGCCAAATAAGACTTGGAAGACTTGAGACTTTTGAGAATAGTGTATTATAAGAATAGAATTTCAACGAGAAATAGAGTTCGCAGTTAATATACGTTAGTATTTTAAACAATTTTCATAAGTGAATACTATTTTTTCGCGGCTCTGCAATTATTATTATACCAATTTTAATTAATTCACTACAGAGAGCTGCTTCGGGTATTATAATTATATATATATAGATACTTTCTATACGTGATTATTCGTCTCTTCGCGGTTTTCTATTCATTAATTCATATAGAACATATTAGATAATTAAAATTTCACTGGTCTTTTGATGAACGGAAATGCAAATATCATTTGATAATTGTGTCTATGTGTGTATTATTGGTATATGTTTGTTTATACGGATGTCTTATACCGGTTGATGATCACTGATCAGCCTCTGACTTATATAGGTATATTGTATTGCCACTTAACCGATTGACTCTTAATTTAAATTACATGATAATATCTTAATATCTATATATATATATATATATATATATATATATATATATATAATATATAATATATATTAGGGTGGCTCTTATATTTCAATGACTTTTGAAATGGATGTGACAACAACAAAATGTATGGAAAAAAATTCTTGCAAAATTCTCGCCCTTAATTTCATAATGAACACGAGGTCCAAAGCTCCGAAAGTTTTAAATGTAAAATACATGCTATAGTATTATATGTACTGTAGTTCTTACAACCAGTTACTTTTTTAAATAATTTTGCTAAAAATTGAAGGAACGATTTGAAACTTGGCAGAGTTGTTACTTATAAATTATAATGATAGGAAACGAACCTTGGAAATTTCAAATTTGTCTAATAATTATTTTCACACATTTCAAAAGTCATCGAATTAAGGAGCGTCCTAATTTATATGGTATATATTAGACCGGTTCAAAAAAATCGACTATTCTTTTTTTTTTTGAATTTTCGCATTGAAATACTTTCGGGGGGCTGAAAAAAGATGCCTGTTAAAAGCGGAGCTCTTAATATTAAGATTTAGAGGTCGCTCATCGCGGATTTCTATTTTCCATTTGAATAGCATAGGAAATTTTTTTTTTTTTTTTTTTTTTATAATTTTGTAGCTCACAAACCGATGAACAAATCCAAATGACTCAAACATATTTTCATAGGAAATTGAACACTCTACAAAAAGCTTCTCTTATCATTTTTTGATAAATTGACTCCTTCCAAAGTTATTCAAGCTCAAATTTCAATTTATAGTTGAGTAAACTATTTTTTTTTTTTTTTGTGATTTTTTTTCCACAATGATAGATACATTTTTTAGAGTGTTCAATCCCCTATCAAAATATGTAAGAGTCATTTGGATTTGTTCATTGGTTTGTGAGCTACGAAATTCTGAAGAAAAAAAAATAAAATTCCTTATGCTATTTAAATGGAAAATAGAAATCCGCGATGAGCGACCTCTAAATCTTAATATTAAAAGCTCCGCTTTTAACAGGCATCTTTTTTCACCCCTCCGAAAGTATTTCAATGCGAAAATTGAAAAGAAAAGAATAGTCGATTTTTTTGAACCAGTCTAGTATATATATATATATACCTATAATGATGGTATATCCTAACAACTGACTAAAAAGTGCCTATATATGATATGTTTGAGGTAAACATAAATTATATGGGAGAATATACATGTAAATGATTCGGTTTATATTACATATATATTTCTTATTATATGTAGGTATATATAGGTGTATATATTTTATATTGAGAGTCGCTCGTTCAGGGGTGAAGAAGATAGCGATCCGCTCAATCGATAAAATATAATATAATATAATATAATTTAATTTAATATAATATAATATAATATAATATAATATAATATACAATATAATATAATATAATATAGGATCAAAAATTAATAAATACCCCCTGGCACAATATATTTATGTATTTTCTGTGTAAATACTATATAGTATAAGGTATAGTAGATAATATATATGTTATGTATAATGTATAATGTATATACTATTTATTCTTTCCTTTTTTTCTTTTTATATCTTCTTCTTTATAGTTTTGTCTCTTGAGTTCTTATATTATATATATATATATATAGGATAGATTATACAATTGCGAGATGAATTAATGACGAAAAAACAGATCGATTACTTCTATCTAATTGATCTATAAATACTAATAGTGAAATTCATACGATCATGAAGTAAATTATACTTTTTTTTTTTTTTTTCTTCGTTTTTTTTTTGTAATTTTTTTTTTTTTTTTTTTTTCATTTTTCACATTATATTATACATATTTGACCTATACTTGTCTGCATTGATCGAGTGGGTTGATAAATATTAAATAAATTTTCGTATTATCATTTTTTTTTTCTTCCGAGTGAGTATAAGTCGCGCGATGTATATATATGGGGCTTTCCAAGTGAAATCAGGGAGTGATCTCCCTCACCCCCCTACGATTTTGAGCTGTCATTTTTATTTCACTTCTATGTGACCCCAAATGAGCCCTGATTTTTTTTCGCATTTTTCCTCCCTCTCCTTGTCATCCTGTCATGCGTCTTTATTCGTTGATGCAAGAGAAAACAGAAACACCAGTTTTAAACGAATTTTTTTTTTTTTTTTCATAAATTTGTCATCTAAAAACATTCATTTCTGTCATAATTAGAATATGGGCTGAAGCCTGCTGATATCCTTTTTCAATGATTTTCATTTTGCAAAAATCCAAAATTCGCAAAATTTCGAATAAAAATGATCATACTTGTAATAAAAAAAAAAAAAAAGAAAAACAAAACATATCTTGCTAAAATTTGATATCTTGCTTAGTTAATAAGTCAATCGTGGTGATTTTTTTTAGGTCATTATTAAACTAAGCAAGATATCAAATTTTAGCAAGATATGTTTTGTTTTTCTTTTTTTTTTTTTTTTTATTACAAGTATGATCATTTTTATTCGAAATTTTGCGAATTTTGGATTTTTGTAAAATGAAAATCATTGAAAAAGGATATCAGCAGGCTTCAGCCCATATCCTAATTATGACAGAAATGAATGTTTTTAGATGACAAATTTATGAAAAAAAAAAAAAATTCGTTTAAAACTGGTGTTTCTGTTTTCTCTTGCATCAACGAATAAAGACGCATGGCAGGATGACAAGGAGGGGGAGGAAAAATCCGAAAAAAAAATCAGGGCTCATTTGGGGTCACATAAAAGTGAAATAAAAATGACAGCTCAAAATCGTATGGGGTGAGGGAGATCACTCCCTGATTTCACTTGGAAAGCCCCATATATTAGGGTGTAATAGATATACTGTAACGTATAAATTATACACGCGTGAATTTACTAAACTATACAACGACGTGTTATGGAAACAATCATCATTTATTAATAATTATAATTTATTTAATAAAATCATTGAGAACATGGGAAATTATGAAAAAAAGGAAAACGAAACTTGTGTATAATATAAAGACCGTTGAAGAGGTACACAATATAGTACCTATATAGGACTTCCAAGGTAAATGCATCTCTAAGCCGGAGAATTGACGAGACGCGAGTCTCCCTGTTTGTACAGCTAATAAGTGATGAGTGATAACAATCACAAATGATATCAATAATAGCAATAATAACAATAATAACAATAATAACTATAATAACAATAATAATAATAATAATAATAATAATAATAATAATAATGATGATGATAATGATGATAATGATAATAATGATATAATAATTCGACACGTAACGGGTTAACGTGCCGATTATACTCGTAAATGCGTATAACGTATAGGTATATGATAATGTATACGTATATGGCGTTGTACATATAGGTATTTTACAATTGGAATAAAATTGGCTACCGACTGCAACACATGAATCGCGGTCCGGAGATCCTTTTCTTGTAATTAATAATTAATAATTAATAATCAATACTTAATAATTAATAATAATGATGATAATAATAATAATAAGATTAAACGTGCTGCACGAATTCGGGATTGAGAAATGAAAAACCCATGAATTCAGTCTGATCCAAATTCATCATGAATAATTTGTCCGTGGGCGTGAGGTCCGTCTTTTCCGATGTAAATTGCTTGTCAAAGTTACTTACGTCCTTCCGGTGTTTCTGCGGGAAGAGGATGGGAAAATTAGAATACATAATCGCGGTGTTTAAACGTAACGCGTGGCCTTTTGTCGAAATATTTATCTCAGACATGACGGTACGTGCAGATAATGTATCTCGTCCGCACCTATATAATATATGCGACAAATCTATAATGTGATAATATCCTTGGATATAACTTACGATTTTGGGTTTGAACGGTGGTTGAACTTCTCGATTCTCAATTCTCTCCCAGTCTATGCGGCGGAAAAACGCGTGATTTCGTACATCCTCCTCACCTCGTAGACCGCAACCCAATCTTTTGTTCGGATTCTTCGTGAGGAACTGAAATTTATCACTTAGCGTCATTTTTCTTTTCCCTATATCCATGCGAACGATCGGACAGTACGGAATATCGTGTCCGTTATCAGAGAACTTAAATTTCGCCCGATCGATACTGCCCGTAGAAAATTTTCGTAAAAATATCTAAAGTCATTCAAATCACCCCTTTGCAAGCCTCTTTGGCCTCCTTCGAAAGGCTCTTTGGATAGCTGACATTGTGATCGGTAATCGCGGCGAACAATTCCTCCTCATCCTCACCGTCGAACGGTGGCTGCCCGACGAGCATTTCGTACAAAAGAACACCGTATGCCCACCAATCGACGGATTTTCCGTAAGGTTGATAGAGTATGATCTGCGGAACGATCGAACGTCATCATATATATGAATACGACAATTATACCTATAGTATATATATGATTATATTCGAGAAATTCGAAATGTCAGACATGAGTTCTACCTCGGGCGCTATGTAGTCTGGTGTCCCGCAAAACGTCTTCGTCGTTTTGTCCCCGGTGATACCTTCCTTGCACATGCCAAAGTCGGCTATCTTGATGTGACCGTCCTGATCTAGAAGAACGTTGTCGAGTTTCAGATCGCGGTAGACTATTCCCCTCGCATGGAGATAGAACAACCCAATCGCTATCTCTGAGGCGTAGAACCTGATGGGGATTGAAATAATGAATTGATTTCCAAACTTGTGTATAACATTCAATTGGGTATAGATATATAGGTACTATATATATATAGGATCAATTGATTGCTTACACAGCCACCGGTTCTTTGAACTTTCCGCATTGCTGTATTTGAAACATCAGATCACCCCCGTTCACGTACTCCATTACGAAGTATAATCGATCCTGCAATCGGAGAATTTTAATTTTTTTATAACGACTAGGTAAAATCTTATATATGCCTTTAATTGCGGTGACTAGGCAGTCAATACGAACCATGGTCTGAAAGCAGGAGTGAAGTTGAACCAGAAACGGGGGTTTGCTAGATAACGCGAGGACTCGCTTCTCCACCATCGTGCATTCCACGTCGTCGTCCTGTATTATTATGTCCTTTTTCAAAATCTTTATTGCGTAGAGTTCGTCCGTTCCTTTTCTTTCCGCTAACATGACCTGCGATCGGATATATATATACGGAATAATAGTCTCGCGCATCAGAGAATCGTGACTTTTTGCGGAAAGTGGCCACTGGCAGTTGGCAGGCAGCTTTTCGGCCGGTTGCCACTTTCCTGGCGAATTCACGATATGCGTGGTCGGATCAGAATGCCGTTTAAATAAGCGTGCAAAAAATGGACGTATATATGTATAGAATATGATGACGCCCTATAGCCGTACCTACCTTTCCGAAACTCCCTTTACCGAGAACCATGAGGAAATTGAAATCTGTCGCTCGTATCACGTCACTCTTTCCCATGTTGTGCGGCACATCCTTATCCTGAGTTAACGTTGTCTTTTTAGTAACGGATGTCTTCTGAAAATAATGTCAAATGACGAATACGACTTCAGATCGTCTGTAGGTACTCGGTGAATCGATCGCGTTAGGCTATACCTACATCGACGCGTATATACCTGTACACCTATATATAAAAATATGTTTATAGTTCATCACGCTAACCCGCATTTTAGTCTTAAGTTCAGCAAGGTCGACACCCTCCTCTGGAACTGGCACGTTGTAAAACTCGCCTTCTTCTTGCGTCAGAAGCTTGAACCACCCGCTCGCCGGTGCTTTGATAAGCTCCGAGATTCCGAAAGATAACGATCCCATAAAATCGTTTCGAGATGTCCGATCCCAATCCCATATTTCCAATAGAAGCCGTCGGTCTTTATCCTCTGGTTTCAACTCGCTGAAATGATATCATTATCAAAATTTCTCTACCTTACGAATGCGAATAACTTCCTATATATTAGTCGTGTCTTCGCATATCAGAGACGTCAACGGATTATATATCGTGCAGCACAAGATTCCTCCGGTCGCCGGGTACGGGGTAGCACCTCTTAAGGCGCACGTGGTCTTCGCTAACGATAATATAATATCCTCGAAAATCATCTTCATATTAACCCCATTGTCTTCAATATAACTACCAGATCAACGCCTATGAACCAAGTCAATTCTGCACCCGCGAGGGAGCGCGAAGAGGTGAAAATTAGTTAATTATTGGAACTGGGTCAAGTGCCAATCATATCCGTATAGATACATCAATTATGTCTATATATGTATATGTATAATACGTATAGCGATATATGTAACGAATGTAAATGTAAATGTATATCCGGTGTCAAAAATGTGTACGCGATTATACGTTCAATGGGTAATTGGATCGGAGAAGACAGTCAACATAATAACTCTCTAGACTATGTGGCCTCCAGTCTACAAGAGATAATCCAGTAATGCACTTATCCAGCCGGTGTATACTGTGTTTTTAATGTCTCGACTCAAGCGTGATAATAAACCATTTCTGACATTGGTTTATCATTTATGTATACGAAAAGAAAAAAAAAAAAAAAAAAGGAAAACTTCCCTTGAAAACTTACATCTACACATGCAAAAAATATATATGTATGGGTGTATAGGCTATAACACGTGTGTAGCTCTATAACTGCAGATTGGAGATAATCTTGAGTTTTATAGTACCTACTTTAGGCGGGGATACGAATATTTTTTGAGTACTACATGCATAGTAGTACATTGCGTGGTTTCGTAATTCTGTTTAAATCAATTTTGGAAACAAAGTTCAGTTTTATTATATTCGATTATGAACGAGAAAAATTATTTCAAACGAGACCGGACTCGGGCTTATATGTCCATATAAAAGATACTTTAAGCATTTCATTTATTTATAGATCAGACGAGCTCGAAACTTCTTTTGATTCCTCGTGTCCGTTTTATGGCCTCGTGTCTCATTGTGTCTCATGTCCTGAGATTTGAATGGAAGCAAGAACGAGATGGAGGAAATGGGTGAGAGTGAGAAAGAGAGAGAGAGAGAGAGAGAAAAAAAAAGCAGGAGAAAGAGAATTTGGTACAGATAGCCATAGTCCCGTGCTTTAAAATGCAGACGATGAGTAGTAAACTGAGAATATAATTTTTGCCACTCACAAAGTCAGTGTTTCGTTCCATTCGGGATTCAGCGAAGATTTGATAGTTTTAGTTTTCTTCTTGACGTTGTCTGAGTCGGGAATAAGTTTCAATTTAACGTATGGATCCGACGAGCCATTTGGATCCATTGGGATGAGATTTCGACCTTGTTTTACTGCAACGACAAATGAATATATGTAAATTTCAAGGGTATATATAATATATCGTTCACAAGATTCTGACGATTCAATGGTCTTTTGACTCCTCGCTACCTATATAGTACAGTCGGGACTCCCAATAAGAGCGCTACGGGGCTGTAGGAGAAAGAATTTTCGAGAAATGTGGTACCCCCACTCTCTATTGAAAAGCTCGCTCGCTCGGAACGTAAACCGGTCTCTCAATAAACAAGCAAGGTGGTGGGGGTACTGCTCGGCCACGGATTAGGGGAAGCGCTCTTATTGAGAGCCCTCTTATTGGGAGTCCCGACTGTACTAGTACATAAGAAAAGTTCTGAATTCGTAATATGTATATTTCAATTCGCCACATTATGAATTGGGTTTTCAGCGTTATTTATATTTGAGCACATAAGCATTACGACCTTTTTAAATCTCGGGGGATCCTTAACAGGAAACCAACAAAATATTGAGCTCTATAATCGAATATAGACAGCTAACAAGCTACAAGTTTACACTTTGCTATTTCTGTACAGCACTGTTAATCGTATCATTCGCTGATATTCTACTTCTATATACTCATTTTATTCATCATTCATTTTCAAATCAAGAATCAATGTCTTTCTCGTGACATGCATATTGAGAGTCTGCGAGGGAAGTCTGTAAGAGTCGGAGAAAAACTGTAACCGCGGCATCCAAAGACGAGTAATGTTCTCCCCTATATATAGATGGAAATCGATCCTCGAATAACGTCAGCTGGCACCCGCTGTCGCAGTTCTTCTGTATACCGTTTTTTGGCATTTTATTATTTCGCGGATAAAATATGAATGAAGGGTAACCGCATCAAAGGACTTCCTCCTAAAGCTACAGCTAAATCAATAGGGGTTCTCGACCGCGGCAAACAAACGAGACGAGGGTCGTTATTATATTTATGAATTTTCAGCCATGCCCCAGGAGACTTCGTAATCAACGTACTCACTGTTAATGCACTGAACCAACGGCAATGATTCGAAACGCGTGACCTCCACGATATAAGCGCAATATACTGGGAATAGAGTTACAGGTACAGGTTATTGGTGAATAAACATAAAATGAGCCATTAGCCTACCTTCGACGGTGAGTTTGTTGCCGATACAGGTGATGTGAAGCTGCATCCGACCTCGGCGTTCGGTATGATCGCAACCGCATAGATTTGGTACGCTCTCCTCGCATCGTTTGTGCACGTTCATGTCACATGCTGCATATATTGATAGAAAATTCTCATATATTATATACATTTATTTAGTATCTTCGTTTCTATCCGTCTGTCTGTCTCTCCTTCTTTCTTTCTTTCTTTCTTTCTTTCTTTCTTTCTTTCTCTCTTTCTTTCTCTCTTTTTTTCAGATCGTTCATATAATATATTATAGGATGCTTAATCATTTTCACCCGCTCGCTAATAATTTTTAATGACGCAAGTTATCACACGTAATTCGTAATTGGTGCCCGTGCGACAAAAGAGTTTTGTTGAGAAATTTATGAATCGAAAATTCATATAGAACGCGCGGAGTTATATCATTTGAGGATGTTATTGCGGGGTAGTATAATGAAATGAACGGGGAGACATGATGACTGGTTAATCATAAGTATAGGTATGTTGAGGTATTTGGAGTGTTCGATTAGCTCGGAGGAAGAGAAATTCTCTGCTATAATTATGACGGATGTATAGATTCGTGAATTATTCCAACAAAAGTTCGCGAATCGGGAATCTTTTAGTATTCCGTGCGGTTCGTGAAAATTTAAGAGCAATGAATGTCTTTCATCTGAAAAATGATTCTCAAGTTCGAACTGTCATTGATAAAAAAGCAAACTAGCTAGGAGGCATGTTTAAATTGCTCTCCCACGTACTACTTCGAGGAGACGTATATAAAATTCTGCGAGCTTAGTTACAATATATCCACTTGATCACGATACTTGGAAATTCAGTGCTAAAGTGTAATTGCTAGTTATTCGTGATTATTAATAGTAGCTCGGCGCCAACTACGTTCTATTAAAGTTCAGAATCAAAATGGCCTTTGTCTGCTCGCGCTTATTGACTCCACAGTCAACTATGAAGCCTCCACACGTCTTCGGTTGAAAGACCATCAACTATATAGAAATCAGACAGGTCGCATATTTTCCATTTGAGCTCATGGAATTGAGATAAACATGGACATTCGCGGGTGTGTGGACACGCTCGACACACACATATATATATATGACCGCGCCACGACATCGTGTGGTATCAGAATCACAAGAAAGATAGAAAGAAAGGAAGAAAAAGAAGAATGAGGTAAACGGTGGCTTATACCTATATAGTATACCGTATAGCTAGGTAGGGGGAATTGGGGAGGAAGACGAGAAAGGCGAATGGGATGAAGGGACCGGGTATCATGCTGAGAGAAAACGGCTCGACTATCATGAAATTCTTATCCTTTGTGTAAACCTTCACATTCCACGAGGGTAAGGCAAACGGAAGTGTCGCCAAAAAGGAGATATGCAAGTAATTCAAATGATTCGAGTTCTTGAATAATACGATATCGAAATCGGAGATGCGATCTAATATATAAGGAAAAAAGGTTCGATTATGCGTTTGATATTCAATTCATCGCATATATTTACATTTTATTTCGAGTAGAAAGTTCACTGTTCGTCAATAATTTATACGGTTTCAATTGGCCAGAATTTAAGACAAAAAAAAAAAAAAGAAGGAAAAAAAAAAAAAAAAAAAAAAAAAAAGAACCCTCCTACACACATATAATGTGCAGATACAATATTATACCCTTTCGCTGATATTACACGGAAAAAAAAAGAGCAGCTGGATATAGGACAACACTTTTTTGCAGTAGAAATGACAACAATTTTGGTAACATTTACTCATATTAGGACATTGAAATTTACTTGCTCCTATGTACCAAATACTAGAACTGTGGTAATTTCTACCACAAAAAAGTGTTGTCCTATATGTAGCTGCTCAACATAGTAAATTCAGCAACAATTTTTTTTCCGTGTATGTGATTCCTGGAAAGAAAAATTCTCCACGACGGTTTGGCGTACAAATATTATGATCATCACAATGTTTAAATAGTATAATAATAATAATAATAATAATAATAATAATGATAATAATGATAATAATGATAATAATAATAATAATAATAATAATACCTATATCGATACGTGTAGGCGAAACAGTAAACTGGTAGGTATAAGAGATAGACGGCTAAATAACTATTTGGCAGAATCGCATATCCACTAATTTTGAATAGTACATACATATAGAGAGCGATTCTGTGGCTAATAACGCGCCTAAAAGGTAGGGAAACGGGAAATGCCTGCATTGAGCAGGTCAAACATCGACGATTGATTTTTATTTCCCACGTAATAAATGAAACCTAATCGTTGATGCTTGATCTGCTCAATGCAGGCCTTTTCCGTTTGCCTACCTTCCAGGCGCGTTATTATCCACAGAATCGCTCTGTATAAGGTATGTAGATAATGATCTGATTAAGTTGTGAAATAGAAATGGTACTACCTCAAACGCATGCTTATTCAAAGTGATGATAATAATTATTTTTTTCTTCTTGGTTTTAAGAATGAGCGGCAAGTCAAAGTATGGGGTATATCAATACATACATGTATAGGTATTAGACGTAGGTGAACGTAGCAAGAGGGTTGGCGAGGGAGCGGTATAAGAGGATGTATTATAGGTGGTTTTATTTTTTTTTTCAATTATGAATTATTATACTTGTCAATTCCTCGATTAGAATTAAAGTTACTGCAAAGTTGTGCACATAAAGGTGACGATTGTTCAAATTTTTCCTCTGCTTTCATTTATATCAGAATACCGCTAATTTAAGTAGATAGGTATATATACATGCGGCGGGGTTCTATACCTACATATATAACGTCTTTGATCGCCCAACTGCCAACGTTTCGGAAATTCACTTATAGACGGTTTGATGTCGTTATAGACAGAGATTTACCGGACAGCTCGGGTCAAAGTGCGTGACATTTCGTTTCGTTAAAGCAGATTTTATTTAGGTAGTGGAATTTAGAATCTAGTCCTTCTGTTCTCAAAGATCTTGTTGCCAGAGCAACGATTTTGGCAATTTGTATATACATATATAGGTATACGACTGAGAGACATATTATGCTGAATACTGCATAGGCTGTAGATAATATTCACGTATCTTGTTGATAGTTTTTATTTGGAAAATGATTCAAATGACACTCGAAATATTTTTCTCCATTTTTTTTTTTTTTTTTTCTTCAAATTAATACACTACCAGTTACTCGTTATATCTCCAGATAATATAGGTTACTTGACGCATGCGATTAATTATTGACAAGTACGGTTGAAAAGATTTAGGGAATAATTAGAACGTTAAATTATAAGGGTAACAACTACTGCAGTGTTACGTTAATTAGTATAAGTAATTACTGAAGAGGAAGATGAGACGAGCTATGACTAATTAAAATTATATGTATATACCTAATTAGTAGACAATATTCTCAATTAAGGCTTCAAGAAACAATCAAGTTCGATATAACGATTACATGTATAAGCGATCTAACCAAATAACAAATACGTTACTAGTACCCATTACATATTATTTATATTATGTTAGAAAATTCAATCGATCTCGTAATGGCCTACCGTCTACATACATCAGATATATTCGCCGGGTATCTGAATCGCAGTTTTACTTTATATTTCAAAAATTGCAAATCGCCATTAGAAATTGAGTTTGGTACATTTACATTTACACATCTGTACTGTGTGTGTGTGTGTGTGTGTGTGTGTATAGAAGAACAAAAACCACAAGGACAACAATAACGAAAGCGTAACACACAATAAAAGAAAAAAAAAAAAAAAACAAGAATGGCAAATCCAAAATATCTACAGTATATCTCCTTGTTCAGATTGAACTCTCTGTTTTTGGCTTTACAGGTTTGATTGCAAATGCGTATAATATTCATAATTTCCATGTCTAGGTATAGATATGCACAATGCACAATGCACAATACATTTTCTAAACCCGCATAAGGTATGATATAATACGTAGGCACACTGCATGTGATGCAATGGGGCTGGGTTTGAGTTCCGAATTAAAAGTCACGAGTGGTCAAAGCTCCGAATCTGAATACTTGCTACTCGCAGTTTTGAGAAAGGGACTTTGCCCCATGGTCTTCATGGCCGATTTAAAAAACTTTGAAACGACGAACACCAATTAATTATATAAATTGCGAAAACTCAACATTCACGCATGTGTTCATTCAGTGTTCAATAACTCCGGCTGTATTCAGCGCATCGAAACCAATAAGTGGTCAAATTAATCGTATTGAAACGTGGGTTCTTTCTGAAAAAAAAAAGTTTCGAAATTCTATCAATTATTCATGACATCATGAAGTTGGCGATCGAAGTAGATAAAATGGGTTTCCGTAAAGAGGGTCTCGATTAGAATAAACTATTTTTTTTTTCTTCACGCCCTAAGAATTGGACCGAATTTTTCGGATTCATGGGTTTTTTGGGGCCCGGACTTTCGGACTTCTGATCTTCTAAACTTCATCGTTTCTGAAAATTCGAAATCGTCTCGTGTTAAACAAATGCGGAATTTTGACCGTTCGGAACTTTGAAAATTTGGAATTTCAACCCAGCCCCGATGCAATCTGTGAAGACAATGTGAATGCAATGAGGGTGCGATGAACTCTGATATTGTTTAGGTTTAAGTTTCACCCGCGAGGGGTAAATTAACAGAGTCGTACATCATACCTAATACTAGGAAGGATATAGTAGCCAGTATAATACATGTAGGTATGTATGTAGGGTGGTCGTTAAAAAAAAATGTTATCTTGGATGTCCTTCAATCGGTTTCAAATGTGGAAAAAATAATTCTCTAATTTTTTCAGATTTTTATTTTGAATCCCTATGGGTCCTATTTTCACATGAACTTTTTTTAATTCGTAAGAATCCTAATTTGAGTAATTTTTAGATTAAAAATCTAACCAGTAAATCTGAATTGAATAATGAACGAAAATATTTATATTTCTGTAAAACATAGTCAACAATCGTATATTTCATACGAGTCGTGGGTGTTTTAATTCAGTTGAATATTTTCTATCCATTTTTTTCCAGTAATATAACTATTTAAGTAAGCCTACATTTGAATTGAACAATATGAATTCAAGTACAACATAATACACGTTGATTGAATCTCTAGCGATGGCTTTAATTTATTTTCGCAAGAATTCCAAACTATTTACGACAAAAAATGAATGACAGAATCAGCTGCAGAACTGTGGCATTGAAATATTAAGCACTCGTGAGAAATACCTGAAACGGAGGTCCAATGTAACATCAAGTGCACCAATACAAGAAAATAATGAATTGATCGATGTATTAAAATATGTAAAATAGTAATTTCAATTTTTTCACTCGAGCTGTGTGTAATATACAACAATAAAAGGTATCCGATGCAATCTCGCTGATTTAAATTAGACCCAACACAAATTAGGGTTTTTACGAATTAAAAAAAGTTCATGTGAAAATAGGGCCCCACAGGGATTCAAAATAAAAATCTGAAAAAATTAGAGAATTATTTTTTCCACATTTAGAACCGATTGAAGGCCATCCAAGATAACTTTTTTTTTTTTTTTTAACGACCACCCTAAATTGTATAATTATGTACATTGTACATATTGAGTATCGTGTGACTGCGTATTGGTGTGTAAGTAGGTATTGGTAATGTATATAAAAATGTGTACTTGTCTGTTGGATATAGGTGTATATTGGATGTAAGAAACAAAAAGAGAGAAAAAAAAAAAAAAAAAAAAAGAAAAGAAAAGAAAATAAGATGGGTGTAAGAGCTACCGATTTGAGCTGACAATGAATAATTATTCTACCGGTATAGATGGGTAGTATACATATCATTGTCATTTGTGTATAGATGAGATTGGTCAACTGGACTACCTGAGCATTTGAGTCCCTGATGCGTGATGCCGTGCAGCATCGAGCCACAATGGTCGCAGAAGGTTGGCGTCAGGTAGCTGAAAACCTCCCATTTGTGATGCGCGGTCACGGCCTGAGAACACAAACACGGGACCCAGGCCCGGTTTTTCATTCCGTTGAATATCATACATGGTATGTACACATGCCTATTACCCCCCCCCCCAGCATCCCTTATATATATTTCGCGGTCTAAAATTCTCGCCTCCTTTTCCGTTAATAATTTCCATTTACAGTTCATCGGGGCATCCATGTATGCATCCATGACCCCATTCCCATTTTCCCATTCCAATTCCCATCCCCATTCCCGTTTTCCAGCCTCCGTTATCAGCTCTTTTGCATAAACAGAGTATTTCGCTTAATTACCATCCCTGGTCCACTGTTACCCCCCAGCCCACCTCTCGAACCTTTGACCTGTTCTCTGACACTCCGAAGTCTTACAATAAGACACGCATATACTTATTGAACTTGTACCTATATTGGGCGTAGTTATATTTTCAAAATTATATACATATTATATTTATGCAGATGGTTAGACAAGGTTTCGTTTCACATTAGTATACATATAGGTAGTATAAGTATATGCAGCAGCGTTCGAAATTGTATCGGGCTTGTCATTATTCCCGTTTTTTTCTTTCACCAAATTGCATGCGATTATACCTAGATAAGCACTGTCATTAAGGCGCATTGTCGTTCTTCGTACCTATATCTTGGCTTGTCCTTTATTGCGAATTAATGTACGAAATAATTTCACTGATAATTAAGAAGATTTGCAAGCTGACCTAACTGGAACCTATACAACGTCATTTTTGCATGCGCTTTCCCGATTGTAAACCTCGTAAATATTGATCGATGTTCATGTATCAATCGTATAGGGTATATGTAAATGTATACCTACGTTATATTTAAAACAACGAAAAATCAATAAGATTTTTGTTTATGGTATACTTATCGCTAAAAGTACGTCGAAGAATTTGAAAATTCGCGAATATTCGAGACTTCGTAATCACCAAAGCTGTCGGGTATGTGGTAAGCCCTTCGAGCCTGCCGTTCGTTATCTTTATTATAACACATAATGAATTTTCGAACAATGACACTTTGGTCGAGTGACTTTGTTCCTTTACTTTTTTAACTATAGGTATTGCAGTTATCATAGAATTTCGTCATAGCGGTTAGGGTATGGAAGTGAAATGAATATAATTGTGTTAAAGAACAAATAGAAAATAATCTGAGCGGTAAAAGGGTCGCGAATCATCAATTGAACAAAACTTTGATCAGTATAATAAATAATGGCAGTAATAGGTACGAACTATAGATGATTGAATACTGGTATACCTTATCGTAAAAATTTGGGAATTAAATCGTTCATTTGTGAAAGGGTTGTGATAAGAAGGAGTGAAATAGGAGATTAGCAAGAAGATATTTAGTAACATAATGTCAGACAATTTTCAAATAATCCAGGCAAAGAATTTTTCTCGTGGGAGTAGCAACAAATTACGAGCCATTAAAATATTTGACATCAAATAATGCGTAATGTTAGTAACTATATTTTATATTATTATGAGAATGCATTATAGTTTATATTAATGTATAATAGGTGAGAGAATTAGAGTATCAGAATTATTTCAATCCTTTAACAAACAAGCAATTCAATTTTTTTTTTTTTTTATTTAATAGTTATTTTTATTTAGGTACAAGGAGAGAATTTAATAAGAAGCGCTGTCATACTGGGATATAGCTCGATAGACTTATCCCGGACTTCATAGGTCTCGTACTATAAGTATGGTAACCATTGCCTTACTTGTAAGAACGGTTACCATACTTATAGTACGGGACCTATGAAGTCCGCGATAAGTCAATATCGAGCTATCCCTGCAGTATGACAGCGCTTCCCATAAAATTCTCGCCGTGTAGGTATATTAGCTATTTTTTTTTAATTTCGATTCCGTCATCAATGTTAATTACCATTCGAACACCCGACTGATCTTACAATCGGAATAAGGTTCATAACTATATACGTATGGTATATGATAGAGAAAAGCGCAACATGAGTATTGCGCGGGTGAAAAATTCGGAAAAATGTATACCTTTACTTGGGTCGTATAGGTCAAACATAAAAGTGAGTCCACTACTAGTGCCTCATACCTATAGGTACTATATAGGTAGGTATACAAGTATATACATAATATATTCTCCTTTCTAGCCAGGATGTATTTTCGGGCAAACTTGACATTGACGACGAGAGCGTTCTATAGTTTCTTTATCTTTATATATGTATTAGAATGCGAATGCTAACATTTATGTATTGCATATTTATGTCGTGATATTAGTCGAGAGGACCAGCCCCCCCTCAAAGTAGCGTATCACCACTTCAGGTCATCGAACTAATCACTCACGATCAGATCTATATGGTATTAGGTGGATATGTGTAATGCACGTTGTAACAAATTGCAAACAGCACGAGAAAGACGTATATAGCGTTACACATGTGTCAAACAGTAAGAAAAGTAACAATCAAATCGCCCGAGTTCATCTGTCGTATGTATGGTATACATATAGGTATAGTATACATGGGATTTGACTGCAACGAGATGCTGAATATATTCGCAAAATCGCAATCGTCTATAGTACGATAGTTTAAGTTTCTTCAATTATCATTTATCACATCATCTATATGGTACAAAGACAACAGACGACTCTAGTAGAAAATACATAAATATTATATTAAATATACTATAACTGCACGAAAATTGTTCGCCATAGTCAATAAGCGATTGCACGGGTGGCGTCAAAGCAAGAGCAACATCATGTAGTGTTTCGCATATATACGGATAAACGTATACAAGATAGTATAAGTACATACATGTAGAGACAATCGACATTGCGTGTATGGTATATTATGTATGGATACCGCGTGTGTACATATATATGCATATAAATACACAGAGATGTGCACGCGTGAGTATGTCTGTATATAGTGTATAAGAGAGGTGCTACGTCTATATGAGCGATACCTTGGCACTTCATGCCCTGGTGGATGATGCCATAGAGGAGGCTACCGCAGTGGTCACAGAAGGTCGGCCCGCTGTAGGAGTGCTGCTTGAATTGATGTTTCGTCCGGGTGTCCTGCGTGACGTCCATTACACCGTTACACCGTTACACCATTACACCCTTACATCCTTACACCGTTATACATCGTCACACCAGTACACCATTACACCACCCATGCCCAAACCACGGAAATCCATCTTTATCCTTTATCTTTCCAATACACTTGGTCCTCGCATTTATATCTCATCCCATCTTTTTATACACATATACATTATACATACATATTATTATATATATATATACGGGGCATTCCATGCCAACTCGACCAGCCCGTGACCTCGACTTCTCCGATTTGGTCCGCGATTTTTATATGGTTAATCTACCTCAAAAAGACACTCCAGATTTTTTCAATCGACTCAAAAGGTAAGAAAAAACGCCACTTCCAAAAAATCTGAAAATTTCAGGGCAATTGGTGTGACCTTTCGGTAGAAGAACAAAGAAATCGCATATTTTCTAAGTTTTACATGTTTAAGAATTCCAAAAATAATTGAAGTGCTACATATTTCGAAGGAGCTCATTTATGCGCGTAAAATGCACTATGGGAAGTTATGATTTTGTTCATGTATGGCGAGATAAGTGAAGTTGAAAATGTGGTAATCAAATTTTTGGTATAATTATGACAGCGATATAAATTGAAAAAATTATTTTCATGCTCTGTAACTGTTGGGGAACATATCATGTAGTAACAAGGAATCTGAATCTGCAGTGGCGTCAAATTCGATGACCTCAGGCCAAAAACTGATCCGGTTTACGTGGAATACCACATATATGTAATCATAGAAAATTCACTGCGGAAGCATTTCCGAAATGATGTGCTACATCTATACACGAATCTACGATACTTTTTTTTTTACAGATTGTAATCTACACCTCCTTATACTCATGCTGCGTTTATTAAATGAGGCGCGATTCACGGAGATCTGCAACAAGTTTGCCAAACCGATTTACTTTAATTTAATCTGTTTAATTTGAGAAAATTGGATTTCCCACTATTTGTCTCCGAATTAATTACTGCAGTTAATCCCCGTATGGTCTAGAATTTGAATAATAAGGTAGACGCTATCGCAAAAGCTGTAGTTGGTGATAAGTACTATGTGATATATACTATATTCCTATACAAAAAGATCTTAATTGAGGATTATCATTTTTACTCGTCCTTCTGTCCTGTACAGATCCGCATTTCTATACACGTTTGACATTGCCGCATACTTACATACCTATATGTATTACGTTAGAAATAGATACTTTTCTATATACGTGAGTTTGACACATCATTCCGGAACACTCCGAATTATGTTACAATTATATACACGTACCTAGTACATGTGCATCTTTGCACGCGAAACGTGACACACTCTAGAGCATATCACGGTTCGATGCAGTTATTGTATTCTTTAAGCATTTATTCAGCGGTAACTCAAAGCAGCAGCCATGCGATATTGCTAAGTAACATAATTGATTTCATCATTAAGTGAACCGAGGAAAGCATTCACGTCCCTTCAGTCATATGACATATCTATGGCATTGGAGTGGAAATAATCCCTTCATCTCCTTCTCTCTCTCTCTCTCTCTAAGTTGTTTCATGCTATATTGTATTTCCTTGCCCCAGTGTCCGAGGGCATAATAAACAAACAAACAATCAATCAATCAATCAATCTCTCTCTTTATTACATATTTGCAATCAAACTGATTTAGTGGCATTTCCAGGCACCGATATGTATTAGATACAGTTTAAGCATTCGAAAAATGTCACTATTATACAGTAATCGTTTTTCAAACTGATTAAAAATTCGGGGCAAAATTTTATATGCTTGAATTTCTCATGAATGGAACTGATAAATCTAACGTAGCTAATAGCTTTGATATGCCTTTATAAAAGCTGAGTATACGTATCGCACGAGTATGTGTGAGTAACTGCGTGTACTTGACGGTATGAGGCGAGAAAGTTTTGGCTATAAACATACAACGGCTTTTTAAACTCCTTTATATATACCTACGCTCTCAATCCAAGAACAAAATTATCATTTAATAAATAATACCTCATTACTCCGCGAAACTTTTGGGTTCGTTAGATATTACCACTCTCAAAGGATATTATATTCGACGTAAGCTGGACATTTTGTACGAAAAGGCCTTTTCTCTGTATATTTTATAATCTGTTTGAAATGACACGGCTCTTTCTTTTTTTTCTATTTTATCTTCAAAACGTTTACAACACGCGTATAAGTACGTTGATTAAAGTATACTTAAGGGACATTTCGTGCGAAATTGGGTGGCTGCTATACTGTAATCGAGTTTGCAATAAGTACGTCTCGTGATGCATTCAGGTATTATTCCATATTCTCGTTTATTATTTTTAACGAATTGTCAAAACGATTCACATTATACCTAATAGTTCGTCAGCCAGTGTGATTTTAAACTCTTCATTTATTTTTTTATTACGATAGGTATTTTTTTGATTCTTTATCTTGAGACGCGAAGATACATGTCAAAAATCTAAGATGTAATTTCAGAAAGTTTAAGAATATCCCGGAATTAATATCCAAAAATTACTACGCTTCTTTTTCTCGGTAACTTTGACTTGCTTATATTTTTCTAATTTAACAGCAAATCCTCCTTTATTTATTTATGCACGCCGCCATTAAGTAGTACCTACATGATATTATTTATTGGTCTTGTTAGATAAATAGGTATATAAACAATAACGTGGCGAAAATTGAACCCGAAAGCTGACGATGAGCATCAAGCGTTGAAAGAGCTCGTTCGCTGCGGATATAAACTGATTCTCATTGTTCATTGTTACTGAATTGTTTGTAATAACGAATAATTCATTTCTTCTTTCGCCTTTCACCTTCGAAGTTATTTCTGGCTTCCAAAAGCGTTTTTTCGACAACGTCAAAGGAAAAATGACGATCCAATCGATCGTATTCATTGAAACATGACGAATCTATAGTGTTATGATCGGAATGCAAAACTGTTGCTCGTCGCATGAATGATCAATCGGCAAATGTTGTGAAAAATGCATCTAGATGTATGGCGATTTAAAAAAAAACGTGATTTGTTTCAATGCGTATAAGTACTAAAGCGAGTTTATGCAAGTTTATTCATTCG
Organism: Tenthredo mesomela; assembly: GCA_943736025.1. Taxonomy (NCBI): domain Eukaryota; kingdom Metazoa; phylum Arthropoda; class Insecta; order Hymenoptera; family Tenthredinidae; genus Tenthredo; species Tenthredo mesomela. The sequence continues at coordinate 28,532,888 of OX031019.1, read as the reverse complement.
AAAATAAAGTGCGACTTGGTGCGAGTACGAATCTCTTTTAATATTTCGAAGTATAGGTAGGACATAGGGTAAATATAATAGGATTAATAAGTTTCTTCTTTTATTATTCAACTCGACCAACTGCTAATTTTAAGCTACTTTTTTTTTTTTATTGTTAACAAGCTTTTCGGACGAGCGCACCTATTCTTCCTTCATTTTCGCAATTACTATAAGGCTCGCCAAATCCGACTTGAAGCCCGGAATTCGTATTATTTATACACAATCGGAATAACTAATATACATCTCGCAAATGGTTCTCTCTTTTCTTCACCCTCGATATGTCTAGGTAATTGTAAAAATGAGATACACGGATATAACGAGAATATTCGGTGAGACTGCACGATCCCCTTCCTATGGCAAAATCAACGGGAGGGGATGCAATGCTACTGGCACCTTATTCCATCCCGAACGAGCCTCAGGCACGCGGTGCGCGCTTGTGTTGGTTTTGCCGTAGGAAGGGGATCGTGTAGTCTCACCGAATATTCTCGGTATGTGTGTGCTTACTGCTTGTAGAGAGGGTGACCACGGTGACCTATGAAACGAAAGCCAAAACTTGGCAATTTCGGCCGTTCCTCGGATGTACTCTCTTAAAAGAAATCAGTGGGAAATCAGTGGAATTTCACTGATTTACCAGTGGATCTCACTGATTGCCCAGTGAAATCTTACTGATTCAACCAGTAAACATAGAAGTGGGGATAATTCGCTGATTCAACCAGTGAATTCCACTGATTGAACCAGTCAGAATCACTCAGAACATAACCAATATCATTATACTTACGCGCATGCGCGCGCACAGCTGATCGAGGTTCACTGGTTAACTCAGTGAGCCCGGACTCACTGGTTGAATCAGTGAAATTCCACTGATTTCTTTTAAGAGAGTATGCAGTATACATATACACATGATAGATACTATATATATATACCTATGCGATATAGCCAATATTCGCATTGCATATCATTTATAAATAATAATTTGTCAACTATATCGTGAATTATTGTATATTAGCAGAAAAGAAAAAGAACAACGTCGCGAGTTTAATACATTCAATGTAATCCGCAAAACGTGAATATCAACTCGGTCGAGGGATACTTACGTCAGAATCAGCGCCCTTGTCTGCTCCGGGACAGGTGAAGGTCACGTACTCGTGGCATCGTTTGTGAACAACGAAACTGCACACTGAAATCAATAAGATTACAGACCGATCACTTCGACTTTAAATTCCTGGTGCCAGAAATTGAATTCATTTCATCGAATGGCGCAGAAGAAAGATATCGGATCTTGCGACCCGTGGAATAATCGATATGTTACGTCGTCTCCGGCCATTCGGTTACAATAATTGTCAATGACAAGGAAGGAAATGCGGTTTTTTGCTCACCTTGACACTGGTAACCCTGCTTCCCGAATCCCCTGAAGCAGAAAAGAAAAAGTTCAACATTTCAAATTTTACGACCTCTTTCTAACAAGTTGTAATTTTTTTTTAATCAAATAATCGCCAGGTTCCGCACGAAGATTCACATTTTTCTTTAAAATCTAATCAACTTTTTTTACGGCAGAGAGTTTTTAAATTATTTCTCCTCCCGGGGCAAGTTATAGCTGCTGGTTGTTCAAACTCCGAAGTATAGGCGAGATTAAGTTTGCTTTGGGTTACGTTGTCTCGGCAGAAGACGAAACAATTTTATCAACTCGATAGCCCGATAGTCCGAGAGCCTGTATATTCTTGTATCGAAGGAGACATTTCACTCCAGCGTATAAACGAAGGCAAATTATTATCGGCACATAAGCCTGTAACTCATCGATAATTCCGATTACTTCAGGCGTATAATACTGAAATAAGCTGAATAAAAACAAGAATTCCAAATTTAAGGACTTTTTTTTTTTTTTTTTTACAATCATCTCAAGAATCATTAGTAACATTTCTCTCGCCTGGAGCTTCCGAGTATAAGCAATTCTTTATCTACAGATCGACTAGGTTAAGTTACTCGGGTAGTATAAATTAAATGTCGCAGGGATAAGGTGGTGGTGAATGAATTCAATCAACGCTTTGCAGAGTGTGCATGTATACCTAGATGTAAAAAGAAAGAAATAAATATGATATAACAATATACCATAGCGAATTTTTTTCTTCATTACGAATATCATACAATGCATTAAACTTTATGTATACTACATACTTTGATGCTTCTAAACTATCCTCATTTCACTCAAGGTGCAGTGTGTTCTCTCTATCTGTCTTTAGCGAGAGGCAAAAAGATACAATATACCTATAGAGAATAGCGCAAGTGCAGTAATATCTTGTACGTGCACGATCTATACGAGTGGTAGTAGGCCGCAAGTTTGCGTGTGAATGTACATATAGGAACCTATAAAGAATAAGGGAAGAGGACCGAGAGAGAGAGAGAGAGAGCTAAGCTTTGCGCGGCCGTGTGATTTAATCGGGTTTCCCCAAGCAACAACCGTCCACCTAGTCTAGTAGCATCGGTTTGCAGAAAGGAGAAAAACGACGAGAAAGAGCGAGTGAGATAGTCGCGGGAGGTTGAGGAGCAGGAAGAGGAGAAAGAGCGAGTGAATCCCCGAAGAGCCGAGTAGTGCGGCATGGGGTGAGTCAGTGGGTGGGTGGTTGGTTGGGTACGGTTGCTCGCTCGCTTGCGCGGAATCTTCAACCGAGCATGAACCACCCGGCCTCTGACGTCACGCGCAAGACCGTTCGCCCACGAACGAAACGACCCCAGGACCTGGCCCATTTTCATGCGGCAATCCCAGAATCAGATGCTAACGTCAACCCATAGCCATATACCTACTCACAGTCACAGGACAGGCACAGGACTACCCACCACACCCTGCGGCCCCGAGAAACTAATTATTAATAAGAACGTGGGTGCAGACGACGCGACGACTCGATCTGTACCTATACATATTATATACTATACGTATATTATACCTATACCTACTAGATCCACAATGCTCTTCAATAGATGATAAATATACACCTACTGAAATTCTTCTATACTGTTTCACTTTTTATATACGCAACTTCGATTACGTCCATAAGATTTTACACAGATTAGTAGTAGGTATATATATCTATCACGATCGATAACAAATTGATCGAGACGGACCGACGGATATGAGATGAGATAAGATCAGATGAGATGAGATGAGAATAGAACAGGATAGAATAGAATAGCATAGAATAGATTGGAGAGAAAGAGAAAGAGAAAGCGAGAGAGAGAGAGATGGAGAGAAAAGGCAAGTGATGAAGAAGAATAGTATATTGTGCAACTAGGGGGGGAAAATGGCCATTTCTAGCGAGGGTGAGACGTTTGCACGAGTCGTAGTAGAGGGCGCCGAAGGTGCCCGAGACGACGACGAGTGCTAAAAACGTCTCACCCGAGGTAGAAATGGCCATCCCCCCCTAGTTGCACACTGTACTTTTCATAATAAGGGCACGAAATAGGTCTTCTTTGATGCGCGTCGATCGGAAAAGGGATATATATATAATATATAATATATATATATATGGGCGGGAGGAAAAGTACTTTCCCTCCCGCTCTCGTCGTAGTTCGATACAAGCGATTTTCCCCACGCCCGACAAGCATGAAAGAAGGCCCATTTCATGCACGTATTATGAAAAAGAATTTTTGACTTCAGTCGCGCGGGGATTCGATTTGCGGGAAGTGCTGCCTCCGTATGTTATGACATATAGGTATAGGTATAGGTATACATACCTAGATACCTAGAGAGATGTATTGTGTTCACCTATGCGCGTATGTATTATATGTATTACATACATCTATACCTACCTATGCTTGTTTCGGATTTTAGCCGCGGTATAGGGTAACCCCCGGAATCGATTGCGGCTTTATACGAGGGCAACTCACGCGAACCATCAGGCCACCCCGTTTCAACCGTGCCCATCCATGCCAGCCCGTATACCTACAACGTAACGTTGAACGTTGTACCTTGTGCTACGTACCTACATCCACGCGTACAAAACCCGTATACCGATTTCGCAAGACACGAACACACGCTGTATCCCTTACGTGTATAACTTGTACCTACATTTATATCCACCCGTGTACATGCATCATGTATGTATATCCATGTACGTGTATGTAGTAGCGGCGCCCGACTCCTCCATACCCCGGTATATTGACCAGAGCTTTTCAATTTCGCAGGCGGTAAAATGGCACGCGCCGGTTTCCCCGTTGCCAGAAGCGATTTCAGAAAGGAAAGTATCTACTATCTATAGTACCTACATACACGCGTGTATATTATGTACTGTACTACACATAGATATAGGTATATCCACATTGCACATTGTATTATACGTATGAAGAAATGCTCGCGCCTAATACTGCCGTAGACAGAACATGTAAACTGTCACGTTCGTCTCGTAAACTCTTCAGTTATTTTAATTTCCCAGAGCTGCACCTGTTGTAATAATTTTTCCTTTCGAATATGCGCTCGTTCATTTTTTGCACCTTGAATCAATTGTCGCATCATTTCTCCTCCGACTTTGATCGCCGATCCGTTTAGCTATAGAGATATACAGCTATATAGGCATGGGAATCTTATTTTTCGTCATTGAACGAAACTCGCCAGACTCACGTTACATATATACGTTTCGGTACTTATATATATATATATATAGCTATATAGGTATAATGCGCAGAGCTACTCCTGGTTTTGTGCCTAGTTTGAATTAGGCACTGTAACAGTAACAGTATGCCTATGTTTACCGTGAGACAATGAAATATTTCGATAGCCCTATACAGCTCCCATTGTCAGCTGTTGCCTGGAAACACGAGGACGCGAACGTGGTAGAATATTAACCCTCGTTTTGTGCTCCGGAGGTATAACCGCGTAGTGAGGCGACGCGCGGCTGGTACTTGAAAAATTCATTGTCAGAGAAGTGACAACAATTACTTTTAATTATCCACCTCACGCATCAAGGGTATAACTAAAGTTTAATGTACAAATAACAATATTCAGGTTGTATATATTCATGCCTATTCATCCCCTAAATTATCCGCTTTTTCAGTATAACTGCGTTACATAAAGCAAGTGACAAGATGGAGATGATTAGCTCATTTGACACTAGTGCGAGAAATTTACTCGGAAAGTGTATATATATTCGTTGATATATTATACGACGACCTTATATATATACCTATATGTATACCCATATATAAGTGGGTATGCGACAAGAAAGAATGGAAATAATAGTCAGGGAACGGCGCTGCCGTGCAAAATGGAATTCGTACAAGCAAAAGGAAGCCATTCACGTAGAGGCCGCCGACTCGGATGAGGCTAACGCCAAGCAAATCTTTTTCTATTCCCTGTGCGAGAGCCGAGAGGGTAGTGGCGAAGTGGTGAGGCACAAGGCGAGGGAGAACGAGGGAAACAAATCTCCGATTAGCCTACATTGCTCGGAAGCTTATGTGCCTATACGTATGTACGTACACATGATACACGCTCATACATACACAGATATATAAGCCAAAACTAGCTATAGGTACACTGCATCTTTCTTGAACGTGTACTGCATCCTAAATGTCATGCAGCAGGTGTGAAGATGCGGGTGGCTGATATTCTATGCTCGATATAGTACTTGTATACATTTGTACATACACAACGTGTGTGGGTATAATATGTAGTACACCTCGTCTACGTAATTTTCAGTGTACTTGATTTTCGAGTACGTGTGCAGTCTATATATATGTATGTAGACACATATACACATACGAAGACCGAGCGGCGGTACTTATACTTATACTTGTATATCTATATGCATATAGAACAGAGTGAAATTAATTAAAAATAACCTTCTTATGCGCTTGCAGCGAGTAAGTAACGATAAGTATATCTACGTATTTACGTAACTCGCGTCATTAATTAATTTGTCGGGAGTCTATAGGTAACTAGTTTACTATATTACGAGACCAGTCATAAGAGCTCTTCTTTATTTTATTTATTCATTTATTGAATTATTATTTTACTGTCAATTCGTTATGAATTTCGCGGGGGAAAAAGCAGTACGACATTGTTGAAAACAAGTCGAGCGGAGAGAGACTCTTTCATAACTAACTTATAGAATCGCAGGTATATTTTGTTATATTATATTATATTATGTATTGTTATACATATACTTTCGAGGAGACGATGTGAGTATGCATATAATGGACTGGGAAACGTATTTTATAATATGTAGGTATGTATAGGTATGTAGGTATATGTACTACATACATACCTATACATATGGTCATTCCATATCAACTCAACGACGTTGCGACGGTGACCCTCTTCGATTTTTTTGATTTTTTAATATGTTTCATACATGTAAAAATGAGTCTTCAGCTGAATTTTCACCTCTTCATCTCCATCCATTCCGGAGTTATCGATTTTCGATTAAAAAATGTATATCTTTGACTATAATCATGATAATCCCACTTTATAGGGGGTCAGTTTTTTTCTTTTTCAACGCTGAAAAAACTAATTTTTTGGCTAAAAATGGCCGAAAAAGCATTAAAAAAAATTTTCTTTTAGTTTTTTAATTTTTTTTTTTTTTTTTTTTTCATAAAGAGCGTTGAAAAAGAAAAAAAATGACCCCCTATAAAGTGAGATTATCATGATTATAGTCAAAGATATACATTTTTTTAAGCGAAAATCGATAACTCCGGAATGGATGGAGATAAAGAGCTGAAAATTTAGCTGAAGACTCATTTTTACATGTTTGAAAACATATTAAAAAATCAAAAAAATCGAAAAGGGTCACCGTCACAACGTCGTTGAGTTGATATGGAATGACCCATATATACCTACATACTTGTAATTTCCCGCACGCGGTCGGTTTTAATTGACTATATAACCCAAGGAATATATAATTATTATATATCGTGCGTAGCTTTTTGCCTGCACGGTGATAAAGACGATATAACTACCTGGATACACATATATCGGCAAGGTCTTGCCAATTATTACCTGTCTGACATGAGAAGAACCAGAGGTATACATGCGTTCGTACGTAGATACATACATCATACATATACAATATCGCGTGAATTTGTGCTAGTCGTCGGTCCAACAAGCTAGGTGAAACTAATTTTCAACGATTTTCATCTACGGCATATATTATGTCATTTCTTGTTGCCCACTCATTCCCCAGAGTGATACTTTATTAGGATATCTGCATACGCTATCAGACTATATATATGTATGCCTACTACATGAATATACATAGCACTATATGTATATACCTGGGTATGTATTGTATCTATACGAGCGCGTTATTACCGAACCGCATAATCGATTGAGAACATAAAATGGTTAGGAAAATAAATCTCTCGTCGTTGTATTCAATTTTTGGCAATTTTGCATTAAATTTCTTCTGCTATATATATATATGGGACTTGGATATTCTGTTGAAAAGTTGATACAGTTGGGTAAACAGACTTTTGATGGAAAAGTAAAACAAGGAAATAAAAAATAACACAAATTTTTATTTTATTTTTTCAAACGGAGGGGGGAAAAAAGTGTTCCCTCCGTCACAGTTTCTGCTTTAATTCCTATTGATCCTTCCTCTCCAGTACCGAGTCCGCGCTGCGTGGGTATATCGACGCGCGCTGGTTCGCCCTCAGCGACGTACAGGGACGGGAACGGAAACGGGAACGGGTACGGGAGCCTGGAACGGGAAGAGACCCTTCTCTCTCTCTCTCTCTCTCTCATAATTCATACCTATTAGCTGCGAACGTTGTTAACTAACCGTAATGTACGATCTTTGGATGACGGAGTTTGTTCAGAGGTAAGGATGCGATGATTGAGAAGAAAATATGAAATATAGGTAGTTATACTATACAGGAATTCGTCATCGACAATTAATTATATATATATATAATTAGCTAAGAACGGACGCTATTCGTTAAATCGTAAGTTCACGACCCTGTGTGGGTATTGAAGATTTATGATGACTGTAGGCACTAGGCAGTTTTTGAGGCAAAACAATTCACAGAACATTTTAATATGATGTGAAGTTGAGTTTAATAACCCAGGACCTCTATATACTTCGCATCTCTATTATATGTGTTTATGAATCACATTTGCGGCTGCTATGGTTTTTCCGACTTCTCTTATCTACCCGGGAGATCAAATGACGTCAAGTCAGTTCATCGGCTGGTGCCTGTTAACAGGTAGTTCACGTTCTCCGTATTCCATATACCCATTGACGAGGATATACCTGTTTTCAATTCCCGGAATTTTTCCTGGTATTGTTTCCGTCGTACTATAGGGATCGGAGACAGTATAAATTACAGCTGGGTTTCAATTACCGCGAGTCTACGAGGCGATGTATATGCACGTGTATGTAGTATGTACGAATGAAATTGTCTAGATCTGCGTAGTGGGTGTGCACTTATAGAGGCGGTATAAGGTATGGTCGGAATGTTTGACTAGGAGGAAATCAACAAACACATGTATTATGTATATGTATGTAGGTGTGAGCCGATGTCCGTGAATTACGCTCATTCCCATCGAGTACAAAGACTAGGACTAGGATTTTGCCTCGGGATGCAGAGATTGTGAAATTGAATCAACGGGACGTGGAGATCGCGCTAGAGAAAGCGTAGCAGAAATCGAGCAGGATTATCTTATGTTAGTTCCTCAGCGCGTAACCCCGAGACGAAGAATTTTTCCCCCCAGGAATACTAATACGCGAAGTCGTTATATAGTGGCCGAGCTTCTTCGAGTAGGATTAACGAGCCGAACCATGTGCCCCGTTTCGTCGGAGCAATGAAATTATAAGTATATCATGTCTATAACCGCTGTACATTTATATTGAGGTGCAGGACAGACGGAAATATGATGCTAGTGATTTTTTTCGAACAAAGATTCTTCCAACGTCGAACGTATTTACCACGTGACTACTCAATTAACCAATTAGCTGCTTCAATTCCCCCCGACATTCTGGTGCTGGCAAAAAGTCACGCCTGAATAAGCCGCGGGTTTTATTCTCATACGGTTATTAGATTCTTTACTTTTTTATTATATGGAAAAAAATTGGGTATTCGTCGGTAGGCTATATGCACTTTGTGATGTGTGCACATCGACAGAAAAGTTTGAAAAAAGCCCAGTAGCTGCAGGTAATATCGTCGACAACCGATTTCTGCGGTTCTCAGATCTGAGTCAGTTCATACTCTGGAATTATCCTCCATTTCGGATGATTCTGCATGCCCCGGAGTCCCGGATCTTCGGCAGTGGCCGAAATTGAAGAAACATTTGCTCATACCCGTTCGCCTCCTCCCTCTTTTTCTCTACACAGCTGTCCCTTCTTCCTCTTTCCTCTTTCCTCTTTCCTCTTTCCTCATTCCCCGTTTCATATTTTATTATTACGTGTGCTGAATTCTCAATTCCTGCGAAGATCGGAGAGTATGGGAAACACTTACGTGTTTCAATTTTGATATCGAAATCCGGCCGTTATACAACTTTCAAGAGTTCTCAGAGCCTTTAAGATGCGAGACTATGTTCGGCGAAGATGGAGATCGTTGTAAAGTTATAGGTAAAGAAAAGATACCACATTGGCCGTATTTCCGTATTATCCATCATGCTAAATAGTTCATATAGAGTAGCATTTTATTTTATTTTATTTTTTTCACATTTCTCTCCCACAAACCGCTGCCAGTGAAATAGACTCTCGTGCTTCCTGATACATGTATAGTATAGTAGCAGTGTATACTTTTGTATTTCATCATTTTCAACACCCCTGACCATAATATGACGCAAGTTCCAAGAGATCTGGCCATTCGCCAGGACGTCTACCCGTAACTCCACGTAACTTGTCGACGTGACTCGAGTCGATTGACATTATTGCTTTGTAGAATTTCACGGAGCACGAATCATCGCGGAATGAAATATACTTATAAAATCAAACTATATATATTTTCTTTCAAGTTTTATATCCAGAATCAATCTCTTCCCGTTATACGAATCAGGAAATGTGATGAAGTGTATAATAAAATGACGAAACCCATTATTGCAAATGACAATGGTGTTTTTTTTTTTTTTCTTCTTTTTTTATATTTTCCTTTCCTCTAGACCTGCGAAGTTATACCTATATATATTCAGAATCGTGTGAAAGCGGTGGTTAAAAAAACTACTATTTTACGTATTGTTGGTAATATAATAGAATTGCGAAGTAGTGACTGGAGTCCTCTAGTATCTTAGGTACACCAGCTAGCCACGTTCCGTATCTAGTGCGTGACTCAGTTCCTGAAAGAAAACACTCGAAAATTTTCTCATATATTTACATGTGTGCTTATATATATGCTAACGTACACCCCTGATGATAAGAATTCTGTTGTACAGCCATTATTTTTAGTCGTTTGAATTTCCTTCGAGTTATGCGTATAGCGGGTCTCGGTGAAACGGCGATCTACCCAGGACGCGTACTCTCCTGCAAGTACCCTATTTATCTTCTAAAAAGGTAGACTCAATTCGTTCAATTCAACTAAGAAGACACGCTCATCTAACGACCCGATCACGTTGAGTAATACCTATGGCTGTACATAACATAACAGTATTGCCCCGTTTTCTGGTATACGTATAATACATATTATATGTATCTAATTCGCGGATGTGAGAATTCTTCTCTATAGATACGTGTGTATATATATATATATATATATATATGTATACATGTATATAATAGGTATATTCTTGTACGTATATGTATGTTATATGTATAGTATGTTCGTAGCTGTACTTATGCCTCGAGATATTTTACGATTAGTTTGAAACTAGAATATAGCGAGAGACGATACCAATGTGGACACAACGTACCCGTAGGGCAGGGTCTCTTTTTTCCATGATGAAACGTACGTAGGTACTACACGTACATATCTACCTATTATTACGCTGTAGGTATGCGCATCCGACCAATAACAGCTCTTTGTCGATCTGATTGTGAGTCGATGAGGTCATTACGCGCATTAGTCCGGAAACATATTTCAGTTACAAATATATACACTAACGAGAAACTATGTTTACTAGTGGTTCAACGAAACCCATAAAGAATTCGTTCTAGATTTGTTCCAGAATGAATCAGCTTTCTAACTTTAATCCCTAATTCTTATACACTTCAATCAATTATAATCAAGCAGTTATCTTTTTCGGGGATGTAATTTCCATTAATTAATATACCTACTCGTGCGAGGAACGTCATTCCCACTCCCATAATTATAAGTCTAATGATCTCTACACGATATACGTATAGCTATATCGAATATGGATGGAACTTGTCTCCAGGTGTAAAGACACACCTGTTTCGTTTATCAATTATGTAAATATTGCTTGCACAGTGTCAAGCATCGCAAACAAAGTCGAAGAAACGTTTGCAGAAGTACAATAGCAGTGAAACGACACCTACATCTAACTGATCAATCGGGGCCGCATGTTGATCTTATAATATGCATCGATATTTATTAGGTATGTACATATATAGGTAGGTATGTATTCGTGATATGTATACACGTATTATTCATGTGGATAAGTATCCGATGTATACATATATATATATATCCAACGTAAGATTAGTATTATCCAATTGTTAGCCATTACGAGGAGAACTTAAATATATGTCGTATATAGTATAGTATATATAGCTTTAGGTATAGGTAGGTATAGGTACTGGTTATACACCAATGCAGTGGAATACCAAAGTAAGTATCTATATAGCTACTATAATATACCGACCGTGATAAATGTCCGATTACCGAAGGTCTCTTTTCTTTCATATAAATCAATGAAATTTTCTTTCATTTCAAAACGTATTATCGAGTGAACAGAGAAATAAGTGATACGCGTGTCATTCTACAATAGTACTATATACAGCTATAGAAAGAATAAAGGAGACAAAAAATGTTCACTAGCCGGGAGCCGTCACAACCGTAAAGAAATATATCCGGACGAATATTGATCGTGATTCATGACCTACTAAACTCGTAGATTGACATCCTGGTGTCATGTGTATTAAATTTGTAAGTGTTTTACAGTATATGATATAACTACGCAGTACAACCAGTTATACAGCTGTAACTTATCATTAATGATCATTTATATTATCGTTAAGTGTTTGATCAATTGCCCGAGAGTATAAGTATATAAGCGCGCGGTAGAACAAAAAGGTGATAGGTATGTTTATGATCTGTAACGTGCGTTATGCTTGTTTAATCGAGAACCGTGACACGAGCTGGGTAAACATAGGACTGACTTAACCGTTTCTTATTTTATTTTATAGCCATGATTACAGGTAATATATTATACAGATGTACTCATACGGAGGAGTGTAGGTATATAGGAAATGCGAAGATATATGAATATCTATAATGGTGATTAATCGTCCGAATCTGAATATAACGAGGTGATGTAGTTCTATGGGAATTAATGAATATAGGTACATAAATGGATGTATACAGATCTTTCTTATCCAGCTCTTCTCTCCGGTATTAATGATTCATGTTGTTTTCAAGATGAAAAGTTCAGTTAGTCGTGGTATTAGGTATACAATGTCTTCCAGGTTACAGAAATGTAAATTATTATATGATAATTGAATACCTGAGTAGCTTAGCTTTTTCTTTCGCATGTATTTTCGACAACGACAAGTCGAGAGAAATTCAAACGACAGAAGATTCGTTCTTTCGCAAGTATTATGAGGGTTCGGTGGGATAGAAAATGATATAGATGCCAGGGTACGTCGGTGAAGTCGAAATCTCTCACGATATATGTTTGTTGCATTGTGCATTCTCATTTTTTTTTTTTTTTTTTTTTTTCTTCTTCTTCTTCTTCTTTCTTCTGTTTTTCTCTGATATATAATATTTTTCATAATTTTCATCCAGGTAGATAAATTTTTAATGTTCAAAGTTTCCTCCGCTTGAAAAGTATGACGAACGAAGTATCGAGAATCCTCGAGACAGAAATGAATGAATTAAAGGAAGAGATCAGAGGAGCGAGAAGAGAATGTCATCAGAGTGGAAAAGATTATCACCTTAATATTCACCCTACATTCTGCAATCGTTTTATAACTCCGAATTCCCTTTGATTCGTTGTCAAACGTATATATCTACCTCGTCGCGCGATTTCACGCTTCCAAATACCATAAATCCATAACTAAGACCGAAGCTAAATGAGTTGACGACGTCAGTTGTCTGTCCTGTGATGTCTTGGAATTACATTAAAAAAGAGGACAATGCGAGATCAGCTTTATACATTCATACATGTAGATGTATACCTGGATACCTATACCTATACCTATACTTATACTATTCCTTTTTTGAGCCGAGCGGGACTCTAGGGAACGGATATAATTTTCTCGATTTTATAGTCACGCGATTTTATGGATTTTGCCACTTTCGGTATATTTGTATGCACTGCACCTAACCTCGATGTATATACTATACTAGGTTGGTATGGGACGGTAAACCACGAGCTTGGAATAACAGATATTAAGGTATGGATTTCGAATAGACTAAAAAAGCATAGCTATTTGGGGCTGATCCCATACAAGACATGTTCCCGCCGCACGTAATATCTTCCCTAAGCTTGTGCACGAGATTCTGGCGTGTGTAGGACATGAAATGAAAACAGAATTTTGGCAATATTCTGCACTAAGAATATACACTGCACTATATACGCCGATCATTCTTAAATATTTTTTAATTTTATCTCAAGCCTGTATGACTAATTGTCGATCGTATTAAATGGAGCAGACTATACGGGGTCACGACGCGGACGTACAGATATATTCGAACGTACTAACGTGGCGTGGTATGATAGTTGCAGACCGATCAGACGCCTGAATGTAAAATTGATCAAATTAAAGTACTAAAAATAAATCTACTCGCCCGGCAAGTTTTCAAGTACTTATACTTTTAAGTGGTAGTATAACATGCTTGGAAGGCGACCTGTAGATGGACGTCTTTCTATTTACCTATACCTATATACTTACCGATATTATCATTGCCGTTGCGGTTTTCAACGTCGAATTCGTACCGATACCAAAGTGTGTTTATTTGTAAATGATTTGAAACTCTCGGCCAACAACTTTCGCCACAGTGGGCATTGGTAAATTTGATACATATACACCCACAGACATGGGCTACGTGTGTGTATAATGTATACCTATACCTACCTACTCGGATACCCGAATTGTATAATGATATACACAACCGTGATGGGCAATAAATTACGTCACGAACGGACTACAGAACGGGTGACGTCTCCCGTATCATCTATTCTCTTGATACATAGGTATACCTACGTAGTACTATATTTGTTGTTCAGGGATTTCATCATGAGGTATTTTCTTTTTATTCATCGCATAAAGACAGAGAGTAAGTATGTGAAATACCATCGAGTGATGAAGAGCACATGAGCGCTGCTTGAGATTTATGGCTACCGTTCGTGAAAATAAGATTCGCAATGACACATATAGGTTTGTGAGTCATTTCTGAATAAAATGTAGAATCCCTTTTCACAAGGCCTGCAAGAACACGACTTTGCGACAATATACAGGAAAACCGCGTTTCCGGACTCCGTTTATATACGACCTTTATGAGTTGAGTTGCCTGCCAGATAGGCATGTTGTGATTATACTTATGCTTCTCTGTGAGCAGGCTGCGTTGCCGCAGGATATATACTTATACTTACTAAATACCAAACATGATTTCAACAATTCAATTCGATTTAATTCAATTCAATTCAATTCAATTCGATTCAATTATCGATTCCTGCGGGATCACCTTCATTTTTTTCTAAACATCATACCTACACAAATATCTACATTCTTATATAGGTGCTATACCTATTATAATCGTATTTCTAGTGCATATCAAGAACAAAGGAATGTGTATCCCTATATATCGCTTCAGTATAGTACCTACGGAGCAGAATAGAATAGAATATAATATAGTAAATCTTATATTACTTGTACATTTGTGATCACGGCATAAGGACTTGTTGCACCGCCTAAAGAGGTACGATTCGAGATGATATACCGTACAGCCGGTTTTTGATTTCGCTCGTACACCTACACGCACGTATATATACGAAGGAGAATCATCATGCGAAGAGACCTATAATATACGGGTCTTGTATATACCTATATACAGTATACACCTATATTGTATAAAGTAATAACGTAGGATTCGGCGGGCACTCGAAAGATGCGGTCAAGGCCGAAACGTTTAGCACTTATACCAGAGGCAGTGAGGCAAAGCGGCTGGTCCAGTGATGCTGCAGGATATAGTGTTTCCCTAACGAGAAACTATATACGATAACTAGAATGGTAGTATACAGAAAGAGAGAGATAGATAGAGAGTGAGAGAGAGAGCAATAAAAGTTCGTGGAGACAAAGAATTTGAATTAGTTTGTAGTAGGTACGTAACCGCGCGATGTGGAATGGATCGGAAAAAATAAAGAACCGCAAAACGCGGTTAACGTACGGCGGTAATGAAGCTAGGAAATGCGTCAATTGAAGAAAAACAGAATTTAATATAATATGTAAAATATTTGTTCAATGTCTACAAGTTTATCCGCAAAGCAGCCGAACGGGATGTAGGTGGTAGGTGGTAGGTGGTAGGTGGTAAGTGGTAGGTGGTGGGTATACCTATATGAAAAACACATAGGTACTTATACATATATAGTCACTTACCAGATGAAATCCTTGCAGTGGCTGCAGAAGGTGGGCTGTTTGAAAAATCGGGGCATGAAGCTGTGATCCTTGACCATATATACATTCTTCTTTTTCAATGCACCCTTACGGCCTCGGAGCTTTTTCGCGAAGGCCGTACTCGAGTCACCCGGTCCTAGGGAATTCTCGCACATGTTACCGTCTTCCTCAGCCATCGCTAGACCGCAACGCTCTTTCTCTCTATTTATTTATCTTTTTTTTTCTCTCCTCCTTTCTTCTCTCTATATCTCCTCTCCTCTTCTCTTCGCTGATCTGTTTCCTACTCCCTCTTCCTAATATCGTATATCTTATATTGATACACGGGTGCTCGCATCCATGTGCGGGTGCGCGGGCGCGCGTTCCTCTGGCTCCGTGTATTTGCGGATATATTATTAGCAATATATCGGCGTATCTATACGGTATATATGCAATGTAGATATATTTTCCAGGGTATTAATTCTCCGGCTATAGTTTATATTTCGCGATTAAATTGGTAAAACACACTCGACTTCACTCGGTGGACACAGGAGCGAATACTCCATGAACCACACTTCGCTCCGTCCGCGCTGTTTAGCCTCTGTCTCTGGATTAGCTGTCACCGCTCGCCGCCACCCGATAATTTTAGAATCTCGCGCAGTCGTTCGGCAACGCTATATAGCTGCGCACCAACGCTCGACCCGTGTTGCGCACTGGAATATCGACATTCATATCCGTGCTACCGTAGACTACGACTACGACGACTACGACGACTACGACGACGATGTACGTACATACGAACACGTTACACCTACACGTGCCTGCTATAAACTTCTAAAAGCACCACGCGCTGGTAAACGGTGACCCGCGATCCCGACTCTGCTTAAAATGCGGAATAATTATTGCACTTTACAATGCATTCTCATTTCTGAAAAGGAAGGAAAAAAAGAAAGGAGAAAAATTACAATCATCAGAGTATAAAAATATCGTCAACAATTTAGTAAAATCGGCGAAATCGAGATCACGACTAAGAAGACGCGATTGTTTCTTCCTATTTCTTATTTCGCCTCTCGATTCCACAGTCAGAGATATTTGATGAATTGTCTCGGTCCATTTGCAGCGTTTCATTATATTATATACGTCTGAATAGCAATATCGGCTAAGTCCACTTGTACAATATTATTCATTTAATTTTGTACAGGAAAATTTTCATGTAGCACGTGTTTCAGTTTACTTCCTAAACGTTTTTCGTACATACGAATTTTTCCAATTTTTTGATAACGTTTCAGCTTCCACACATATGCACGTTGTAGCGCATACGCAGATAATGTTATAGGCAATTATATTTCTGTGAACACATCTTATAGATTAATTTTCATTATTGCCTCGTCTGAAATGTTTTATAACGCAGGATAAAGTGCAGTCGACACTTTATGTTGCCCTTTGGATCAATATCCCTTGAAATTTAGTGGAGAATTTGTCTGACAATGAGCGGGATATGAAAATGAACAGCTTCGCGCATTGTACGCGGTCTCTGAACCAACTCCAACTCTAGTGTACCTATATATTACAAAGAGCGTATTTTCTCGTAAATTTCAGCGTATATCATATCCGTATATATATGCGCATGTGTATACCTATTACCTATACATATTATGTAAATGTGATGCTTGATTGCATTTTAATCTCTGCTTCTAGCTACCGTGACCTAATCGCTCTGCCATATCATTTCGAGTGTAACTATACTATACCTACGTCTCGGAGGGAACGCTTTTTTCTTCAAAGTGCACGGATATCTACACGTACACCATACGTATGCACTCGCAGGGGAAGAGATCGATAAATTCAAACGAGATTGCAGCCATATATAATAAGGTATACCTGCAATATTTTCAACTTTTCAACTCCTCGAGATCTCAATATTATTGTACTACTTTACCAGAGGTTTATAAATATTAATGGAATAATCCGTCGCGGTTAATCAATCAATATCAAGCAACTGTTTTAAATAAAAAATCTTATTAACATTCTCCTTGTCAACGTATCTTATTTGTATAAATTTATATAAGATTTCACTCTTATATACGAGCGCAGAGTTCTTATTTTGGCTTTTCTTCTGCTGGCCTTAAATGCGCTCCAATTAGTCAAATCGGCAAAGTTTACTTGGCTAGCTGTGGGTCCAATGAACATTTATATATTTATCTCGTATCCGCGTATACGCGCGTGTGTCTGATATTTGTTGTACAACATTTTTCCATATATTATTATATACTTAAGCATATATAAATACAAGTTTGACGTACCGAGGTCCGCTGAAGGTAAACGACAACATTATTGGTATGGCTACCTACATTTTGATATTTGTTTCACGTTACTTCTCTCCCGTGGTCATCGGCTATAGGCTGCAATGCTTGGAGCTTGGAAGGAAAATCAAAGATCAAACGTGAAAGGCAACTAAATTTTTATTTGCAGATGTGTGCTTAATGACTGTATAATAATCTCGTATATAGGGCCTGAGCGCACATGCATATCTAATATAGGTTTCAAAATTCCCTACGACTATAAACTTTTGAAATGTCAATTTTTCGTATGATCAAAACCTGCGTATATGTGGTCGCACGTCGTAGTAAAGCCAAACTCTCTCTCGTGTTTACAATTCTTATATCATTATATATACTTATATCTATCTATATGGTAACTGGATGATTTTGGTTAAACTTAAGCTCGATCTATGCGATTTCAATATATTAAAGTTGTGAAGCGCGGTAAATTTGTTGATTACCTTGAAAAAATAGATTTGCTTAAAGTTTCAAACCCGCGGGGCGCCATTTCATATTCAAATAAATTCCAACAGTAGACATTAAATGTTTACGTTTATCGCGCCAAGTATAGGTATGCTATATGCATATAGGTATAGTTTATAACGAGCACGATGTATGTATATATATATGTGTAAGTTTATACACCTAGATATACGAATATTAATATAATTATGCAAATGCGCTCTATATAGGTACTTCTGCCCGTTTCATCTCTATAACAAATGTTTACGATCCTTTCTATGAAAAAGATTTGGGCATAATTAACAATCTTATCTATAGACTTGGAGCCAGTTATGTTATACAGATCATATTTTGCCGACTACGATCACAATGTGTAACAGAGATAGATTCAGGTATATACCTAAGTGGATTATGGTACTTTTTCTATGCGATGTCCCTGTAATCGTTCCTCAACTTTCTATCTTTCTTTTTTTTTTTTTTTTTTTTTTTTATATACATAGGTATATAGGTATACATATTTTGTTTATTCACCAAGAAAGACCGATGGTCCTCGTTGCGTGGAAATTACCGAAATTTTTCTCAAAGCTTTATCTGACGCAGTGACTTTTGGTCATGAATATTTTTTACACTAATTGCTGTCGAATCTTTATTCACAAATCCCCCCCCCCCCCCCCCCCCCCCCCCCGGAATCAATTAGGGATGGGACAGAGATGGAAGTCCACTTCTGTTGAATTACAATAAGAATCACTCATCTAATTGTGATTTATTTCGATAAATTCATAATCTTCTCACCATGATAATAATTCAATTATTATAAGGTTTTGATAAATAAAATCGATTCAATATACGTTTGTGCTTGATATTCTCAAAAGAGATATAATATAAATTCAATTTACTAATTTTTATGCACAAATTTGTCGACTTTCCAAAAGTGTCGTAAATTTGCGCCTGTTACTTAACAGTTAACAGCGTTTTTCTGTCGTTCTGTTGATTTCTTTTCTTTTCTTTTTTTTTTTTTTTTTTTTTTTTATTCCCTTAGAAATTCAGAACGCGTATTCACCCGCTGATTTTCTCACGGTGACGTTAATTCAATGCCGCGTTCCAATGGTGGCTATACGAAAGGCTATATGCTCGGCTACGTGGAAATTTCCTAATGCATACACGTCGTAGACAATTAGAGCGAACGGAAGCGTAAACCTTTGTCTTTTAATTATTTGCCGCGACGTTTTTGGGTCATATCTCGCATATACCAGACACAGGTATACCTACTTGATATAGATTTCTGCACCCATACCTATAATCTATGTCGATATATGTATCTGTAACCATCGAATCAAGTTTATCACACTCAATCTATAGGTATTCGTATATAATACCGCGGGACTTAAATTCTATTATAATTTAACTCGCCCGCATTCTCGGCTCGCTGCATAAATAAGTGTGCTTGAAAAATATTATATTCAACGTTCATAATTTTGCATGTATTAGTAGGGCTTAGATTTTTTTTTTTTTGCTCTCTTCACCGCGTTTCTCCGTGCTCAGCAGTTTTCTCGACTTTTCATGATTAAATATATTTTGTTGAAAATTGCAAGTACTAATTTGAATCTGGTCTCTAAATTCGATGAAATTATCTCTATTTCTTGCTATTACGTTTCAACTCAGTTTATTATATTCAATGTAATGTATTCGCTGAAATTGACTTCGCATCCTTTTTCTTATTTAATGCAACGAATCTCGTGACCGAAATAAATTAATATTTTGCAACAAGTACCTATATAGTTTCACTTTGGAATTTCGATTCTAATGTGGAACACGTTTTATATACTAAAAATATTCAAATTCATTTTAATGGATTCATTTCTTGGAGGTGGTTCATGAAAAATTACAACAATTAGTGGAGGAATAGATTTCAATGATTTCTATTTATTTTCAATCCCTCTCCTTCACTCCACACATTCAAAATACAAACGCGCCGATTTGGCGCGAAATGACCCGTCAGTTCGAATTGCGATTTCTGTACAAA
The DNA here is from genome assembly GCA_943736025.1 of Tenthredo mesomela. NCBI lineage: Eukaryota > Metazoa > Arthropoda > Insecta > Hymenoptera > Tenthredinidae > Tenthredo > Tenthredo mesomela. The sequence goes on along the minus strand of OX031019.1, from coordinate 28,512,351 downwards.
AAAAAAAAAAAAAAAAAAGATCGATACTCGAAGTTAGAGAACTTTGTCCAATCTCCTACAGCTAGCTAGCTGGTTAGTCGCTTCAGAGTTCAGATTTTCTCATTCCGATTCCGAACCTACACACTCGCACAGTCCGCGCCAAGGCGAGTGTTAAGATGGAAGCACACAGAAGTCCATAAGCCATAAGCAGAAAGCATAAGCCATAGCGCATGCGCATCACTTCGCTTTTACTGCAGATCTTATATCTATATCTATGGCTATGCATTCTGCCTATGGCTTATGGACTTCTGTGTGTCTCCACCTTTAAAAGCAGTTAAAAGACCGTCACAGATTCACGTGGACGGTGAATACAAATTGCAAAGCTCAGCAGGTGTAGTTACGACAGGGTGTTATTCGTCGATGCAATAATCAAGAGCGCGAGGTACAGGTGCATTAATCGCCATGGGTATCCTGGAAAAAATATCCGAAATCGAAAAGGAGATTGCTAGGACGCAAAAAAACAAGGGTTTGTTTCAATTTTAGGTTAATTTTCCCGTAATCTTTTAAAACCTTGATGACCGGCTAAACGCGTCCATTTATGGATACTCTTCTTACAGCTCCGAAAATGAATTAAATAATTATTACCATCTCGCGGTAATCGAACGTAATTCATTGAATAACCTCCAAGTTTTTATTTTATTTCTTGAACCAATCATATTTTACAGCTACCGAGTACCATCTCGGTCTTCTCAAAGCAAAACTAGCAAAGTATCGCTCTCAGCTGTTAGAACCGTCAAAAAAGTCAGAGAAAGGCGAAGGCTTCGATGTCTTGAAATCTGGAGACGCGCGAGTAGCGTTGATCGGATTTCCTTCCGTCGGTAAATCGACTCTGCTGAGTACTTTGACCCATACGGAGTCGGAAGCTGCGTCTTACGAGTTTACCACGCTAACATGTATTCCTGGTGTAATCGAATACAAAGGGGCGAACATACAGCTTCTAGATTTGCCTGGAATAATCGAAGGCGCAGCTCAAGTAAGAATTATTCATCAAATTGAGAATTTCATGAACAAACAATCGTCTTCGCTGACAATCAGATGTTTGATCTATAATTTGAATTAATTTTTCAGGGCAAGGGAAGAGGGAGGCAAGTCATAGCAGTAGCTAGAACTGCAGATTTAGTTCTGATGATGCTGGATGCTACCAAGCAGGATGTACAGAGGCAATTATTAGAGAGGGAATTGGAGTCTGTCGGCATACGACTCAACAAACAAAAGCCAAACATTTATTTCAAGATAAAGAAAGGCGGCGGACTTTCGTTCAACTCTACTTGTCCTCTTACTAAAGTCGATGAGAAATTAGTTCAAATGATTTTACACGAGTATAAAATATTCAACGCGGAGGTACTCTTCAGGGAAGATTGTGGCGCCGATGAACTTATCGACGTTATCAATGCCAATAGAGTGTATCTGCCTTGCCTCTATGTCTACAATAAAATAGATCAAATATCCATTGAAGAGGTTGATAGAATTGCTAGGCAAGCCAACAGTGTGGTAGTTAGGTGAGCTGAGCTGAGCTGGACCGAGCAGAGTTTTTAATGTAAACTCGGATAATTTATCTTTTTTTACTTTTACTTTTACTTTTACTTTTATGCTTTTGACCGAAGTAAATGGAATATTCCTCCCACAGCTGCAATATGAAGTTGAATTTGGACTACCTGCTTGAAATTCTATGGGAATATTTATCCCTCATCAGAGTTTATACCAAAAAACCTGGCCAGCCACCGGACTTTGACGATGGACTGATTTTACGAAAGGGAGTCACTGTAGAACACGTCTGCCATAGCATTCATCGGACTCTTGCTGAACAATTCAAATATGCTCTAGTTTGGGTGAGTTCGAGAGATACTCCATGGTCTAGTTTGACCATTTCTGTGGTTCCTTTTGTCCCTTGAAACGTTTTAAAATGAAAGACATGAGAAAAAGTAAAAATCTGAAAGTCTGGACAGAATTTTGAGACCCAGAAATTAGTTAGATATACCTGTGGATGTAATTAATATTTTATTTTTCAGGGAACAAGCACGAAATATTCGCCTCAAAGGGTAGGATTGCAGCATATAATGCACGACGAAGATGTGATACAAGTACTCAAGAAATAAGGGACGACATCGATTTACATTAATTTGCTAATACATACTTATAATGGTAAATAATACGAACAGCTTCGCATAGATTTCTGTATATTTTATAGGTAATCCCAAACTGGATCGAAGGAGCATGGTGCCTGTATCGGCTACATATTATATAAAATTGTTCGTTTCTTTTATTTTCTTTTAGTTTCATTCAATATCCGGTGCATTTAATTAATTTAATACGATTTCTAATAAGGTTGTACTGTTGATGTGATAAAGAAAAAGGGTTTGAATTTTTGAAAACTACGCATTTTATTTCCATTCATCAATTATATAATATACAATATATTATATAATATATTAGCTCTAGGGGTAAAATATATCCAGATAATAAAGGAATGCCCTAGTCTGTGCTACAATTTATCTTATAATGAATTTAACATTATTTTCATAATATATTCGACGCTGTTTTAACATTGCTCATTGCTGGCGAAATATGTAGTTCAAATAAAAATATTTCACAATAAATTATCCGCGCTTTCATGCGGACCAATCAGATCCTTTAATCAGTTTGCCCGTCATTGTCCAGAGAAGTGCTATGACTTTTCTCTGGAGAGTTCGACCATCTGATATTTTCACATTCATTGATTGTGTGCGTTGTGTTATTGTTGTCGTCGAACCTATTGCGATAAGTCGTTAAAGGATAACTAACTAACTCGTCGAACCTATCCGTAACAAGGGGTTATAGCCAGAAAAGGGACGAAAGAGAACCTATCCGTACCCCTAACCTAACTTAACCCTACTTTCGCGACGCGGATCAGACTTCATACGTTTCGTTTAATTTAGCGTGTATACCGTATAGTTCTCGAACAGCAAACGAGGTTACCCGAAAGGTTAGCTAACTGCTTGTTGATTCGATAAAACGGTGATACAATAACATAGAAATCAGTGCTTTTCCTCTCGTTACAGTGTAACATGTCGTTTCAAGGATCTCCGTATTCGACGCCTTATGGTCAAGACGACTACGACATCGACGAGGAAAACGACGAGTATTTGGAAGAAGATCGGGATTTGGAGGATCAGGATGAGAGTGACGAAGGTCTGTGTTTTCAGAACAAAGTTAGTTTTTGTTGAACCTGCCCCTCAATTCCTAGATACCTCGGTTTACCCTCGACGAATTTCATTTGAAGCCTAATTTTGTGTATTTTTTTTTTTTGTACATGTATTCTCTTAAACAAAAATGAACACCCTCCTTGGCACAACTAATTTCTTAAATTTGAATAACCGATCTCAGATACGGAGGAGGCCAGTGAACCTGATATGGGCAAGTCGGAAGAATACACTGAAATAAAAGAACAGTAAGGAGAGAAATATATTTACCACCATTAACCGGCTCGTGTTCTTTGAATGGAAATAACGAAAACTTGTGTCTTTTACAGAATGTATCAAGATAAATTAGCCAGTCTGAAAAAACAGCTTCAACAACTGAAGGACGGAACACATCCAGAGTATAATAGAAAACTCAAACGCTTGGAAGTGCAGTATAAAGAGAGGTCAGTACTCTCTTGAAGATTATATATTATTCTTATAGAAATTTTTTTTATAAATCATGAGTTTCGTAATTGTGTTGTATTACACATTTTTCGATTTTACTTCAGGTTGCGATTGAACGGAATTTACCGAGACTATTTAACTGAATGGGTGGAAAGAGACTATATACTTGAGAAAAAAGCTGCAGCCAAGGAGTTTGAAGAGAAAAAAATTGACCTCAAGGAAAACCTGCTAACAGATATGGAAGAAAAACGTAAAATGATCGAATCTGATCGTCACACAATGGAACTCACTGGTGATTCTATGGAGGTAATATACTCCTTCCATGATACAGATTTCTGATTGCCTAGAAATTGTTTTGCATTAATTTTGCAAGACACAGTATCATTTTATGCAATAAATTGCTTCTATTCTTGCTTAGGTGAAACCCCCGATGACCAGAAAGCTACGCCGTCGACCGAACGATCCGGTACCCGAGAAGGTAGAAAAACGGAGAAAACCGCCACCAGCCCAGCTAAATTACTTACTAGATGAAAAAGAAATTGAGAATGATTTAAAAGCAATCAGCCGCGGTAAAATACTAACTACTGTACGAAAACCAGGTACTGAACCCATACCCTGAGTCAATTATTTGTAGTAATCTGTGCTCGATTTTCAGCCGTTCTAACTGCGTGTAATGTGGTCAACCTTGCAAATCAGCACATCGCTCCCTCTCCTGATGCTCCCTTGGTGGAAACCAGGATAGAAGATGGGAAATTGCTTTATGAAAGACGATGGTAAGTCCTTTTTTTAGTCGCTTATCTAATTTTGTTGTTTTTGATTAAATTCTGGTTCGTTTGTGACTCTGCAATAAATTGGAACTCATATTTGATTTCTAGGTTTCATCGCGGTCAATCTGTTTATGTCGAGGGCAAGGACTTGCCTAGATTTGCCGGCAACATATCGGCTATAGGAACCGAAGCTGTGAGTAAATTTAGTTTCGATTTGTTCGAAATAAGAAAGAACTTTGAACAATCTTCATGTGCCAATCGTAAATCAGGATTTGAACGCAAATCTTATTCACAGAACTTATGCTATGATACATTATACTAATACATTTCACATTAGCTCAATTCTAGTTCTATAGCTAATACCTATAATTTTTTATTTACAGATCTGGGTAAAGAAAGTTTCTGATAATTCAAAGGTCAGAATATACATATACCAGCTCAGTCGTGGAAAAATATCTATCAAACGGCGAGCATCGTAATGATTCTATCTGACTGAGGCATTTGTTGTGACCTGAAGACATACAATTTCGTCGTGCCCAACAGTCAGACAGAACTTTTTTGCTCCTTGGGCTGCGTAATTCGATTCATGCTTGTTTATCGCCCCTAGAAAAGCCAAACCCTTTGATGTCACACAAAGTGAGAGTATATATTAATGTTCCGACCAGCGTTTTAAACACATTGAATAAATCGCTCCCATTGTTTGCTGAAAATAAATGATTACGAGCTTTTCTGTAGTTATTTCCACAGGATTTGGAAATAACTGAATGACATCATTTACAAATGTCAATAAAGTTAATACGAAATGATTACTGCAGTGTTACGAACTTGAGTAAAAAAAATGTTGTATTTTCATGGAAGCAAACATCCCGGACCCTATTATCACAGTTCTGTGAATAAGATATACTTTAAGAAAGAAAACTTGTCATGAATCTCATTATTAAAACATCTTATTGATTCAAGTCGTTTATAGTGCTCAATTTTCAAGCCTTTCATTCATCCCCGCGCTTCATAATATTATATCAATGGTATTGGGATCCTTGGAATGGGCGTGGCTTTAAAATTTTAGCCTTCTTTGAGTAGTTCTATTTTCGTCACTAGTTGGCGAATCGAGGTTCTAAGCCCTCTCATTGGTTACTGTAGCCTTCTTTGAGTAGGTCTATTTTCTGCCACTAGTTGGCGTATCGAGGTTCTAAGGTTCCCAATATGGTGAAACCGCCAATGAATGAATGAACGATAGCAGACGACGAATTCTGACGAACGACCACAACACGCCATTCAATAATTTATTGAAATACCTGTTCATTCAATCACTAGTCAACAATTGACTGGTTAAAATATGTAGACAAAAGTCCGCTCGCCATAGTTCGGCTGCGGTCGGAAATTCACAATCCATTAAAATCGCGGCCATAAACAATTAAATATCAGTCGTCGGTCAGTCGCGAAGTGAAGTGGTTAGGTAAGGTTATGTTCCAGTTCGGATTATTTGGGATTATTTTCAAACACGAATAGGTGGTAATAGTTGTGAAAATTCATCGAGGATTTGTTATGTCAATAAAATGTGAAACAAAATAAGCATATTGACGCGGAATAAGAAATAATATCGAAGAAAAGAGAGCTAGTTGTGTCGCAGACGTGTTTTGGATTCGACTTTTTCCACAAACGGTTCACGATTGTCAAAGAATCACGATAAACAATCTGTGAGTAGAAAACATTTTTACAAATATTTCACTCGATAAGACGATCGTAGTTGTCGTCATTTCGATTACCAACAGCATGCTAATAAGTAATAATCTATAGCGTAATAATGAGGTTCGTAAATAAACGAAGGATGCATATCATCTAGATTGATAGTTTTATTTCCCACATAAAACGACAAAAAAGTCGCATAGATATGATATAAGTATTATACTCAAATAGCTGATATGTCGTATCAAATTGATATAATATATTTAGAATGGAAATTCTGGATGATTTTTTATACCCTTAAAAAATCCGAAATCACAAACACGCGCCGACGCCCCTTGATCCAGTGCCTTCAATTCGTCGATATCTTCAGGCGTTAGATTCCAGTCGAACAGATCAATATTTTTTTTCAGTCTATCAGGGTTTGTGCTTTTTGGAATAGCCGCTATTCCTCTCTCAAGAGTATATCGGAGCAGGATCTGCGCCGGTGTTTTTCCCCGCCTTTCTCCTATTTTCAAAACCACGGGATTGACCAATAAATCGGGGAGAGAATCTACCTTCCCCATCAATTTTACCAAGCCTCTTGATCCTAGCGGCGAAAAAGCAGTCACTGTAATTTTCTTATTGCGGCAGAATTGAACCTGTATAAATTGGATTGATTTTAAACTCTGGCACTGTAGCGTGGTCGATGAATAATCTTACCAATTCTTTTTGTTGGAAATAAACGTGTAATTCTATCTGCAAGTTAGCGATTGGTAGTTTTGCCACTGACAATACGTTGTTGATTTGTTTCACATTGAAATTGGAAAGGCCAATAGCTTTTGTACGTCCAGCGGCAACCTGCTTCTCTAATTCTGCCCATACTTCTGCATGATTAGTGGATTTGTCGAGTTTCATCTCGCCATTCTTGTCAACAGGGTGCAACTCCTCGCCAACTTCCTCAAAGCTGAATGGTGTATGTATTAGATATAGATCTAAATAGTCCAATTGCAGATCTTTGAGAGACCTTTTAATCCATTTCTCTACTCCTGCTGGACGGTTTCCAGAAGGCGGTACCTTTCAATGTTCAGTAGTTCATTTAAACTCAATTTATGTCCACAGAATCTAATACTCAAATATTAAATACTTCATTCGTTAGACTATTGTTACAGGTTTAGTTACCTTGGAGACAATGAACAATTCCTCTCTCTTCACTTTTCCAGAGCTAAGCCACTTGCCAAGTACCTTACCAATCACGTGTTCATTTTCATATACCGGTGCTGTATCGATGTGCCTGTAGCCAGCTTCTAAGGCTGCTTCTAATGCCGCCTCTAGTTCAGTATCGGTTGCCTTTGAATACATTTAAAATTTCGGTTAATTTTTCAGGGTAGTTGGAATAAATCTAAATCACTGATTCAACTAAAACAGCTTCCTTCGCTCCTCTGATGAAAAAATATTTCACCTCTTTTCATTGATGCTGCATCGTCTAGAGAGACTATATAAGATCGTATACCTGCACTATTATCTTTGAATTCACATTGCTGCTACTGGTCTTGGTCAATTATGTAACGTGTAATTGGTAACAAAGGTATCATACGTACTTGCCATGTTCCAAATCCCAAAGCTGGCATAATCTGCCCTGTTGGCAATGTTAAGGTCAATTTGGAGGCCATGGTTACGTGCTTCCTTGGAGGAAGTATGTTTGAAACTGTCTGATGTACAGTTAGCTATTAACCTCCGGGCTATTTGGAAAGATTTTGTTACTGCCCCCACCATAGTCTTCTACAACAGAACAGACCTTCTCTTTCCCCCATACCGAAATACGTCCTTCTTTAGTGGTAATTCATGCGGCAAGGATATTTCTTATAATGATTTTTATATACCTCATAACTGTTAGCGTCATAGAAAGCGTCAAGGACATATATATATTGTTATCATCACCTTGGATAATGGTAGCTTGTCAGTAGCTAAGCCAGATAATAATTTCTGAACTTATTCTCTTGATAGTACTCATAGGTGTGTATGGCGAGATTGCTGTACACTTTTGTCCAACTACGATGGAAAAAGTGAATACACAGATTCTCATAATTGACCAACTGACCTCCTTATTTAGTCGGTAGACCCGCTAGACTAGATTGGACCAGACTAGACTTACTAGCCAGCTACACTAAACACCTTACAATTATCTTTCTTTGAGAATATCTCCTCTGTGTTGAAGGTTATGAAAGGAAAAACAGTACATCATTAATCATGCTCAATGATTATTAACTCGGGGGAATCGAGCAATTTATCATCGAGTGCAATATGTCTGTCGTATAATAATATTTGTAAATCTCCTATTTACATGTAGCAGCTTTCTTACTTTGCTCAAGCAGACAGACTTATCCACCAATATTAGTATAGTATATGTATAGTCCAGTGTCTATACCACTTTAATAGAAACTTGTTATTTATTGCAGATAATAGGACCGCTGGACCTTGTGCATACACGTATTTATGTATGCATGTATGAATGTGAATCGGCAATTAGAATATCCAGAGACCTGTTATGTATACTTGCATAAAATGTGGGGCAGAAGTAGACGATCTGTACCGAAGATACAGTCCGAGTGTCCTCAAGGTTTTAAAATGCGTAAGATTTTTATAGTAAAAAATAGTCTTCTAACAACTCTTTTTTTTTTTTTTTTTTTTCGTCAAATGATGTCTTATTATTCTATGATAAATATCTTGTTGCAGGACAAATGTGGCAGTATAGCAGATAAATACATAGAGTATGATCCAGTCATAGTTTTAGTCGACCTGGTTTTATTAAACAAGTCAGCATACAGGCATTTACTGTATAACAGTAGCTTCAAATCCTATTGGAAATTAATAGTCGTCCTTGTGCTGGGGGAGTCGTTCAGAATCTGGTCTTCTTTTGGATCTAAAGATTCGTTGCCAAGTGTCCTGGGGCTGCACAGAGATGATAAAGACGTACTTGAAGGAGAGAGGAGTTTCTATGTATTACTATTACACACAGCACTTTCCCTGGGTGCATTTGTCTCCGCGGTAATCGGAGTTACTGAATTACGCTGGCTAATTATGGGGGGTAAGCCTGCCAAATATAGAGCTCTCGATTTAGGAAGAGCTTTGACTGTTGGCGGTTGTGCCAAACTGATTGGATTGCTTGGTATGGTCTGGGGCCACATCTCTCCGGATCATCACTATACTCTGATACACGGATATACCGTACTGTGTCTTCTAACAGCGTACTCAGGTGATATTCTCAATTTTAATATTAAATCTCAAAGATTTCTTTTCCATTATATTTAGATATTTATTGACTACAGATATGGTTGATACTATAACATAATAATATTGTACAGTGAACTAAATAAAATATTTGTCAACAGTTGTTTGTGAAAGTGGGAGAAGCGGATCGTTGGTTGGACTTTCTGTAGGGATACTAGCGTATGTCTATGTATCCAGCAATATTGTGGGGATACAACCAGCATTTACCAACCCTGGCAATGCTACAGTGATAAATGCTTTGGATCAATGAACTGGGGGAAGAATTCTCACTAGACATCCTTAACTGGAAGTATGCTCCAGCCCAATACAAGTCGGTCGAAACCACAGGAAAACAAATTACAGATGCCTCCGTCTTCTGCCCAAGCAACTGAACAAACCATTCTCCTGTGTCCCTGGTGAAAAAAAAAATAAATTGTCCATTAAGAAGTGTAATTTACTCGATTACATAATATGCCCCCAAAATTCTCTAATCAATATATCATAAGAATTTTGAGATCGAAAACGTTAACAGCCAATATATCAGACGATATTTTATCTTCATACCTGTCTGCTGGTCCTTGGAAGTCTGGCCAACCTTTGCCCAGTAAGGTCAAAGAGTCTGATCTGTCTGTTGTCATAAGGTATGGCTACAATGCCGCTGCTAGAAACAGCCAATCTATTGGCTGCGCTATCTGCTCGAATGGTGGCCAGCGGGCTACGAATATTACGCAGCTCCCAGACTCTCACGCTTCTGTCATCTGAGCTTGATATTATTTTATCTTCTCTAGTGAAGACTGCAGATGTTACAGTTCTGTAAAAAGAGAAAAAAACACAATATTAGGATTTTTTTTACATCTAGGAGAAGATACCATGAAAAGTTTGGTCTATATTATATTGTATTTTATATAAACGTACTCCGTATGTCCCTGGAAGACTGAGACCGAATGAATAGGTTCCCTGAAGTCCCACAGTCTAAAAGTGCTGTCCTTACTGGATGTGACGCAAAGCCTGTGCATGTGATGGGTCGAAACATGAGTCAGCTCTTGATCGTGTCCGCAAAGAGTATGAATGATATCTCCTGTTTCAGTGTCGTACAGATTAGCAGTTCTGTCCCAAGAAGCAGTGACCAACTGCTCTGCCCCTGGTAGCCAATCTGCTGCTATAACAACTCCGGAATGTCCCAACAGTTCCCTCACTGGTGTTCTCAGAGTTGGTAGCTCTTCTTGGTCGTCGACAGAGTTAATCACAGTTGTAGACCTGTCAGCAACAATCCCAGCAATTTCTTCAGACGATGGTTGCCTCTTTGCTTGGTCCCAATTAACTGCTGCTTGCCAGACATGTGCCGAACAATCACCGCTTGCAGTTAAAGCCAAATCTCTGCTTGGATGGAATCTAATGGAATTAACTGATCCATTATGCCCTGTATATTGCAGCAGACAGCGTCCGCTGTCTATTGCCCAAACACGCGCTGTGTGATCTGTTGAAGCTGTCGCTATTATCGGCTGACCTAATCTGCCTACTGTTACTTCCCAGATCCCGTCTCTGTGACCGACGTATTCTCTCTGCATTGTGCAAGACATTGTTGGGTTCTTGAAACTCGACACTATCTTGCTTGTCTGGGCCTTTAGCTTGTGAGATGCCTTCACTTTCTGGGCAGAGCCACCACCCATTGCTGTAATAACAAGATACAGGTTTGTTTAGAAATATTAGAAGCCTAGTTTTTTTTTACAAGTAAAAGAGTCATTAGACTAGGATGAATTGTATGGCAGCTATACAAATGGAGGATACAAAGTGAAAAATATCGAAAATAATTCAACAAGAAGCTTACACTTTTGCTTTGATAGATTCTTTGTGTCTGGGTAATCGGTCAGATCTCCCGGAGGTAAACTACGTTCCCCAGATCCATAGCATTCTCTCTCGAGTCTCTCGTTCAGTGCATCCACCTTCTCCTGCACTGCAATATCAATTTATTTAAACAATGAAATCATAATATCAAGAAAGAAAGAAAAGAAAAAGTAAGATGTTCTGCAGGAAATTCAACTTACAACCAACATTTTCTGCGTACAACATCTCAAACTCCCTTTCTATCTGCTGAAATGACTCGTGCAATCTGGTGCGTAAACTTTGGGGCACCATTCCATCATCTAGGTCTGATCTAAAGCTGACATAATGTAGAGCTGTAGGCTGCAGCGGGGTTGAACCTGTCTGGCTTTGCTGAGACTGGAGCTCTGTGTCTGTGCTACTTTGTACTCTAGGAATGGAGATTCTCTTGGTCTTCCCGCTGGATTTGCCTCCTGTCACAGTCGACGGCTCACTCGGCATTATCGCGTTTACGAGTAATTATTCGACTGAAACAATCCAGGTCAGTTTTATAATATTGTAGTGTTAACATTTAAACATCGAATAACGTTCGAAATCTATATTGCTCATGAATAATTATGATCAATCCTACCGTTCGTGTGTTCACTATATTTGGGGCTTGATCAGCTGTCGTTTATAGCTATGAAACGTAAAATATACGCGAAGGATATCGTTTTACACAGATATGTAGGGTGATTTGACTATCACAGATTCTGACAGCCGTTGTCATTGTTGATTTGACACGTTTCATCGCGATATAACATTACGTGTAGAGAGTATACTATCATCTTAGCAACAATCGCGAGAACAATTAGCGAATCTTTATTATACGTAAACTACCAAACTAAGGAATGACAAGAATGTTTATTCACGGTGGCAAATTTTGGCAAATGTCAGGCAAGTGCGAACTGCGAATCGCGAAATGACGTTCGATCGAAACTCTTCCATCTTCCACGGAGTGTTTAGATTTTGTCCAACTACGAGTGACGAGAAGCGAAGTTACTTTCAAATGCCGCTAATTTCATAGGCGTAGCTTGTAGTTAGATAATCGCCCGCTTCTCGAATAACCTCGTCTTTCTCGATTTTTAAAGACCTTTACTACATAGCAGACGACTTGCGACGAGCCGTCACTAGTCAGCCGCTATAGCGTAGTTGCTTGCATACGTCTACACAGGAAGAGAAATAGTGATAAACATCTCACGTACGTAAAAATATTACAGCTGACAGCTTTGTCAGCATTAAAGCGAGTGCAACACATTCGTGCGGAGATCGCCAACGTATTTTTATTACTGAAACGTGTTGCGTTCTTTTTTACAGTGAAATATTTCCATTTATTTGGACGCTAGGCTCCGTGTTAAAGATAGTCCGACAGTTTAGAGGTTAGGACTTCGTATAATAGAGCAGAATAATAGGCCCTGTGTATTTGCCGTTTTGTTATACAATCGTAGCGTAATGGTAACATTCGGAGTAGAGAGAGGGGTGCGCGAATGAAACAATATGTTATAAAATAATAAAGAATTGATATTCCCTGGGAACAGCTAATGAAATGCGGGTTAGAAAGACGCTGGCTGTCTTCGGGGCAGGCTTGGTGCTGGCCGGATGCATTATGCTTTACCTTATGATCGACTTGACGCTGTACCCAAACGATCATGGGACAAAACTACCACTCAAGGATGTAAGTATTTTAACAATCTCACGAATAAACATCTACTTATCTTTTTCTCATACAGCTTCTCATACAGCTTCTCATACATGTCTTTCACAGAGCCAGTGGCTGCATTTTGAAAATAGATTGTCAAAGCTGGAAAAGGACTTTATCCAACATCACGAGGCTATGAACGCCCTTCAAATTTCAGCACAGTCTAAAGAGGTGGCCATCCCAATCAAGACTGTTAATATTCATGACAGAACGACTGCTAAGTCTTCTCATTCCGTTGTGCACTTAGCGCATGGGGAAAAGGAGCAGCAAAAGTGTGGTTTCTCTTCACACCAGATACCAGAGGTCGATACTCAAATGTTAGAATTATACAAACATTTGGAGTTCAACAATCCAGATGGCGGAGTCTGGAAACAAGGCTGGCCAATTACATATGACGAGAAACAGTGGCATTCCGTTAGGAAGTTGAAAGTATTCATAGTTCCACATTCGCACAATGATCCCGGATGGCTAAAGACTTATGAAAAATATTACGAGACTGAAACCCGAGAGATTCTCAACAATTTAGTGATAAAACTGGCGGAGGATAAGAGGCGAAAGTTCATCTGGGCCGAGGTGTCGTTTCTACAACTTTGGTGGGATGAACAAACCAAGGGAACACAGGATGCTTTCAGACAGTTGGTTCACGACGGACAGCTGGAAATTGTCGCTGGAGGTTGGGTAATGCCAGACGAATCAAGCTCACATTGGATGGCTCAGCTGACGCAGTTAACCGAAGGTCATCAATGGGTGAAAAATAACTTGAACGTAATTCCCAGATCGGGATGGGCCATTGATCCCTTTGGGCTGTCTCCCACTATGCCTTATTTGTTGAAAGGTGCAGGATTGGACAATCTTTTGATACAGAGAGTTCACTATGTGGTAAAGAAGCGATTTGCTTTGGACAAAAAGTTGGAGTTTCGCTGGAGACAATTATGGGACAATGACGGATCCTCTGAGTTTTTTACACACATGATGCCATTCTATAGCTATGATGTGCCTCACACCTGCGGTCCCGATCCAAAAATCTGCTGCCAATTTGATTTTAAGCGACTTCCCAATTACGGTCTCACTTGTCCCTGGAGAAGCCCACCACAAAATATTACAAATAAAAACGTTGCCGATAGATCTATGCTCTTGTTGGATCAGTATCGTAAGAAAGCACAGCTTTATAAAACCAACGCTTTATTGATACCGTTGGGTGATGATTTTCGATATAATCATCGCACAGAATGGGACGCACAGTATAACAACTACCAAAGATTATTCGATTACATGAACTCTCATGAAGAACTCAACGTACAAATACAGTTTGGAACTCTCAGTGAATATTTTGACGCTGTGAGAAGTGAAAAGCCAGCAGAAAACTTTCCTAGCTTGTCTGGAGACTTCTTCACTTATGCGGATCGGGATGAGCACTACTGGAGCGGATACTATACTTCGCGGTAAGGCTTTTAATAGAGAAGCACAACCTCATGTGTAATTACAGATATAAAATTTCTTTCTCATCAAGTGCTGGAAAAACGATTGGTTTTTATCCACTGTGCAAAGACTGAGGGAAAAACTGTTGACAAAATTTACAATATTACAGGCCATTCCACAAGAGATTAGACCGTGTGTTACTGGGAGCATTGAGGGGTGCAGAGATCCTCTCTGCCTTAGGCTGGGTTCAAGGCAGTGATCAATTAGCCGAGGGAGTCCTATTTGATAGACTACAACGTGCCAGGAGATGGCACTCCTTGTTTCAGCATCACGACGGAGTGGCAGGAACATCGAGAGATAACGTGGTTATCGACTATGCCCAGAAAATGATAGTAGCTTTAAAAGATAGCGAGCATGTTTTGCAGCAGTCTGTTATGCATTTACTGAAGAGCCACCAAGATCCTGCTATTGAACCTGGGACTATATATTTCACACTAGATGAAGCAAGGTTTTTGTATTTTAATATAATCCTGAATATTTTGAAATTATACTTCATCTATCTGTAGTTCTAGCTGGCTAAAAAACCTTCATTTCTTCGAATTATAAATTATAATAATATTTCTATTCTATTTTATTCTATTCTATATGATCTACTTCTAGATTGCACCACACAAGTCCTGGAGAAAAACGTCTACTCACTTTTCGTGAAGGATCGAAAAGGAGGGTGATATTTTACAACCCGCTACCCAGACAGCGGATAAAAATTCAAACATTGATTGTATCGACTCCGTATGTTAAGGTGACCGATCGAATGGGTCATCCTATTCGATGTCAAATATCGCCAATCTGGGTAGAGGTGGCCAGTTTATCTGCAGCTAAATTTGAACTCTCCTTCGAAATTACCGTGCCTGGCCTAGGACTCAGTACATATTTAGTTCATGCTCTTCCCGACACGTCTTTACCACCGTAAGTAATAAAGGGTTTAAAGCCTTTATTTGGCAACTGCCTAACTTGCTTTTGACTATGTTGTGAAATATCCGCTTGATTTCCCTCTCCAGGCTAGTACACATTGCAAATGTCACCCTGTACAATGCTCCAGCCCCACCCTCGCCCGTGCCAGGCTTCGCTCATCTTCAAGCAATACCACAGAAACGAGAATTCTCCATTCAGCAGAGGTCGGAGGTTTCTGCCTCATTCACTGAGTCAGGACTTCTCAAAGCGATGCGAGTCGGTAATATCACAGTCCCGATTCACCTCGAGTTCGTCAAGTATGGAACAAAAGCTTTTGGAGATCGAAGTGGGGCTTATATTTTTTTGCCCGACAAATCCGAGCCTGATCCAATCCCTGTGCCACTTAAGACGGTCGTCCATGTGGTAGAGGGACCACTGCTATCACGGGTTTACCTGCAGCTGCCTTACCTCTTTCACACCTGTACTCTATTCAATTCACCTGGTAGCGACGGACTGGGACTCCACATACACAACGAGGTCGATATATCGGAAACGAACAACTTTGAACTGGCTATGAAACTGAATACAGACATTAAATCTGGAGATCAATTTTTCACCGACTTGAATGGTCTTAATGTAATTATTACTCGTATTTAATAGCCAAACTCCAATACGAGTTCAAGATACTATTAGAAACTCGAACTTCTTTACAGATGGTGAGACGCCAGAGATTTCCCAAATTACCCACACAGGGAAACTATTATCCATTACCAGCAGCTGTGTACATTGAAGACTCGCGAATGAGGTTGACTGTAGCTACGGCACAGCCACTGGGTGTTGCTTCGATGGGAACGGGTCAGATTGAGGTATTTAAATAGATTCAGAGTAGTTTGTACCAATATTTGTGTAGAAGATAATTTATTTAATTACTGTTGCAAGGTATTTGAGCTCTGTATACAATTGAACACAATTTTATTCAGCTTGACAATTAGCAAAATTCACTGTTTATTCGGTCAGTTTAAAAAATTCAGATTCAATAATCACATTATACGTCGTAGAAGAAGGCGTGATTTATTACTAAGTTATAGGTATGTAGTATATTACAATGATTGTTGTACGTGTGTTGTAGATCATGCAAGATCGGAGACTTATGCAAGATGATAACCGGGGCCTGAGTCAGCCATTGATGGACAACCTCTTGACCAGCCATATCTTTACCTTAGTATTGGAAAGACGAACCTCGTTTTGCTCCGAAGGAACAACAGCTTCGAATCATCCTGCAGGATTTTTGTCCCTGGCAGGACACTTAGCTACCCAAGAACTACTGCATCCGGTTTTAGCCTTTCATCCCTCAGATTCTACGCAGGCTGAACTTCACCCAGAGTTTTCATCTCTGCACTTAGATTTACCAGCTGATATAAACGTAGCCAGTCTCAGAGTTTTCCCAGTTCCTGAGGGTGCTGACAAAGGTATGGCCATGGTCCTGCATAGGCAGGGCTTGGATCTTTGCTGGGGTGAGAAGTCTACTGCACAGAGATTCGAAGTATCCGATAACGGAGAAGTTAATTTGAGCCAGTTTCTTGGAAATATGCAAGCCTGGACGATCAGCGAAGCCCCGCTGACCTTTACTGGCATCGGACAAACCCTTAGATCCCCAATCATCAGCTTGTGTCAACATCAAATATTGCCAATTCTATTTCATAGAGCACAGTCTTAGTTTATAACATAGACATTCAATTTCGACAGAGTCTAGTCAGCTTTAGGGTTGACAAGACATAGGTTCTGTTTACTGAGGATTATGTAATGTAATTTTTCCGTAGTATACGGGTTTGTGCTGTCGAGACGATACCTGAAACATCAATAGTTCCTGTATTTCCTGTAATACCCATTCTTTGTTTTTCTAATTGGTCAGAAGCTATATACTAGCCAAGACGTTTTAATTTCGATATTATATGTATATTTGTTTCCATTGTTGGTGAAGCCTGATTTTGAGTCTAGTTATTTTATTGTTTTATAAATGTGACTGTGTTAGAGCCGCGAGTATATATTATAACAGTATATAGTAAGCAGATGCCTGAAATATTCAGTTTTGTACTTCACTGACTAGATTTCAATTACAAAAGTTTCTTAAATAATGCTACAATATCAATACCCAAGAGAATGAGAGAAGGATATCGCTGCAGGATTATGTTTGAAGACTGTCATGACAACCTTTTGCATGTGGGTTTGATAGGCCATTGATTCCAATGCCTGCATCATGAAACGACCTAATCCTCTGCGTCTAGTCGAAGGCTCCAATTGTATTTCATAACTGTGAAAAAAGATGTAAGAAATAAAAGAATACATTCCAGAAATTGATTCTCATACGCAATGATGGAAATAAGGTGATAAATAGAGCCGATTAAAAGATGCCACTCGCCCATTTCCATCACTGTTATCCATATTAATTTTACAACTATTATTTTACCAGTATAACACTTCTACACCATAGTCTGTGTCGAATCTGAAGTGAGAAAATCCGATTGGTTTATTGTCGCAAGATGCAACCAAGTACCAAGCTGCTGGTTCTAATAATTCGTTCTGCTTGGCCACCAGATCCCAGCCCCACGTCGACTGCTCGTACATTTGTTTCATGTTGCGTTCTATAAGATCTAGGACCCATGATACGGTTTCTTTGGATAGATCTTTTACTCTGCAGCATGAAACCTTCACTAAGGCTCCGTCTTTAGCCTTATAGCTGTGAAAACATTCCAAAGTCGCAAGGGGATCTACCAGAGCATTTGCTCTGTCAACCAGCTGCTTGGCAAGTTTTTCCTTCTCTGCCTGTACCTGGCGCCTAGTTTTATGTGCTCTTTTCTGAAAAACCGAAACATACTCATATTCCCGTGTCGAAATTATCCCTTAGATTTCATTCTTACCTTCATGTTGATAATTTGTTGTAGAACAACATCCTGCAGAGAGATATTTCACACCAATTCTAATATACGACTCGAATGAGTCTACGAAATTTGTTCGTCTTACGCAAGGTTGAGGTAATTTCAATTGTTCAGCAACCCTTCAGGATCTAATAAACATTGTACGAGAATTCCTATTTCACACACTGTACGCAAATGCGTGGCGTTGGATTCACGAATAGAACGATACGAACGATGTAATTAATAGTTTGATCTAGTTGAAATTTCACAGATATTACGGTTCAGTGACCCACAAGAATTTACTCTAGAAACAGAGATTAGTCGCTCGTCTTGCTCTTTTTCTCCTCACTGGTACTTTCCTATATCCTCTTTGTACTTTACGGAGTTAGTAGTTTATTAATTGAAACTTCGACTTTTTGGCTCTTACTTTTCAAGTCCATGTTGACCGGCTTGATTTGATGTTTCAGTTTCCAAATATTCTGCAGCACAGCGCTTCTGACCGGGGCATGAGGTAACGCCACCTAGACGAAGTCAGCATGTGTTAACATTATTACTTCATTTACCTTAGCCTATCACTGTATAGTTACCTGCACAACGTTCTTGTAGTTCTGCCTCTCATCATAGATGGCGATACCGTTTGGCACTCCGTCAAAGCCTCAGGCCAGGCAAGAAAGAACACTGACCTAGGGTAAAGATTATGACAACTTGTATACAGGCAAATGAAAAGACTCGATCAATTGCAATCCGTAGCATGTTTATTTCAAAGAAACAATTATAATATGTACACAATTTCGACAATTACTAATGTTGTATCGATTATAGATCAATAAATTGGCAGATATATCAATAATCAATTGCGTTGTTATTTTGCACCTCACTCTTCACGTACATTGTGATTTTCGACTTAAAATTTAAAAAAATCCGAAAATAGCTGGTACAAATAAACTATACAGCGAGTCGTGCATGAAGCTACGTATGCATACCTATATCAATACACTACTCCTTTCTCACGCCAAAAATTTCAGCACACCTCCTCCGGTCAGATGTTCTCCTGATACCAGGAGCAATTTTTGAGTTAAAATTTTTAAAACTCTGAAAGTCGCTACTTTCGTAATCATATATAAACACGTGCATGAGGACACGTATGCATGCCTATATCGATACACTATGCTAAAACGATTTTTCGGAAAAATAATAGAAAAAAAATTTAGAAAAAAAGTCGAAAAAAAAGTTAAAAAAAACTTCCAATTTAGTACTAAATTTGCTTCTAAATTTGAAGATTTTTTTTTTTTTGATTTTTTTTGGTCTTACTAACTTAATTATAAAGAGAGACGTGCATGAAGCAACGTATGCATGCCTATACCCATACACTACTCCTTTCCCCCTCCAAAAATTTCAGAACACCTCCTCGGGTCAGATGTTCTCCTGATACCAGGAGTATTTTTCGACTTAAAATTTTAAAAACTGAAAATAGCTGGCATAAATAAACTATAAAGAGATGTGCATGAAGCAACGTATGCATGCCTATATCAATACACTACTCCTTTCCCCCACCAAAAATTTCAGCATACCTCCTCGGGTCAGATGTTCTCCTGATACCAGGAGTAATTTTTCGACTTAAAATTTCTAAAACTCTTGAAATCGGTACTGACTTAATTATATGTAAAGACGAGATGGAGCAACGTATGCATGCCTATATCTATACACTACTCCTTTTCCCCACCAAAAATTTCAAAACACCTCTTCGGGCCAGATGTTCTCCTGATACTGGTATCCTGGGAGTATTTTTCGACTTAAAATTTGTAAAACTCTGAAAATAGCTGGTATAAATAAACCATAGAGAGACGTGCATGGAGCAACGTATGCATGCCTATATCAATACACTACTCCTTTCGGCCTCCAAAAATTTCAGCACACCTCCTCGGGTCAGATGTTCTCCTGATACCAGGAGTATTTTTTGACTTAAAATTTGTGAAACTCTTAAAACGCTAGTATAAATAAACCTATATGGCAACGTGCATGAAGACACGTATGCATATACGATACTCTTTTGCCCCTCCAAAAATATCAGCACACCTCCTCGGGTCAGATGTTCTCCTGATACCAGGAGTATTTTTCGACTTAAAATTGGTAAAACTCTGAAAATAGCTGGTATAAATGAACCATAGAGAGACGTGCATGAAGCAACGTATGCATGCCTATATCAATACACTACTCCTTTCCCCCTCCAAAAATTTCAGCACACCTCCTCGGGTCAGATGTTCTCCTGATACCAAGAGTAATTTTTCGACTTAAAATTTCTAAGACTCTGAAAATAGCTACTGATTTAATTATATGTAAAGACGAGGATGAAGCAACGGATGCATGCCTATATCAATACACTACCCTACTGAAAATCGAAATTCGTTACTCAGATCTGATGTGAGGCCTAGGTAGGATCTCACCTGTTCTCAGGTGAGATGATATCAGATCTCATAAAAGAATTTGGTCTGACATCAGATCTCATGCCGCGATTTTCAGTAGGGTACTCCTTTCCCCCGCCAAAAATTTCAGCACACCTCCTCGGGTCAGATGTTCTCCTGATACCAGGAGCAATTTTCGACTAAAAATTTTTTTAACTCGATCGTTACGAAAATTTTTCTTCGAAAATTGCGCCTGTATGAGGACAGCATCTGACCCGAGAAGGTGGTCGCAACACTTTTTATAGCTGAAAAACCATTAATCATAGTTTTCCACCATTCTATGTGTCGTATGCTGTCCGACCTATCGCTCATCTGAAATAAAAAGTCATAGGGAGGGAAAAGTGGAAAATAACAAAGCAGTTGATTATTGGTATATATGTAGAAATTTATTGTTGTGCCATCGATGCAATACTATTCACTGTAAAGTTATACCTATAGTACAATTTATAATTGTTTGTTAAAAATAGGATGTACCCATCGCAAATGATCGAGTATTTGTATTTACTCCTCGCATACGGGCTAACAAGTTCAGAGTATTTCTATTATTTTTTTTTTTTTTTCCCCACACACACAGAAAATAAGTATGCGCTTCCTATACTTATTTTCTCCGTGCAGATGTTAGACCCGTACTTCTATCAAGACGCCTGTCACAGACGAATCTTGTTAACGTTGCCCCCCAACCGAACCCTTTGACGCCTCGAAGGCCACTGACCCCAGAACAGGTGCTCTTACGCTAGGTCAGTATTCGGTGCCAACTGCTATCGTCGTCTCAAGGGTAAATTGCCGCAAGAATCGGTCGGTAGTTAGCCTGCATGTTAGTTTTACAGTTCCCAGCATGTCTAGTAGATGGCGATACCATGTGCTAGCCCGTATGCCAATGTGGCGCATTTGCGCTCGATGGTGAATTGACGAACTACTTTCGCCGCAAATATTGCGCGGCAATCTGTATGAAATCTCCGTATTGTTAAACTAATTATACGTGGCTGAAAAATGTTCAATACTGCTTCAAATAGGGATGGAAAGATTACGAGAACGTCACCTCCGCGTTTCTTTGTGAAAAGTTCTTTATTGGTAGAAAATAATGTATAAAGAGATACATATATCCTTGATATTATATACATGCTTGTATTCTATAGAGGTATATACTATATATATATACATATAAAGCAGTATTATACAATTATAGAAACTATATCGTACACTTGTTTGCTTTGAGCAACGTGACAATGTACAAAATACAAGATTAATTTGCGTGTACTAGGAAAGAAAAAAAAAAAAAAAAAAAAAAAAAATAGTACACCCGCATTTTATTCGCCATGTTGGCCAAGGCGGCTAAGCTTTTTAATGTCTAAACTCAACTAGTTACAAAAAAATGTTCCTTGTCAATTACCATATTCTAAATATAATATACTTTACTACTCCTAATTATTTATATCACACGAAAAACACTGTACACAATTCGAGAATGTGCTTGGCGGGATCTTGAAACCCGAATAAAAATGTTAAATACCGTCATCTCTTTGTCAAATCTAACAACAACAATAATAATAATATCATTCCAAGAGATTGTATATTGCACGATTGCATCACATCGAAATAAAGAGAGAGAGAGAGAGAGAGCGAGAGAGAGAGAGAAAGAAATAGATAGAAAGAAGAAAAACAGAAGATAATTAGACGCTGAATTTAATAGAATCAAATTATAATGGAGAGCTATTGTTGATACTCTCAGAGCAGGACTAGTTACGTAATAATAACACGACGAGGTACCTGAGGAAACTATATTACAAAAGGTTCAAAGCTTGGAAAATTGAAACCCGAAAGAGTAACATCCGCGCATTTACACTCGTACATATATACCTATTATACACGTTTAATATATTATCAATAATACGTAGCGACTGATTACTTCGGAATACTTATTATACTTATTTACAACGAGATTACGGACTTGCAATAGACTACCTGCATACGTCGCTACTAATTGTATACTCTCAATAGTACGGAAAATCGCATATAGATTTCGGACAAATGGATCTCGTATCTCATTTTTACAAAAAAACACTTAATTACCACGACTCGTATTCCTGTATACGTATATGTATGTAATAGATATTCTTCTCATCGTAGCTGCGTACGGGGGTCAAATAATACCACTATATATATTTACAATAATTCTAGGATGTATGTCTATATATAACGTTGGACCCGTTCTTTTACGAAATTGATCATCATTGTATCACAATTCGCGTCAAGTATGAAAAAAGTTTCTGTTAAACGCGTGTTTAGGATGAATTTTCGAAGGAGTCAACCCCTGCAGATCTCCTCTCCTCATAATCAGCTGCGTCGAATCCTCCGATACATCATCTGCGAGGGCAGTAGGAGAAGTGTGGAAAGAGGTGGCAATGGATCGATTTGAATCTGAAAAATAAAATAATCAAATAATGAAAGACATTGCATTTATTGTTATTATTTTAATTCCGCGCAAACGGAATTCTTCTCACAATTTGAACGTGAAAACAATTAAATAACTTGATGCAGGTATATAGGTACGTAAGGTATAGGTAGACTGGTGGCTTACCTCTTTGGATCGTACTTGAGATCGAAGCCATCTATCTTCACGATGTTCCATTCATCCTTCGCGTTCTTCGAGAAGCTGAAGGATATCTATAAGAAGAAGAAGAAGAAGAAGAAATTCTCATTCGTAGGTATAGTTTACTCTCTTAGCAACGAAACGATCGGGTCGATCAATCGAGATGATAATTATTTCTATACCTGATCGTGAAAGGTTTCCTTGTGAAGGAACTTCATGGGCTCCAGATGGGAGTGAAACTGATCGACAACAGTCAGGGGCTTTTTGAGTAAATGTTCAATTATGTATCCCATGGTGACGTCATCGGGTAGTCTGATCTTGTCGCCTATGCTGATGAATTTTCCTCCGCTGAAATTAGTCGAGATAATAATATATATATATATCAGACAAAATCTATGATATGAGGCTGAAGTTTTTTCAATTTTTATAATAAATCGAACGATATAGTAAATCTGTGTAAATTATTAAAGAAGGCCTTGAAGTATAGGCGAATAATTCTATAAGGTCGGAGAATAATATTAAAACGAAAGGGTTTAGTTCCCACCGTGTAGTCGGCGAGGACAATTTTCACCGGGCTAATTAAGGATATACCCTAAGAAACAGTCGTGTGTAGGTATAATTAGCATTTTCTGTCTCGACTTTGGTCGGTCCGTTTGTCCGTTAGTCCGGAGTCACTCATTAGGGAATAACTTTGGCGGATTCTCAATACTGTCTCCGCTCCTTCCCTTCCTCCGCGGGGATCGAGCGGATCGAGGATCGAGGATCGAGGCTGGAGTCTCGAGAGCGGCGTCACACAGCGGTACGTGGGCTGATTTTAATTGGGAAGATTAGACTGAAATCGCGATGCCGGCAGGCGGCTCTCGCCGACGCTATATACCAATGCTGCTGTTTCTGTTGTTGCTGTTGCGAGGGATAGTCGGCACGTCCATTGGTATAAGCCTCGTTAAAATACCTCTTGCCGAAATCGAAATTTCGGTCAGAAGCGGGTTAAAGAGGCGGTTTTTTAGACCGATGAATTCCGCGGTATGGGTATATATAGGGTATATAGGTATATACCGCGGACAGCGTCACATTCCTCGTCAAACAAGGGCTGCAAAATCTCAAGTGCGTCAATCGCGCGCGCTACGCTCCGCCTCGATCTCTTCTCTCTCTCTCTCTCTCTACTCTCTATTATCGTCATATTGTTCCCTCCGAAGAACAACCGTTCCTTAATATACCGTGCCAATTATATAGTCGCTAGTTGCGTACACATGAGGGTTTCCTGTACTCTGCGGGATCCGCGCGCAATCATATCAGCCATACAGTTCTTTCCGTATAGGTATATATATGATATATATACTTTGCGTGAGAACAAGCCACACCGTACAGGCGCGAAGGGTAATGCTTCGTTGGTCAGAATAATTACGACTATAGAGATAGTAGAGCGGGGCATCCTGTCGGTTAATCACTCTTATATACGATGGCGTACATGCGTCTACATCCTCGTAGATTCGTATAAGGTACGGCACCTCGGCACTCCCTATATGAACGTATATATATACCAATACCTACCCTTCCCTTATTGAGCTGCACATGCAGAATACTGTACAGGTAATATCGAGTATTGCATCGTTGCAAGGATCAGAGACGGTGCGAAAGAATGAAGAAGAAGAAGCTGGAGAAGGATAAGGAAGATGGGAGGTTAAAAAAAAAAAAAAAAAAAAAAAAAAAAAGAATTGGGAAAATTATCATGCATGCTCACCTAGCCACCGGCATCATCTTGAGCGCCAAGGCACGGCTGAGACAGAACCCGGCACCCCCCGTGGCAAACCAGAACCTTATCTTGAGCTGCAACAAACAAAGCGCGTCTTTATATCGTTCGTCCGTAGGTAATATACCGTTCGACAAATTACACAGACCTTAAAATATAATCACATAGCGCATTAATTATACAATACATATATACTAAGGAGAGATTAATCATCCGTAAAGAATATATCGTAAAAACAGATCGGTATATATTATATACTTATTATATAGTAATATAGTATACAGCGATATAATATGTGTCGAGTTTCGTGACCAGGAGATATGTTTAATAAAAATACAAAATATAAACTATTTTTCTCGTCGGTTTTGGTCAATCCATATTTATATTGTTGTCGACGTTTCGGCTGTGCCCTGCGCAGACCATCTTCAGGAAGTAATAATTGACGACCTAGACGCTCAGATGCTTATATAGGTGTTCGCCGTAGGCGAGAGAAAGAGGGGGTAGAGAAAAAAAGTAAATAGAGATAAGTTCTACACGTAGTAGATAATTGAGGGAGGCTTGAGGACTTGTGTTAATCCTATATATGCTATACCTTAGTGCTTCGTTATAGCTATATATATATATATACACACCTGTATACGTGTGTATAAAAGAGTGAAACCACCTTGAAGCGAGTAACGACAAATGCCGATGAGCTGGGACAGGTAAGCATATATAGGAATGCAGAACAGCTACGGTGAGGAACGCGGTCTGTAAGATGTATAATATCGGGCGCGGTCTTCTATCTTATTATTATACCCCGTACGTAGATATCGAGTATATATCAGTCCTATCTCATCTGTTCATTAGTCCTAATACCTACTTCTGATACACCATTCGCCGCCAGGCGCAACAACCTCCCGGGGATAGAGATCGTTCGGAAAAGCACAGCATAGGCATATAGGTATATAGCTATAGGTATAGGATAATAGTTGGACGCTATATGCCTACGCCGTCGAACTCGCGCGTTTAACATAATACATATTGTAACCCCGCGTAGTTCGTGGAGTAGGTAGGCAATGAAAAATAAGAAACGATTCACCGACAGATGTTGTGTTCAAATATACGTGTCTTTCCTTATCGCATCCACCGGATCTAGTTACCCTCGCATTATATGCCCCGGGGGTATATTTCGAATTCGAATCTAGCTCTCCTCTTCTTGTATTCCGTATGTACATACATATACATATATACCTATATATAGTATAGCGAGGAGATAAATGACGGTGGAAAGTTGAAAGTGATACTGTGATCCGCAGCGACCAATCACGGCAGATGCTTAATTAGATATTCGACGTAGGTATGTATACATGTGTGTGTATATATATACCTGCGGTTCTAGATATATATATATATATATATACTATACATATATATATATATAAGGTATACACGCGCCCTTGGACTCCGGGTCCTCTACCGGGCTTAGGAATGCAATTAGTCGTAGAGGCGGGCATAATCTCGCGTCCCCATCGATGATGGGCCTTATAGTTCTCTTCGTTACCGCGTGCTGCGGGCCGTATAGATCGGCCAATTGCGGGCTGGTTAGATCCGAGAGTTCCGATTATACCTACGCGTCGTAAATACGCACACGATAATTAAAATTACTGACTGATTGCTCTCCTCGGATATATATATATATATATACACCCCCCCCCCCCCCCCCCCCCTCCCTCACTCCCGCCAAACCTTAACCCTGCCGCATCCCCCAGTCAGCAGCCTGTGCGCATAGGCCATAGACAGGGGCAGACAGGTGCTACCTGACCAGAACCGGACCCACGTGGAGGCCGGAAGCACCTCAACCTGTTTCTACGTCAGCTTAACCGAGAAACCTCACGAGATTGCAGACGCAAACAATCCAAAGAAAAAAAAAAAAAAAAAAAAATAAAAATTGCCAAGTAGGTACTTAATAATGTACGAGATTTTGTTATCCCGCTCTTGGCCCGCTCTTTCGATATATACCTACCTATACGTCTATACCTATAAGTATATTCCGAAAGAGAGTTGCAACCGCGGTGTCGGGCGACGCAACTCCGTGATTAATTATGGCGTTGAGAATCAGGATTTTGCGCACGTATAAACATGAGCGCGTGAGTTAGCTATCAATCAATGACCTTAGGAATTTCCCGGCTTTATGTTTCTATAGACATATAGAGGAGTAGGGCGTCAAGGTTCAACGTATTTTCCGCATGCAGGTGAGCTGAATCGAATGAGAATATATATCGTGAACAACAATAATATATCCGCATATGAATTTTGTTGTTCCTTTACATAGTCGGTATATATAAATGGAGAATTTTACGTCAATAAATTCCGTTTCGCGAATTGAAATCGGACCATTTACGAATAAATCATATATAGGGGAAAGTGGGGCAGAATGGCCGGATGGGGCTAAATGGCCGCCAAAAAAAAAATTGACTTACTAGCATTTTCGCATCAAGGAGGATCATATGAGACGCCATACAACGGGATTCCGCTGAAAGTACTCAAAAATTTTCAGGGTGGGGCTAAACGGCCACCCTAATAAAAGTAGCGAAATTGCATTTTCACGTCGAAGTGAGTGAAAATCGGTTAATTTCATATGATATTTAATCATACCAATTGAAATTTATTTGATCCGAATAAATATTTAATTGCGACTATTGAAAAAAATATTTCGTTAATTCAATTATATTTTTTATTATATTTTTTTCTCAGTGTAGGGTGAGCGACTTTGCCCCACCCTTTCAGTTTTGCATCGTTTTCAGTGGAACCACGCTGCATATAGTTTTATCTCACTCAGTTCGACGTGAAAATGCAATTTCGCTACTTTTATTAGGGTGGCCGTTTAGCCCCATCCTAAAATTTTTTGAGCACTTTCAGCGGAATCGCGTTGCAAGGCGTCTCATACGATCCCCCTTGGTGCGAAAATGCGAGTAAGTCAATTTTTTTTTCAGCGGCCATTTAGCCCCATCTGGCCATTCTGCCCCACTTTCCCCTACTGCAATACTCTAAAGATCGAATTTTCCTGGCGCCAATATAAGAATATAATTCGATCGTACAGATAGATTGTAAGGTATAGGTATATATATATGTAGGTACCAGATTGTGTATGCCCGGACACGATCGAAAGCGTAGTATGTAATGGTATATATGTATGAACGGTGAAAGATAGCCGCGGTCTGTGCTCGAGTTGTTTTACATTTCAGTCCCGCAGGGTAAATCCTATCTTTATAGGTATATGGAAGGAAGCGGGTCTCGATTCGAGTTGCTAAAGCCGGTTTCCAAACAGCCGGACATATGCGTGTGTATTGCTATATAGGTATATAGAATATACGTATAAGTATAGAAACGTGTACAGGTAGGTATACAAAATACGAGATAAAGATGTATAGAAGCTGCATATATAGAACCGCAATATAAAAATATCTGACACCGCGACTACACGTGCTGAATTTTATTTCGTTTAAATACCGAATTAGCGATATATAGCTCAGGTTTTTTTACACGCCGATGTAATAATCACAAACATTCATCTTCAAGATCTTGATAAACATACCTATATATGATATAAGTATATGAGTATATAGTTTGATTAAAGTAATAAAAATAAAAAAACAAGAAGTTATATACCTACACCGAAGAAGAGGACTGGTTATTTATCTTTTTATTTATCTCTTTCACTCTTTTATTATTCTATTTTTCCCTCATATCTCCCACTTACTCGCTTAAGAGATTCATATGCTCGCCATGCCAAGTGAGTCGCGGACACGGCTTTGATTTGTGGATTTGCTTGGCGAGATCCGATCTACAGATTCTGGTGAACGCGTGTACGCACACAGAACTACGGCTATCTCTTAGACGGCGCGTTCGTTGTCCTGCTATTCCCCTTCCTTAGATCTACCTGGACACGTATACATATTATACGTTATACATGTATATATATATATATATATATGTACCTATACACTTATATGTGTATATACCTATAAATATATATATATATATATATGCCATATATATCTACATCTTTCTATCTATCTGTCCGTCTGTCCATTCAGTCTGTTCTGTCTATCTATAGTACATCTACCGCATCATGAGACGTATACTACATAGCTTTTGCTTCCACCCCACTGTATATAGAAGCATCTAAAGAACATGAAGGGGCCTTTCACCCAGGGCGTGGCGCGTAATTTCCGTATGTAAAAAAATAACAAAAAAATAAAAAAAATAAAATAAAAATAAAAATAAAAATAAAAAACGAAAGAAAAATTGACGCGAGCGAATCTCTATGATGGGCGTGGTATATACCGTCTTATTACTATATGTATACCTATATAATTTCTCGCAATTATAGTCTCTTAAAAGGAATCAGTGGAATTTCACTGATTCAACCAGTGAGTCCGGGTTCACATCTATATATCTCTATATCCTGCAGTGCACGATTTGTGTTGCTATATAAATGATGCACGCCATAAGGTATAATATTATCAGGAATTGTTCGCTATAGGTAGACCTAGAAGTCGAAAGGTGAAAATCAATAGATCGGCGGAAATTGCAACAATATAGGTATTATAGGTGTGTATGCAACGGTTGGTTTAATGGCAAGATTAAATTTTATTATGTATTTTTAGAATTCGGCTCCAGATCCTTGAAACGGATAGGTATATAAATATATAAAGAGCGATATGACGTGGACAGTAAATGTAGGTATACATATACATATACATACCTATACCTATTTAATAACAATAATTCGTATATACATACCTATAATTGACTCGGTCCGACTGTCCGTGTCAGGACACGGCAGTGAGTGGAAATAAAAAGATGAAGATGAAAAAAAAGAGAAAGAAAAAATCTACATATCGTTGAATATACCTATATACTCCGCACCGGGTCAAACGGGAGGAGGCGACCTCGGAAGCAAGAGTATAACTCTCCCTCTCTCTCTCTCTCTCTATTTATTACTCTCGGTCTTTTGCGCGCGCGCCATGTAACGTACGTTTATAATACGGTCAGAATATCGCGCTCGGTATAATCACCCTGAAGCGAGAAGTGAACGTGCCGTCAATAATCTATACCAATGTACCTATATATATATATACCTATTCCAATATCCTCCGGGGCTGTGGCCTAGAACAAGGCTTTCGCGTCGCGATTGCCTGCGGTATGTCTAACAGCGAGCCACACCCACGAGAGGTCAATCCGTGGTCATCGCAGCTGCTGCTGCTGGTACTATGCGGTATACCTATACTTGTACTGCAGGCAGCGCATGCACGATCGCCGCTGTTTTAAGTTTCGCGATCCGTAATCCGCGATCCGCGATCCGCAATCCTGCACCTCCTTTCACCCACCCGATTTATGTATATATACAAGGCTTATATATATACTGATACAACGATGATTATACCTTATACCTACGTGCCTACTGCGATTATACATATATACATGTACCTATACCTATACGGATGACCTTATGACTAAAAAACGTTATTACAAGTATTATAGTTGCACCCCGATACATGAATTGCGGTATACCAATTGTTATCGCAAATTAAAAATAAAATTATTATCAAATTAATAACATGGATATGTAGGTATATATTATATGCTTTAGGTGCGAGTCTATACTCACCGATTTTTTCGATGTAGGAGATCCCTCTCGGTTCAGTATTTCTAGGGGTGCTCGTATCGAGGGTTTACCCAGGTACCAATCCTCCCGGGGATCGTAGTCGTCTAGTAGTTTAACGAGCCGGGGTACGTTCACGTAGTTGTCATCGTCAAAGTGACAGAACCACCTGTAATCGAGGAGATTAAATATAGGTAAATAAAATTGCGAACGCATATCCCTATATATACTCAAATATTTCCTATATATTATGTAGCATATATATATATATATATATATATACTTTATCACTTAATCCTATATAGGTATAAATCTTATCAATCAGTAATAGTTATTCCTCGTCCTGCAGTATATATACCTATACTAGATCTAACGTGGTGAGGTGGAACGTGAATATTCAAGACCGTGTCGAGTCTATAGAAGCTTATAGAGTTAGACGCACCTGCGTGCGATCTCGTCTGACTTTACGTTGAAAATAAAATTAAAAATAAAATTAGAGATAGTATACTTAAATTGTTCGTAGCTAAAATACGTGGTTTACAGGGTCTTGTATATTGGTGTAGGTATATCAAAGGTTTGGTTCAGTTTTGAAGAAACATCGTTTTCCTTTCAGCGCTATAACAGATCGCGTAATTCGTTTCTACCGTATCTGTTAGGTCTGGCTGGGTATAGGTCTGATGTGAGTCTATATAGGTAGTCATAGCTGTGAGGACTATTATATACCTACGCGTTAATCGCGTTATGGGTGCGGGTCCGCTACTGTTGTTATATACATACATTATAGTATACGGAACCGTCGCGGCGCCTCTCTGAAGGAATAGGCGTGGTGAACAGACAGACGTGACAGCTATAGAGCTCCTCGTGGGAATGCCTTCGTTAATTGTTGTGTAAACGTTATATACCCACAACTATACATATATACACATACATTATATATAATACATACATCGACGTCCTCCTGAGTAGTCCTGCGCATATGCATATCTAGCATATCTATATACCTATGTGTGCCGGATGTTGACCTTTCACCGCGATAGTTATATACTACCATTCTTTCCCCTGAATCTCCCGCGGGCGCTGCACCGTCCTCGCACGGCAAACACCAATCGTCACACATATATCCGTTTAATATTCTTTCAATCGTTGCGTACTATATATATATATATAATATATGTACAGAGATGTTCTGTGGAAACCGGTCAGTCTGATGGAGGCGCACTTACTTTTTTTTCGTCAATGACAACGCTGTCAAAGCGATCTACTGATTTTTCATATGCCTATGACTGATACCTTCAGTCGACATAGCGGAAGCTGTCACGTCGTAGGTTATGAACTGTCATATTAGAATAATGTTTAATTGAATTATTATTATTAATAATAATTGATAATAATTATTAATAATTATTAATATCAATAATTATTAATATTATTAGGTTTGATTCTTATTAATAATAATTAACATTATTATTAGGTTATAAATAATTGTCTTGGTGAAATTTAATTATTAATAATTATTAATACTTGTTATTGATATTATTAGGTTTAATTATTATTAATAATAATTATCGATATTATTAGTTGCAATCGAGCATTGCTTCGGTGACTGACTGACCCGTTGCATCTCTTCGACAGGTAGGGTTACGAACATAGCGAGGTGAATATCTTCATCGAGCATACAATATTGTGTAATTAAATTGTGAAATCTTTCCTAATACAACGGTTATCTATTTCTGATTGCAGATTTCAATTTCTGTTTATTTCAAACATTATTAGGTTATCAATAACTGTCTTGGTGAAATTCACACGTCTGGTAGTAATAAAGTGAATAAGGCAATAGCATACGATATTGATTCTTTATAAATTCGTTTCAGGTGTGAATTTCTCTTTATTTGTAACTTTATTCACAACCGGGTATTTCTTCGGTGACTGACTGACCCGTTGCATCTCTTCAACAAGTAGGGTTACGAACAAAGTGATGTGAATATCATTCATCGAGCAATATCGTATCGATTCAGTGGAAGTGTTTCATCCTATGAGGCATCTCCGCTGAATGAAACAATACTCTACAGGTCTTCTCAGCCTGATAAGTACGAAAACAGTCCTGCATAAGCGATGTGTTGGTCCATCAATGCGTGTTCAAGTTTCATCGAGTGAAAAATGAATTTAAATTATTGTTCCCATTGTTCCCATTAGCTTGTTCCTCATCGTCTCACAGAATATTGAGCCACTCTCGACGCTGGCTTTTTCCCGTTTTCTTCGAGTAGTCATAGTACTAATATGGGTTGTTACAATATTCCGCACGGTATCCATCGCTGGACGCAGTGGTCCCGGATTCTTCGCAAAACCATGTTCACCCTTTCTTCGACAGCGTTATTAAATTGTTATTTTTTTTTTCCTATTTCCTTCACATGTATTACGAATTATTAAATTTTATCGTTATAACTGAATAAACCAAAAATTGTGTGGAATTTTAGAAAATTTACTTTATTACTACCAGATGTGTAGATTTCATCAAGACAGTTCTTTGTAATCTAATAATGTTTGAAATAAACAGATATTGACATTTGCAATCACTTTAACACTACTAATCAATAATAATAATTTATCACTATTTATCTATGAAATAGTATCGTATATCGTTGTATTATGAACTTATTACACAATATTGCATATTATATTGCTCGATGAATGGTATCCACATCGTATGTTCGTAACCCTACTTGTCGAAAAGATGCAACGGGTCAGTCAGTCACCGAAGGAATACCCGGTTGTGAATAAAGTAGCAAATAAAGAGAAATTCACACCTGAAACGAATTCATAAAGAATCAATATCGTATGCTATTGCCTTATTCACTTTATTACTACCAGACGTGTGATTTTCACCAAAACAGTTATTGATAACCTAATAATGTTTGAAATAAACATAAATTGAAATCTGCAATCAGAAATAGATAACCGTTGTATTAGGAACGATATCACAATTTAATTACACAATATTGTATGCTCGATGAAGATATTCACCTCGCTATGTTCGTAACCCTACTTGTCGAAGAGATGCAACGGGTCAGTCAGTCACCGAAGCAATGCTTGATTGCAACTAATAATGTCGATAATTATTATTAATAATAATCAAACCTAATAATATCAATAACAAGTATTAATAATTATTAATGATTAAATTTCACCAAGACAATTATTTATAACCTAATAATATTGTTAATTATTATTAATAAGAATCAAACCTAATAATATTAATAATTATTGATATTAATAATTATTAATAATTATTATCAATTATTATTATTAATAATAATTCAATTAAACATTATTCTAATATGACAGTTCATAACCTACGACGTGACAGCTTCCGCTATGTCGACTGAAGGTATCAGTCATAGGCATATGAAAAATCAGTAGATCGCTTTGACAGCGTTGTCATTGACGAAAAAAAAGTAAGTGCGCCTCCATCAGACTGACCGGTTTCCACAGAACATCTCTGTATGTATCATGCCAACAGGATAGAGGAGGCAGTAGGGCTTATAGCGTTAATTAAAAAACAAACAAATGAATATAATACGTACTATAGTATAGTATATATTAATAGTATAGGTATATATTCGACGCTGACCATTCTCTATATAGGATATACCTGTATCTAATTGTAAGTTTGAATTATGGTTAAGCCTAATCATTATAATATATCATCTACCCAATCATTCCTGATTCTCGCTGAGCAGTAATTATACATGTGTATAAAATAATAATTATGTGTGCGTGTGTGTGTGTGTATGTATGCGTCTAAACCCGATATACTGCGCATACGTCTCCTCCAGTTTACGTAATCCGTACTGGCTGGCTCGGACCCGTGCCGAGCAGTTCTTTGTCACGTTTGTATATAATATATCGAGTGTGTCAAGTTATCGTGTACCGCTAAGCAATCGCACCGGATGTCCCAATGAGCGCGGCGGCGAGTCAACGAGTTACTTCCGGGGCTCGCCGTCCGACCTCGGTATATAGCCATATACGTGTACGTATATACATTTCGTTGATCCGTGGTAGCGCGCGGCACCCACGCGCGCGGCGATCCCCCTTGCATTAGGTATATCTATATATAGTTATAAATATACATATATATATACCTAATGTAAAAAATCTTCCGCGAATATAACATCTATACGAACCGATATAGATACATAGTACAACATATATTTCTTTTGAAATAATCGCTAAAACGGCGAAAATAAGAGGCGCACTTTATTCAGCGCACGAGCGAGCGAGGCATATATATATATATATATATACCGATAATAATACGGAGCAAGGAATATACGGGGAAAGGGGTAAGGGATGGCGTACGTACGTACGTAGGTCTGTATACGTATATGTATATAGTGCCTCGAGGTAGCTCGAGTTTGCGGATCGGACCCGCTCCGATCCCCCGTTGCATAGGAATTTGCATAGCACGCAGAGCATTGAAACGCGTCATCCGGTCGCCGGGGCGGTCGCCCGTTCGCAATATCAGGTGCAAACCAGTTTAAGACGCTCGTTGAATACAGCTCTTCGATGTTGCTGGTGCTGCAGGTGTTCACCCGCGAGAGTCCTCCGACCCGATATTCGCGATATTAATCGATCAATTTTTATTTTGCGCGATATTGCCAGGCTCCGCGAAACGTTAACTGTTATAATGATGCACCCGCGATAATGTCGACCCGCGGGGTATCGCGAATCGACACAGCACTGCAGGAGTCTTACTCTCGCCGCAATTGATCAGGGTATAATATAATAAAGAATAGAAAATAAAATACAAGAAAAGAAAAGAAAAGAAAAGAAAAGAAAGAGAAAGAGAAAATTAATTTAACGCTTTAAGGTGTTTCATACGGGACTATATATACTTTACAGGAGTATAAGGGATAGGGACAACGCTGTAGTACATCTATTCGCGTTAGACGACAAGTGGCAATGACTCGCCGCCCACGCGGCTCTCGGAATTGTACCGATGTAAAAAATTGGCTGCGGGTTAATTGGAGTCGCCCGCGCCGGATAGTATCGAGCACGCGGATCGTTCGTTTCATCGCATGTACCACCGTTACTCCGCAGTTACCGTGACCCGCAGATATATATGTTATATATAAGTACGTGTATTATGTGCGGTACCTACTATTTCATCCACCACCATAAAGGCGTAGCCTGTATATATTCGTCTAATACGAACCAACGAAGGAAGGATAGGAAGGTGGGTACATAGGTATACCTACGCGGCAGTAGGTATAAAGCATTATATACGCTCTCCTTTCCTTTCCTTTCCTTTCCATCGTGGTCAACGCGGTTTATTATAAGGTATATAATAATGAGGTATATTGTAGTACAAGGTATAGGTATATAGATACCTACGCGACGATGGATGGGTGCAGCTCGTGTTAAAATGATCGCACTTCACGATGACGGCACCGCCCCACTAACGTAGGTGTATAGAGCGAGGTATACGCGCTATATCAGTAAATAGCCGGGCTTGTCAATACAAGAGCTAAGGATATTTGAACAACTCGAGTTCTTATCTAGTTTTACGCGGTTCAGTATAAACTTACCCCACGTTGATCCGACGATATGGAAGATATATATACGTTGAGCGACTGTATAATGCAAAGGTATAACACGTAATATATATATCTTATACCTTTATACCTATACCTACGCAGGTATATAATAAAGATGCGGGTCGATTGATTAAGGGAGTATTTAACACCTCAAGAATTAGGGGTAGGTAAATATTTCCGAAGGGTACTATATCCGACCATGCGAGTTTTATACTTTGAAGGGTATATATATAATATATATATTACTTTTGGGGAAAAGTATCAGATCAATGTATAGAAATA
Organism: Tenthredo mesomela; assembly: GCA_943736025.1. NCBI lineage: Eukaryota > Metazoa > Arthropoda > Insecta > Hymenoptera > Tenthredinidae > Tenthredo > Tenthredo mesomela. The sequence continues at coordinate 28,475,818 of OX031019.1, read as the reverse complement.
TGGTAAAGATATGTTCGTTGAATTATCCTCTCGATAGGAACGCACTTCGTAAATTCTGTACTTTTCAAAGCCATAGCCTTCATTGTTATACAGACCAGAGTATTTCAATTTACATCTAATATATTCGGTTGTCAACAGTTTAAATTCAACGTACGTGCGGTGCGGGTCGGCGGGACAACAATGTAATGGTAAATCGCGGGCACTTGTCGTTTAAATTATCGAGCGATTGACAGCTTAATAGATCCGGCGCGACGGGCGCAGGTCTCGTCGTTGTTGTTTTCATTCCTGATGCCGGGTCAACGACGCGACGCAGCGCAACGAAACGAAACGAAACGAAACTAAACTAAACGAAACGAGACGAAACGAGACGAGACGAGACGGGTGGATCGCAGGCGACGCATCGCTTTATCCCCTCGCGCGCGTCTTCGTACATATAGTATATACCTATATACCGCACGAGGGCTGCTATACAGAAGGAGAAAGACGCGGGTACGGGAGAGAAAAAATGTCCGGACGACCACGACGCGACAAACCCGCATGCTCTGCACGCCAGCGCATCCATCCCGGGCGTAAATACATATATATATATATATATAATATATACATGTATATTATATAAATACTACTTACGTATATACGTATAGCGATCAGAGTACGCCATGCGTGCCTTATACATTTTTGCTGCAGTATATAGGCATACATATACGTATATGTATACGCGTGACATCCGAGAAGCTTTTCTCCGTTCCCCGAGCGACGTCGCGTCGCATCGCGTCGCGTCTCTTCGCTCGTCCCTGTAAAAGATTGAATCGTTTGCCCGGCAGCAGCTGGTTTATCCCGGGGTTGCACCAGCGGCTTCACCACCGTACGTACGGTATAGTTTCTCCACTGCGGAACACGTGTCCCAACTAGCGACGTCGCTGCTTCTTCTTTTTTTTTTTTTTTTTTTCGACTTTTTTCATTATTTTTTTCTTCATCGTTTTTCGTTATTACACAAGGCGGGACCCCCGAAGTGCGCGCGGGAAATATTCTCTCATATCTCTACCCGAATATCTGGCGCGGGGGAACCGTAGACTTGCTTAGGTATTATACATATGGGTATATAGAGAGAATTTGAAGAAAAAATTCTATACGGGGTTAGAGTGAAGATGCGTTTCAACGATTAAATATATGCATCATCTATGAAGGTATATGAATACGTGAACAGTTCTCAAAGGTATATGTATATATTATATACCTTAAGTTTGGAGAAAAATATTGCCTCGTTGCAGTATAGGTACCTGCTGGCTATTATATACGTTTCAGCACTGCGCTCAAATCTCAATTGATATATATATATATATATATATATATATATATCTTAAGATATTATTATTCCTGAGAGAAGAGATAGGACTATAGCTATGTATATATAGGTATACACGATGCAGGAATAGATGCGTGGGTAGTCAAAAAGTCGTAAAAAATTATGCTCAGAAGTCCAGAAGCAATATTTATGCATAATACGTTGTTGTTTCTTTTAGTTTTTCTTTTTTTTTTTTTTTTTCTGTTCGTATATATATACGGGAACGCGCGACGTCGACGAAATAATATTTTCACACTATACGCATTTAAGCGATCGCGAGATTTTGGGTAAGCACTCTTCCAGCAGCAGCAGCAGCAGCAGCAGCAGCAGCAGCGGCAGGACCGAGGCTACTCTTGACTGCTAGATAAACAGCGGCAGGGATCAAGCCGCAAGACAAATATTTTTCATGGCAAAGTCGACGACGATCATTGAAAACGACGATGATGAAGATGAAGAAGAAAATAAGAGTAAAAGGAAAAAAAAATTGAAGATGGTTACCGGTGTCCAGTACCTATACATACATTTACCCGTATCAATGCCTCAGGTACAACCTGCAACGGGTCTCGTCCGTTGGGCGTCGATCGAGGTAAGCATATTATACTATAGGAACCCGGGGTAATGGGCCGTCTGGCGAAGAGTGCCGCGGTACGATCCGACCGCACGTAACAAGAAAGACTAAAGGAGGAAAGATGGAAGAGAAATACAAGATTTACGGTTGGGCAGGCAGGTAGCTGGACGTCGGATAAGTAGAGGACCGTACGCGGGAGTATAGGGCGGGTATATAGCTATATGGGTGTGGGTATATAGGTATTACATATACACGTGTATATGTGCGACGTATCGGAAGGAAGGGAAGGGCACGAAATTAAGAGGTGCGTGTCGTTGGCGGGATGCAACGCGAGGATGAGGATAAGAGACGAGACGAGACGGAACCGTACGGGCTTCTTTATACGTTTCGAAAGTCACCGGGAAACATAAATTAGAGTTGAGGCAAGATCGGCGGCCGGCACGTTGCTCGACCGCATATATATGCGATAGTAGAACGAACGAGTAGAACGAACGAGTAGAACGAAGCGAACGAAACGAACGAAGCGAATGCGGAGAGGATGCCGACGAGAACGTTAACGTTAATTAAGCGGCTAATTCGTAATTAACGACCCGGGTTCCTACTCCTACCTCACCCTTCCCCTCTCTGACTCTCCGTTCCCTCTTTCTTCCCCCTATAGCAGGAACGACGAAATACATACGCCCCAGAGTAGCTAGAAAAAGCAAACAAAAAAGAAAGAAGAAAAAAAAAAAAAAAAAAAAAAAAAAACACCTCCCTATACCGCACGGTGCTCACGAGGAGAAACTTTTTGTCACTCGAGTTTTCTTTATTACTTCAATGTAGACTAAATATTTCGTCGAAACCCGGCGGTCGAGTTCTGACGGTGGAGTAGAGTAAAGAGCGGAGAGTATAGAGTCGAGTCGAGGAGGGTAGGTCCTTTGTAAATACTCTAATCAACGACGCGAGTTTACAAGCTTAAAACTTTTTTTAAACTGAATTCAGCGCACCAAGCCACGCAACACTGTATATAACTAGGTCAGAAATGAAATCGAGTTTGCTAATTTTCATAGAACTTTGGGATTAGGTACCATCTGGTTATCGTCGATCTTTCACGCATATAAGTTCTTGTAATATATTATCAACGTTATATTGCTATTCGCGGAAGATCTTTTTTTTTTTCTTCACATTATCTTTTTAGCTAAACACGAGAATTATCGCTATACATACATACATACATGCACATAATATATCGCTATATTATATATCTATATATGGTATACTCACTTTTTTCCACTCTCCAAAAACTTGTCGAACTCTACGGACATTTTGCAGCATAGAGCCTTTCTGTTGTGGGATGACGAACATTTCGTATTTATCATGTGTCCGTCTGTAAGAAAAAGAAGAAGAAAAAAAAAAAAAAATAGCATTTAATTTATGTAGTTTAAAATATTGTTCCTGCTGCAGCTCCGCCGGATTCGCGCAAGTCCAATTATATATACACACGGAAAAAAAAATTGTTGTTGAATTTACTATGTGAGCAGCTACATATAGGACAACACTTTTTTTGTAGTAGAAATGACAACAATTGTGGTAACATTTACTCATTAGGAAATTAAAATTTACTCGCACCTATGTACCAAATACTAAAATTGTGGTAATTTCTACTACAAAAAAAGTGTTGTCCTATATATGTATAGCTGATCACATAGTAAATTCAACAACAATTTTTTTTTTCCGTGCAGCGTTTAGAGAATTAGGCAGTGTTAATCATACACGCATATACTATACATAATACATATACGTTAGCGCAATTATTCGCTCGACACTCCCTGGTTATTTTTCTTTAATTTTTCATCCAGAAATGTTTCAGGGCTTTTTATCATAAACTCTTGAAGTAATTTAAGACTCGGAGTTGAGACTATGTTCTTTGTCACAACGATATGTGGTGTATAAGTTTCTTACGTTAGTCGGAAGTCAGGCCCATTCCTCGTATTGATAAGCGAACCCTTTTAGTTCAGTATAAATTGAAAGAGTATGGAGGACGGAATATAAGGGGATACGTCGCAGAAAAATGTAGAGCAATTATAACCTGCGCAGTCCTTTGCGTGAAATTTCTATAATATATTCGAGGAATCGCGACGTGTGAAAATATGCAGGTATATAATATGCTCATTGGTGAGTATAGGTATAGTAGTTATAGTCATATCGTCGTCGTCGTCGTCGTTGGACCTGTGATTTTCTTCGGGCATAGAGGTAAACTAGCGGAACGACAGACAGGATTTCAGGTCTGTTACTAGTATGAGAATGCGTCTACGCCAGTGGTCGTGCCTACCGAAGCGTACGACGACAAGTGGAAAAGAATGTTTCTCCTTCTGCTATATATGCGGTGCAGGGACATTGAACGCTACCTGAGTTGCGTGATGTATATACCTATATGTATACGCGTATGTATGTAACACGCGAAGGGTCGTAGCTAGACGTTTAAAACCCATGGGGAACTTTTTATGATTCGTTCGCTGCAATATTAAGAGCGCAACGTGCAACGTGCAATGGAACGAGAACGGTTTTGAATTCATATATAAAAAAGAAAAAGACAAATAGACGCCCGCGCGCTGCGAATTACATATGTATAGGTGTATATATATATATATATATACTCACTTGTTCTCGTTTGGAAGACAGGGTCGTCCTTGTCGGTGAAGAACCAAGTCTGCAACAAGCGAATCGACGCGTCAATTTATTCATTCATTTACCATACTATATACATATTTCCTATATATATGTGTTATAATACATATATGGGGCATTCCACAACGATTCAATCTGGGTCTGACCCTCGACCCCTTGGATTTGGTACGTCATTTTTCATACCGTTGTTCCATATCTTTCGAAGGCAAGCTTAATTTTTATTCAGATTTTTCTGATTAAATTTTTTAAAATAGAAAAATAAAATCACTTAAGAAAATAATCAGATCGAAGGTCACAATTTAAAAATCTAAAGAAATTTTCAAAAATGATGCATTCGATATAAAGAATTTTTGCAGCTAGTGGGCCGGCGTTCGCTTCTATCCGTAACTTGCGATTTCCTTGAACATTTGTACTATATATGCAACTCCGGATTTTTCAGAATTTTTTTTAAGATTTTCAAATTGTGGATTTCGATGTGATTCTTTTTCTTACGTGATTTTATTTTTCTCTCGATTTTTCTATTGGAACAAATTTACTCGGAAAAAATGTGAGCAAAACAGCGTACCTATACCGTCGAAAGATAGAACAATCATATGGAAAATTACGAACCGAATCTAAGGGGTGGAGGGTCAGACCTAGGTCGAATCTGTGTGGAATGTTCCATATATATTATAGACATGTGAATAAAACTGTGGACGTTGATATTTCAACCCTGAGGAGTCTTTCCGTATACCGCAGCTATAATATACCGTATGGTAACTTGGTAAGAAAAAGATTATGTATTCTATGTGGTTGACTCGGGTGAGCGAGCGGGCAAGCGAGCGAGCGAGTGAAGAAACTATATATATTGCGAATCGTCAGCGTTCGTAGAATGAAAACTAATCCAGTAACAAAGTGACGGGTGGCGGTTAACGAGACATGACAAAAAAAAGCACGTCAAGTGACGTCAGCGGTGGTCGAGCAAACGAGCAAACGAGCAAACGAGCAAACGGTCGAACGGCCGGCTGGCATCGCGTGTCACGTTACATTGGCACAATTAGATTAATCGCGCGCACGGGGAACGCCCCGGGAGCTTTCGAAGGACCAAGAAAGTCTATATATTATATATATATGTGTGTATATAGGTATACCTATACCCGGTATGCGGCGCATGTTTCATTAAATTTTAAACTTTCAACAACTCCGAACGATCTGAATTTCGTAAGATATACCTACCTACTAATTATAGCGTGTCGTATATAGTACATATAAGGAGATTCGAGAAATATCCCAAATAGTTAAATGAAATATATGATTTTAGGTATATCGGTTCAGTCAGTTGCGGCAATATATTTCTTCATGCTTCTGTTCGAAATTTCTCAACATATATAATATAAATAAATATCTTTAGTTTCGTGTAAACTTTTGAAGAGAAAATCTCTGCGGCTACATGTTTATGATATTCGATGATCGCGCACGTGTTTAATTGCGCCGCTATTAACCACCAAAATCAAATACGTAATTGACCAATTATATATCCCCTCGTTATATAGCCGGGTCTGGGTTAAAAAATTTAAGGGCATAGAAAATCTCGCATCATTCGCCGTAATGATCGACCGTTCGAACTGCACCAAGGGTGGCCTGGAGGCAAAGTATCTTTAAATATATGTAACCTTCCGAAGATTGTGAAAAGTGTCTACATATCGCAACGCGTAGGTATATATAAAACGAAACAAAAAAATCGACGAATGAATTCAAGTCAATCTGTATAATTATATCAATCGAAGAAAAAGAAAAAGAAAAAGAAAAAGAAAAAGAAAAAGAAAAAGAAAAAGAAAAAGAAAAAGAAAAATAAGTTCTGGAAAGATGACGTGTCTACCTACACATATAAGGGATCTGTTGCGGGAAGGAATTAAACGTAGGACCGATTGATAAATCGCGTTGTGCCGAATATAGGCATGCGTATACTATACACTTATATATATCCCTATACCTACATGCACGCGTACAGTACGATCGTTGAAGTTCCTCGACCGCGCGCGACGAGATGAGGATCAGTTAATGTTCTCCGTCAATAAAGCGGATTATTAAAAGAAACATTAGCGTCAACGCAGGACGGACGACGTACTAATCGTCGAATAACAACACGCAACAACCCTAGCTTACTTCACCTGTATCCAATTTGAAATCGAAACCTAACGGCGCCTACCGGTGCCACGACGAGATCCCTAGCGTAGATACACCTATATGTATACTATACGTATGTTACTTACGACTGTAACTATTTTTTTATTTTTACAGTCAGTCCTTTCGAGAACAACTTGACCCTATAGGTATAATAATATGCATATATATATATATATATATATATATATATATATATGTATCTAGGATATATATTGATCGGAATACCCGTACAGATCTCTTGAGGAGAATAACGACAGAACCGAGACGGCGATATATAAGAACCATTATTCTATTCTACATTGTTGTATACTGTCGTCGGAGTGCGCGCGAGAGATGATCACACTAATTATTATACAACTATAAACGAGATATAATATTTCGTTGCGAATAAAGGGGATATATATTTATCATGTATAGTACTGACCTGGTTTTTAGCCAACTGAAACCACGTGCTGAGGATTGCTGGAAGACGTGAATAATGGTAATGCCGAGTTGTTTTTACGCTTATAAAGACGTCGCTAAGGTCGGTACCGGAAGGCGCAACAGTGGCCGTAGCGAAAGGCGGTGTTACAGCGGCAGCCTCCCCGACCTCGGTGTCTTCGCTGGCCGGCACCCCGACGGCGACTTCTGGCTGATCATCGAGCCACTGAAAATTTCAAGAATTAACTATTAAGCCTGGAGCACAGACTTTTCGTTTCGGCTCACCTACAGAGATCGTGACCAGTGTACAGTCACTCACACGCAGCGCCGACCAATCACAGCTATGTGTGAACGATCGTGGCGCCTGTAGGTGAGGCGAACACGGAACACGAAAAGTCTGTGCTCCAGGCTTTAAAGGCATGACGGTTCAAGAATAAGACGCGGCAGCATACGGGAGGGATTGAAAAGTAACCGCGAACACACCATTTCGAAACATATGGATAATTATCCCAACGAATATTCCCGAGGCTAACGAAACGAATTTGAATAAAAAATTGGTAAAAAAAAAAAAAAAAAAGGAAAAAAACTGATGACGGATAGATCAGCGTCAGATCTTTCGTTTTATTAGACTTGGAATGCCCCATATGTATAAGATCTAATGTATATTCCGTACACGGTCAGGCGACGGGACGGCGCGCGGGCGCCTAAGGCGGGTGGCCCGCTCCGATGCACGTGCAACGTCTGGCCTCTTTCTTCACAAGTCTTTTGCTCCTTCTTGCGACTGCATGGGGTTCGGGGGGGGACATAACGAACATGTGTTGCCGCCCGCGCCCAAGATATTAACCCCAGGGCCGTACCAGGGTCGAAAGATTCTAATCGCGAGCAAATATTTAACTACAGAATAATCAATTTAAATTTCAATTCAATGGTGCGTTCGCAATTGATATAATATATTATGTAGGATGTATAATATAGGTAAGTATAGGAGAATATATAGGGTGAAGTAGGGAGAGTGTTGTCACCTGTCGGGGCGCCACAGCCTGGTATAGAAGAACGGTGGCGTAGGCGGTAATGAGAATTAATCCGAGTAGCGGGAGGCCTCGTCTCATTCGCAAGCCTCGGGTCATCCTGGGGACTGGGAGCGTGTCGCGGTCGGTTGCCTCCGGCAACTTTCCTTCCTCCCTGAAGCGAGCACTCGAGTCATAACACGCGGAGCACATGCACAATTCTCCACTTTACATGATCCTCACTCGTCAGACGTGGCACTAATTATTATAAGATTGTTTTATAGTATACGGGCCATGTATACGAACATCAAAAACTTGAATAAAGTCATAATTATATATATATTACACTGTTGTTGTTGTTAAGCTAAGTAAGCTCAACATACCTTTCCCCATACCACTACATCAAATCTCTCTCTCTCTCTCTCTCTCTCTCTCTCTCATATTTTTATCGAGTCTAACGCTTTAGCAAGGAATAAACTTGCTTGTTTAAACGATATTTTTTTACCCGCGATACTCACATCGTGAGGCACGCGAACGACCGTCAACTTGTCGCACCTGCTCTGCATGTGTTATGTGTTATATGTCTTATGTGTTATTAACGACACAACAAATTTCAAAATTAATTTATGAAAACGCTACAATCAGACAGTCAATCTAATAAGATACCAAATGATCATTGGTACAACAATCACAAATACGAAGAACCGTTACTTTTCACTTTCATAATGCATTAATATCACGTTTGTGTCGCGGATTTGTGGATCGTAAACACAACACTCGACCTACACGGCGCACGGCGAACCACCGACTAAACAGTAAACGCACAGTGGACCCGCACTCCGTAGTCACCGCGCGGTGGTCGTGACTAGGCTGTAAACATCGTCACGGAGGGGATGCGACAGAGGGCAGGAGAAGGCGGGCCTCGAGGGACCAATGCCTCTATATAATATATATTATATATATATATATATGTAGTTTTATATACATAGTTATATATTATACACACATAATTCTTTGCTCACTTTATACTCTAGTTTGTTCGCCTTCTCGTACAAGTTAGACTCGTAATCGCGAGCTAGGTATATAATATTATATAGCAACTGGTAGTGGGCTAAGGATATTCTGTAAAACAACAGTCTCTTTTCAATGCCGATAAAACGCGCCGGGTCCCGTTCTTACTATCACACGACTAGGCAGGCATTTAATTAAGGAACTTATGGCCTCATTAACATTCGTTCAAATTACGCAGCGGTATATTTCCGGCGGTCGTTTCTAACTTTCAAAGCTAAAGATGTAATAAAGAATTAGTCAAACGTCATATGAGTCTTGAAATTCCATGATTTTTCCATTTTTCCACTTTTTTTTTTTTTTTTACACCGAATGGAAAATGGGATGTAAATCGTACAGCGATTTATCTCGTTTGAAAAACTCCAGGCTGGAAAAATGAAGGTTGCTTAACTTAATAGTTAGATAATGAGGTTGAATTTATTTACATTTTTACAAGATTCATTTGAATAATCAAGATAATATTTTAAACCTAAATTAATTATCACGAGTGAAATAGAACGCGTACGAATTTGTCAATATTATACCTACACACTACGCGTATTATAAATATGTATAGCGGTATGTAGGTAGATACTTATTAGATAGTATATAGGTACGCGACCTCTATCCTATAGGTGCTTATTATACATACATGTATAGGTATAGGTATAGGCTTATTACCTAGCGAGTAGCAAGCAGCAAGGAGAGTAGCACAGGTGTGTAGCATGAATGCACATCTCGGATTTATACAATGATTACGAATTATTATAAATAAATATTTGCCGCTTATTTGATTTCTAGCAATCGATAAGTTCTTCATTCATTTGATTAACTTTCGCGATTGCGATAATAAAAGTAATAATGATAATTAATCGAAGAGTGTTCACGCCGCTCTTCGTCGCAACAAAACTATACTATTGTACAATTTTATCGCCGGACCAAGTCGTAGACCCAATAACGTGACCAAATCTTCTTGAGTCAACATCAAGAAGGCCTCTCCGTCGATGCTCTGTAAATAACAATAATAATCATTGTTAGTCAAAGTTTTCTGCGATTTAAACTCACATAATATAGAAGTAAACTAACGTTTTTTCTAAAAATACTGCCGATTTCTCTGCAATTGGGAACGCTGTGTATGAACTTTATCACTTCCTCGTTAGACCATCGGCGGGGATCGGTATTCTGTTTCGCGACAACTCGATTCAAAGCATTGCTGTGTTTCGCCCAGATGTGCGGAGCTTCGGGAAGCGGATGATATCCCGGGTTATAAACGGAGTGGTAGATCTCTGTACGAAGTAGTTTGTCGGGCATGTTTGCCGCGTATGGTATCGACAGCATTGAAGTATTATCAGCAAAGTATGCAGCCGGCGAGAGCGACGCTTCTTCAGATATCTGGCGTCTGAAATGAAAAACAGGAAGAAAAATTATTCATTTCCATTTCCATTTCCATCTTATTGTAGTTATAAATGACATCGAACTGTTGTTCTTCACTACTTACCGCTTTTTTCGTTTTTTAGACACTTCGTCGTCGTCAGTTTGCCCATCGCTTTGGTGATGACGAAATCTTCCGGATCTAGACAAAAAATCATCCACCGAATTTTAATTTCTAGCTAGTCCAGTTTGATAAGGAAAAAATTAGGATAAAGGGGGTCCTGGGCCAGCTCACCTTTCCGTGTATTCGACTTTTTCGTATTTGACATCAAACGGTTCACAGTTTTCGATTTTAACGATCCTCTCCACTTTATCCTCATGGAATACGTACTTCTCGCCTCTTTCCCCTCGTTCCATTTTTATTCTATCTAATTTATCTCCCTTGGATCGCTCTGGAACGTCTTCTTCAAAGTCGCAGGACTCGTGTTTCACGTTTAATCTGTCCGGTATTGGTCTGATTCTATTCAAATTTTGTGGAGAGTAAGGGCAGCCGGATGCAGAATTGTGTGTCGCAAATTTCGGGCCCTTTACGTGTCCTATACCCCGGCATCCGTGCGTCCCACACTCCGGACGATCGTTCAGATTTTCAGGAGCTGCAATTAGGAAAAAGTATAGATTTAAATATGGACAATTAAATGTCGGTAATGTTTGATTCTTCGATTTTTCCTAAACGAAACTGTGACTATATCATTGAATGGAGATAATCTTACTTAAGGGCGGTTCCAGGGGATGGCCTGTCTTCAGGCACCAGCCCATGGGGTGAATGTCGGGCGAGTCGTCGTCGACACAGTATGCATGATGCTCTGGCCAACCGTCGAAACGAATTTTTAATCTGCGAGTGAGAATAAATCAATATTTCGTTAAAATGATACAATTTCTTTAGTAGGCTCAACTAAAACCAGTTCTGAATACTCACACATGGTCTTTTACATCTTCTACAGTAGCAACTCTGATCAATTGCGGCACACGTTTATCCACAACTTCCAATTTCATTCCTCGTTTAAATCCGCACGGGGGACGCTGTTTGAAAGCTCTCGATGGTGCTGCTACCGATCTTGTCTCTCTCAGGTAGGTGTCCCAGGTGAAGGACTTTGGGTCTTTGTAGTCTGATGGATAATCAATGCACGAGTAAATAATGATTATCTTTGAATAAGGCGTTTGGCTCTGTAAGTGATAGCTTACTGTTAGGTGGTGTGAGACTGTGGCCATTGTGATGACACCATCCCACAGGATGTATGTAAGGAGAACTAGCATCAGCCCAATAGTCGTAAACTTCGTCCCAAGAATCGAAGTGAACCAATATCCTGGAGTCCATAAGTTCTGCAATGCTGGCAACACAGACCAGAGAGGAATGTTTTCTGTCTACTGCTTCGAGTTTCATCCCTTGCCGAAATCCGGTTGGAAAGAGTGTCTGAAATGATAAGAATGTATATTATTGGCGAGGTTCTGATGAATAACTGGAATAGACGAGGAATTTCAATATCTACTTACATTCTTGTTTGAAAATATATTTTTTGGAGCTGCTGGGGCCTTGCACGTTTTCAAATAAGCCGTCCAGTTGAAGTTACTCGCCACATAGCCCTTCGGCGGGTCCAGTTTGTGGCCATTTTTTTCAGCCCATCCAACTGAAAATATGTCCATGCTATCGCCGTTCACCCAAAAATCGTAGTTCTCTGGATATCCATCAAAGTGTAAGCGAATTCGATAACCTTTAGAGACGAATACAAGTTCAGGAATTATGTAACTCAAGTGAGATTGCTAAATCGGGCTGGAGATCTCAGTATATTCTATTCAAACTCACCGACTACTTCAACAACAGTCAAAACACAGTAATGAGATGGATGCTCTGGGTCTATTCCTTCCAGCTTCATCCCAATTTTAAAATTATTTTTACTGTAGGGAAAAGCATCTTTGAACAGTTTAACTGGCGCCGCCTTAGCCTTGGTGTGTTCCAAATATTTCGCCCACGAAAAACCGAGTTTTCCCGTTTGCCAGGGGTACTGAAAACAATATGAGACAGGTAACAGCGTAAGATCCGACATAGTGTTCAAATAATATTGTAAATTACAACGATTCATCTTTACCTTAGCTTCCTGATCTTCTTGGCTCTCATCAAGCAGAGTAGGAATCGTATATTTAACATCCTCGTCTGTTTCAGACTTGTCTTTGGACCGGTCATCCAATTCTATATGTTGTTTCTGGTGCCGCTGGTGCTGTTGCTCGCGTTGTTCAACCTGATGTTGCTGATGTTCTTGTTGTTTTTGCTGCTGTTGGTGATTATTGTGTCGATGATGGTGCAGCTGCTCTTGGAATAATCTCTTGAGTTTCCTTTTAGCGCGTAATTCCCTAAGACAATGGTAATCTTGTTGTTAAAATATGTGCCAAACGATAAAAGTATGAAGATTAATGAATGAAATTGCTCAAACTCACTTCAAATCCTTTTCCTTTCGAACCAATGCGACCTTCTTTGCCTCTATTATCTCTGTACAGGACGGGCCGCACGAATTTGGACTCTCAAATTCAGCAGCCAGACCATAACAGCCGCAACTTTCGCAGCAATAAATAGTGTCCGCAGCAACAGGTCGCGACTTCTTTTCCTCTACTTTGTTAAACAAATGATAATATTAGTAAAGATATTAATATTTCGCCAATAGGTAGTAGCTTAGCTTGAGTAGATTTAGAACCCACTTTTTTTGTCCCCACTCATTGTCGGAGGGCTGCCATTGGATGAGTTTTGTGACAAACATACATTCTCTTTGTCACCGCTATTCTTGCTTTTCACCTGTTTCCCATCTTCCTCCTCAACCATCTCCATCATTCCGAATTCGTTCAGACGAAACTGAAATTAAACATGAAAAAGATATTAGGAAAAGACGAGGAATAACGACTAGATTTAAAGAAACATTCTCTCTTTCAACATTCTCTCCTTCAAGGAATAATGTTTGGCGATGATTACCTTGAGTGTGCTTCCAGGTAAGGTCCCAACGCCATCTTGCCAGTCAAGCACTTTAGCTGGATCAAAATTTGGATCATTTTGATGAGAATTGCTGATTGTCTCTTTGGAGTCGGCACCGTAGTTCCCACTTTTGCGTTCACCGTGTAAATCAGTTGCACTGTCAGTCTCGTTATTCGGCATCGTCTTTATTATTTCGATCTTGATTTCGTCGTCCAATGCTGCATCTTGCTTCAGTCTCTTATCCTCACTGGGTACTACTTTGATTAACGTAATGTCGTCGTCATTCTGCCGTTTTTTACCTCTTTCATGATCCAAGTCAGGGCTGCTAGCCGAGCGGATAACCTCGCAGGATGAAGTATCGTGCGATGATTTGGGAAAGCTTTGTTTTTTGCTTCGTTTCTCGCTGCTTCCGCGCAGAATATTGCTTATAGTTTTCTTTCGCTTCTCCGGGGGAGCCTGATCTTCGTCTCTGTTTGGAATTGGCGTTATCACAGCAGAGTCTGCATTTTCTGTTATCTTTATTCCATCTGAGGAGTTACCGTTCCCTTTAACAGAATTTAACAAACCCATTTTTGATAAGGGATGAAGCGGCGGCGGGTGGATACCGGAACTGCTGCTTTTTGACTCTCGCAACACTTTTGTAAGGGCAAAAAACATGTTATTAAAGTAATACATCCGACGATTGTGGAATATTATGATATGAGTTGTGAGTTTTACTGAAAAATAAATTCATAGAACGAATTAATGTTAGTACAGTGAATCAATCCCACACCTGTGATGGTTCCCTTGCTGTCTGTACTGATTTGTCCATTGTTTATCTTCAGATTAAACATTCCCTGTTTAGCCGGGCCACTATGCTGAGGAATGGTAACGGGCAACAATAAATTAGCTGTATGCTTAGCAGCTTGACTTTGGGCGGTCGTTGTGCTCCCAGTTGTCGCTGGAGATATTTTCGATATTACAGGAGCAATCACGATCTTTGGTTTGGCCACTTGTGACGAGGACAATGCACCTGTTAAAAATGAGATCATCAATTAGACCGAAGTCAAGATTGCAGTTAATTGTAAACTAAATTCAATTATTAAACCTAGTATATTACCTGCTGGAATAACGACGGATTCCCTAGACTTGTTGGGCTTGATGAGAGTTCCGAGATAAGCAAAAGTGTGTTTCCCAGCCTGAGCCTGAGTCCCTTGGGATGTTTGCAAAGGTAGAATTTGAGCCGCTGTTGAGTTAGATTTTCTGAGAACTATGTGCTTCTGTGGTTGGCTGGTGACTGATGAGCCCAAAGTAGTTATTGGCCGATGAATAACTATGTGTTGTTTGCTTGGAACTGAAGCGACGCTAGCCTGCGAAGATCCTTGAACGAACACTTTGTTTTGGCTGGTAACAATCTAGAATGAATAAAATTCTTTGAGTGGTTTGATAAACGTTTTATACTAACTTGATCCGTATTGAATTAGTACATAAGTTTGTCATCAGTTTAAACTGATTACTCTACCGGATTGATAAGTGTGGCCAGCTGAGAGGGGGAAGAGGTAGTAACTGCTTGACTCCCAGATACCGTCTGTGCTGCGCGTAATTTACCTTGCTGAATGTATAGCAATGGCATAACTGTTGTAGTTTGTTCTCCTGGTAGCTGAGTATCGCTACTCCCATTCTCAGGCATATCATCTACTAGTATTTCCTCCTCCATTCTGAGTGGGATAGAAGAAGACGTTACTCAGAAAGATGTTCCGAACCCTTTATATCTATGTTTAAAAAAAAAATTGAAAAAATTAAAAAAATTAAAAAAAAAAAATGAAAACGAATTCTAGAATGTAATTTAATTGTAGTAAAGACCTATCTCGTTATTATAACATTTGATTGACAATGAAAAACGGTTGTTATTTATATTAAGGTGTTCGTGTTTTGTTTCATATATTTGAATTACCCGCCGAAATCTCGATTATTCTTGAATTCAGTTTATTTCAAGTATTGGATTGAGTTTAGGGAGTGTTGAACTAAAGTTGAGTGAAATATCCGACCTGATTTTATATCAGTTCGACAGTTAATTCAATGATGTAAAACCGGCGATTAATACGATGCATATTTACTGAGATTCGAGTTCGGTGAATTTGATAATCATTATGTTTTCTGTATGCACCTTGTGGGTACAGAATGCAGACAATTTTTAATCGAAATAAGGAAGCTGTCGGATAGACAATACCTGCGTCTTGTAATTGCAATATTCCACACGATTGCAGATGATCGACTATCCGTTAATTAGACGGTAAAACATATCTGTGAAACTATAATCACGAGGATATAAAAGTTAAATGCACTAGAGTCGCGTCGAATACACCAGCTACACTCAACTCTACTTCGTTCCGCGGTTCAATTCCTTGCGTTCCGTTGTCCAAGCCAACTGACTTGTGTACACCATAGACCACGACGCGTTGCAGAGTCCCGACTCACGAATTGACATGACAAATAGTTAGACGCGCGAAAATTCCAACCAATCACTGCGGGTTTTCAATTGCCTGAAAATCGTTGAGACGCGATTGGTAATCCCCTCGCACGAGGGAGAGGCAACTGTAGGGAGAGCCTTCTTCAAAACAAAAATTTCGGCTAATTTTTGTTTTCGATGAAAATACGCATACAAGAACACTGCCGATATTATATGAATGAATTTGGATTTAGGAAAGATCGGAACTAACGATATTTTACAAATGCCGATCGACGAGTTCTGATATTTGAACAACAATGAGATCGAGTGTAATAACCTCTAAACCTTGGTATAATAAAGGGTACCTTATATCCTCTCGAAACTTCACTATAGACACGCAGCTTAAACATACGTCATTTGATCGTTCGAATAACAGTTGAATTGAAATTTGATTATTACGCAGATACTTGTACTTTTTTCAGCAACGATTGTTCACATGTAATTATTAAACAAAAATTAGATATCCGCGTCTACTTCTCATTGAATAACAGATACACGTTATTGACTGTATACTTTTCCATAAAGCACAACGCCGATCGATTAATTGTATACAGGTATATATATATATGTTAAGTTACGAAATTATAAAAATACGGTGATATTTTATAGCGTAATATCGCGGCTGACTCGGCAGCACATACTTACTTCTATAAGAATTACTCGCAAACTAAACGGAGATTCGGAACGTTAAGCTGTTCACCCCTCCCCCCGCCCCCCCTCCCGCCCCACCAACGCCAACTCACCCCCATAGTCCGACACCATCGATGAATGAAAATTTTGATCAAAGAGAAATACAATAATAATGAAAGAACGTAAGCGGTCAATCGGAATAGCGATGATTCAATTGATACGCTCAAGCTAAAACGTTGGTATTGATGTACGCTGTGATAACTTTCAGCCCGAGTTGAGGCCAAGCTGAATATATTAGTCTTTTCCTCACTTACGTATAAATGCGATTTAAAATAGACAAGACGAGATAAGAAATGCATGTACTGTATCCACTATCAATCTATAGTGTACGGTGTAAATTTTCAGATTCCATATTCATTACGGTTCTAGTTTTATCTCCGTACTCGTTATTTTCTATAACGATAAAGTTATGTTATGCGGTTTATAGATATATATACATACGTATATACCCAATGAAATAAACGAACATTGTCTCGCAACGATTTGAGGCAAACTATTTTTAAGTTTTTAAAACCTACGACAAAGTGAGACGCAATAACAGCCTGACCGAATACATATTTATTATCCCGAGAAGGATCTGCCATCTTTTTCACAGTTACGATACACAATATATATTTTAAAAAATATCTTTCTAAACTCACGTTTTAAAGTTGTCAGTCGCCATCATATACGAGTAGAGAAGAAAATATTCTAAAGGCGCATGCGTGTTGTAGTACATAACTTCTACCGTAGAGTCCCGTTCCGTTCCGTCCCATTCACATACACGCATACATATCAAGAATCAAGAGAAGAGCGAAAAGTCAGGCGAGTCAAGTGTGGTGGGGAAGATTTATAAATGTGAATAACAGAAAGAAAATATCGATATAATTATCAGACGATAGTGAAAGTCTATTATATGTTATTCGAATTGTTGGCATACCTCGCTGGTTTCGTCGCGTATATAATTTACGAGCAATCGCGTTCACCTTCCGTCGTCGTCGCATCTTCGTAGCTAAGGCGCTTGTTATTATTAATAAATATTGATGCCGGGGCCTGGGTGGTTATCAGCTGATGCCCCCCGATGCACTTGATGAACTCTATTAATCAAAACAATCGCCTGACGAGTGTTTAACGGCTGAATGTCGCCTCAAGTCGTGCAACTAACCGTGCGCCATTATTATCTGCAACAATTCCGTTAGATAAATCGGATAAATCTAATATCTACCGTCATTTCACATTTATTTTCCGATACTCTGATAGATTCTGCGTTTAAAACTGGGCGACCATTGTTCTTTATCTACATCGGCTACCTATGAACTGCGTAAGTTGTTTCGAATTCTAATTTATGTGTCAATAATACCTTGGACAAGGTTGTTATTGTCAGTGTCTTCATCTGTGTTTACATTCCATCAAAAACGCTAACAACAATTTAATCTGTTATTGCGTCATTGGTAGACAAAAATTTTAACCAGGGATTCATTTGAAAATCTATTTTCACGAGATTATCGGTGAATCCGATTCTATCAGCCAATCGCATTTTATAAAATAATTCGTTTCAGATTGTACAATCGATATTCAAAGATGGGAGGAGCGCCCAGCACCGTACTGAATAACGACGAGCTGGTGGAGTATCTATTGCAAAATCGTTACGTGCATAGAAAGGAGGTCGAACTTATATTCAGAGCTGTGGATCGAGCGGACTACGTCTTACCTTCGCACCAGGAAAGCGCGTACAATGATCTTGCTTGGAAACATGGGAATCTTCACTTGTCGGCCCCCTGCGTTTACGCCGTTGCAATGGAGTTTCTTTCCTTGAAGCCCGGTCAAAGCTTCTTGAATATTGGCTCTGGAACTGGTTACTTTAGCACAATGGCCGGCCTTCTCCTTGGTAAGATGTAGAAACGTTTATTTCATGTAAGCGTAGTTGTAGCTGGATCTAATCATCAGCTATCGAAGCTCTTGAAAATTTCCTAAAGAGATTGAAACGACAATATTTATCTTTCAGGACCATACGGCATAAATCATGGCATAGAATTGCACGAAGATTGCATTGGGTATGCACGCGATCGATTGGAGAACTTCAAGCAGAAGTCACCAGCTCTCGAAGAGTTTGAATTCTGCGAACCTTCCTTTGTTCAAGGTGATATACATACAGACCTTTCTGCTTTTTATTTCTTAATTATACTACTCGGCTGGTATTTCCATGTATTATACAAATCTTCCTTTGAAAACGAAGCTTCTTACAATAATAACATTTTATTCTCAGCATCATTTACATCAAATCCTCGGGAAATAACTAGATTCTTAATCAATGATCTTCTGCTTATTACAGGTAATTGTCTGCGCGTTATACCGACCAGAGAATACGACACCGTTTATTGTGGAGCAGCTGTGTCAGAGAATAATATAGCTGCTGTTAAACGATTTGTACGAGTTGGAGGGAGCATAGTGATGCCGTACAAAGGTCGTCTATGTTGTTTCAAGAGATTGACCGAGACTGTTTGGTCGTCTAAAAAATCCCTGGGCGTATCATTCGCTACATTAGTTACTCCCGACACAGCAGATCAGCATTCAGTCTCCTTGCGTGAGTCAAATTTCTGTAATATTGCTAAAGGATTGATGGAAAACACATACGAAATGTGTAGAATAGTAGTGGATATCGAATTCTCTCGGAATTATCACACATATATATTTGTTACAGCCGAAAGCGAGCCTCTGTCTCTACAAGAATTTTGCAGAAGTAAAGTCAGGCAGATATTGCGCGAAAATATTTGGGTCGAACATCCAGAGCTAGAAAAACGTAATCTCAGTTTGCCGTACTGCCAGCCACGGACTGATTCTTTCTTCGATCACTCGGACGACGGGCTATCAAATGACGACGAAGATGACGAGGACGAAGACGAGGACGACGACGAAGAAGATGATGAAGAAGACGACGATGATGATGACGACGAAACTGACGGCCATATCATACGTCGAACTCGATTCCTCTTCAATATGGAAGTCGACTCTAACGAGACTACGAGTAACCCGCTGCAGCTTAGAAGAGTCGCAATGCTAGTCCGGCAGACAATCGGCGCTGAACAACAGCACGCAGAGGCCTTACTGGACAGGGTAACAGAAGAGAGGAGAAACATTAATCCTCCAGTGGCGGCAGGAAGCGCTAGCTCCCCGCAACGGGACGTTACTCCTGGTACAGCGGAAAACCGAAATCTGAATGCTGGTCCAAACCTCGTTCTAGATCTTACGCTGGATGAACCACGGGTGTGGACCGACGGCCCAGCTGATTATAGACCAGGAAACCTTATGAACGAAAGAAACATACGCGATAGCGAGAGCGATAGAGAGAGCGAGTACGACAGCGAAGATGAGCGTCTTTCTAACTGGATGAAAATACCTAAGAGAGAAAACACCGACAGTGGCATTGTTGACGACCTTAATGTTACCTTCGACGATACAAGCTCGAGCTTGAACGTCGACCATTCTGATTCTGACGCGGAAGATGGTATGGACGTCGATTTGTCCAGCGTTGCTCTTAGAGAGACCTTTCGCCGAGTTTGTGGAAGTCTTTCCAAAGACCTGACTCCCAATCAAACATCGAGCGAGGAGACATCTGTTCCCGATTCCGTAGATAGTCGTTTGTTCGTTGGTTACATGAAGGAAAAGATACAGCTACTACCGTTACCAACTAAATTGAAACTATATATAAATCACAATCGAAACTTGTAAATAATACCTGTAAGCTATTGCCATTTTGAATATACATATACATATATCTTTGAATAATAATTACTCTCTGTATTGTTAAGTTTATTTTCCCTTATCCTCGATTCGTTCCGTTAGTCGTAAGTATATAAAGTATTGACCTTAAAAATGTCAGCGGAATAAAAGTAAATGAACGGAATTCCACGAATGAATAATAGCCGTAAGAACGAACGTCGTTACCCAATTCAATTTAAATATATGAAAGTTGCCAGGGGCGTACAGAGGCAATTGAAAATTTGGTTTTCTTTACGGCGCGGTAAACTATATCTTCATGTGGTAATCTCCACGCGTCCTTTCGTAAATATCTCGTTCTCTTGTATCCTCATTGTGGACCCTATACAGTGTCGGAAGATGAATCGATCGATACGCGAGACAAGAATAATAGAATTTTGTTTTTCTCACGACAGTTAGAGCTGCATCCCGTGATATGAGGCCGGGAAACTCTTCTCCCTCTATTCTTTGCCTTTTTTATTTTCTTTTATTTTATTCCTCATCATAGGAAAGCTGGGGTGCGCGTGGTCGGCACAGAGGGTGCGCGCACCCTGAGATCATCGGCGGAATAGCGGTACAGACCAGGCTAACGCCCACCAGGCATCCAGTTTGATCGCGAGCTCACCCGGAGCACGCTCGGGGTCAAGTTGTACCATATACGCGGGTTACTGGGTTTGAATTGTATACTCGGCGTCGTCTATCCTTCAGGAGTTATGGTTTATCGCTATAATTTTAGAGAGAACCGCCGTTGAAACACTTACGTATGATACATAAATCACCGACCCTCGCTACCCTCGTATTTATAACACGTCCGACTCCTCGCGGGTGTCCGAATAACAGCTAACGACTGCACTCTGTGTTTGAGCCCCAGCTTCCGACCCCAAGTACCGCAACCCTATCATTAGTTTGATCGCCAGTGTATACGTTTAGTAGTTCTATTCACTTATATACACCGTGTGATACTACGTCGAGGAGTTAAAGTTAAGTTAAGTATAGTATAGTATAGTATATGGACCCAATGGCAAGTCAAGTTCAGATTTACAGCTGATGAATTGCATTCTACGATTTGTATTACATACTACGGTCCGGGAACGTTGAAGAACTCGACGTCCATAGGTTGTATACCTTAATTGCTCCTGACTACCGGTGATTAAGCAGACATATATACATATTAACTGGATGTACGTAAGAATTAGAAACTGTTGCACCTGTACGATTGTTATCATTCTGCATGATGTAGATTATCTTTGCACTAGGACTCAGCTAATTCATCTCACGATTATTAAGCTGTTCTATATGTTCTATTCTATGAATTTACAATCGTCAAGAAGAATTTATTGGTCCAAGTGGGTGCAAGTGCATTCAAGGGACTTATATTTATTTCTGCATTGTATTTTGCGAGACGAACAGCTTATGCTACATTATGTACCTACCTATAATATAAAACATCTAAGACCCGATCAGAGCCATTTGTCATTATTCTGTCGCTATACGTGCTTCAAATCGTCGCGTGATATAGAGATTACGGGCATTCTTCTCGAGAGATATTTCCCTGAATGAAATCCACCCGAACGGATGAGCTGAATGGAATGTAAGCTCCGACTAAAAATGAGACTAAAAGATATTGGCCAAATGAATTTTTCATTACCTCGAAGCAGCTAGCACCTCTAGGTCTTTGAACTAGACGTCTGATATTCTGTTTGTCAGCACGCCGTAGCTTTTAATATGTATATCATCAATTTAACGGCTGAGTAGTTATGATTCAGGCATAGGTCGAGGGACTGTCGACTTCTTCCCAGTCGCACTGAATAATTCCAACATCCTCGACTTGTGTCCCGTTCAGGTGGGGGCTGAGGGAGCCCCATCAGGAGGTAGAGTCAAAATGTACAAGGCGCATCTCTGGCCGGCGGTCGTGCACGTGTACTGGATATGCCTTGTCAATGTCGTTCAGTCCAGGCCAGAGTCAGACTGTGGGGGCCGGATCACATCACCCAGGGGGGTAATACTGACCCCGAATTTTCCGAGACCCTTCGAGGTACCGATAAAGTGTCGCTGGGTTATCGACGCCTCGGATTTACCTGTAGAAAACGGGTCAATTGCCGTATACTTGACGCAACTCTATGTCTACAAAGGATTGACCTTCACCGAGTACGCCTACTACGAGTCTGAGTCATCGAGTCTGGGTGCTATGAGGATCCAGGAAGTAACCGAGGGCAATGTCTTCCAGTTCCGCTGGCTAAAAACCTTCCGTCCGATACTGGTGATCGACTTTAGCCTCGACAGACTCGAGGGGAATCATGTCCGGGTCCTGAACGACCTCCTAAACGTATACGGATTCAATTTCACCTACGAGATGTCCGGAGGTGTTACAAACCCGAAGTCTTGCTCGGTACGGGACTGCTCGTATTCTGGGAACTGCTACTTGGCCGCAGATTACTCGTAAGCTTTATCAATGATTGATTCGGTGATATATCTACTATCGGTGCGCGATAGTGTTATAGGGAAGCGGGAGTTCAGAGCCGTAAGAGTAATAGTCGTAATTGTCGTTATTCGAATGAAATGAATTATTACCTCTCTTATATACCTATGCTATAATGCTATACGCGTTCTGGCGAAGAACGTATACGCGATAAAGTTGGCAGAGGATAGGAGGGGTTGTCTTTCTCGGGCTGCAGGATCTTGAACCAAGTTGTTATTTCATTTTATAATCATTTCTCAACGCCTGCGAAATAGCGAGTGTTACCCAAGGGATATCCGTATACGGCACGGTATTTTCTTCCGTATTTTATATTCCATTGAGTCCCGTTCACTAAAAGTATATACCTACCTATTCTTTCTCGGAAAAGTTTAACTCTTTAAAGTAAACGGCAAGGGAAGGGCTATAGATCGTTTCATTTCAAATCGCCTTATATCCAAGCCCTTGGAGATAATCGAAAATTGAACCGCTCAAGGATAGAGGAAGGAGCCGATGCTGACTTTAGATTGATTAGCCGGGGGATCCCTCTCTCAATTCCGAATCCCTTACAACCCCTGGGCCATGACCCTACAGCCACCCCACTTACCGAGTAATATACGTATAACCGAGAGCCACGCAGCATTCGTTGCTCATCTCTTTCTGGAAGGGTTCCGGGAGCTAAAACCACGCACAACATCGTATATCGATTAAAAATCCTCGAGGGTTGTTGTAATACTGCCCCGAGATATTAGGCGAGTCGAGTCCGATATAGCTTTAAGCTCATACAGATTTCCGTCGTTCATTTCACAGGACGTTCTGGTGTGAGTGCTTCGAGGGTTTCACTGGTCGGGATTGTTCCAACGGTCCCCTGTGCCTGGACGATCAACAGCATCCCATTTGCCAGAATGGGGCGACCTGCAGGTAGCGTAAAGCGGGAAGGAACTCTGATTTTTAAGTAGCTGGTAATGGGGGTTGGCGGGTTGAATGTCCCGTGATTCACGAGGCATAACGAGATCTCGATTTGCCCCTAGGCGCGTGGGTTGGAGTCCTTTGAAAACAGCTGCCCCCCAAAAAAAAATGTCATTATTTTGTTTCACAGGCACGTTGGTGCCGAGGCCGTTCGCTGCCAATGTGCGGAAGGTTTTACAGGAAACTATTGTGAGATCCCATCGCCGCAAATATCCGAGGCTGGTGAGTACCGTCCTCGAATCATTCTCCTATATAGCATCTGCTTTTCAGAATACCATTTGCCTGGACCATTAAGCTGTTCGGATAATTTTCAAAGGGTCGATTAATAGCTCGCGTCTATATTACTTAGCCGAAGTCAGGGCTGCAGTTTTGTAAAATTTTACTCCAACTACTTCCCTGCGGTATTTCGTTGCAGAGTGCGCCGAGGAGGGATGCATCCTTCAGTGTCCTTTTGACGGGGTCCACTACAGTGGCTGCGATTGTCATAACGGTACAAAAATAACGACCGGTAAGTTTGCAAATATCGAGATACTAACTTACCACCCGACAATTTTCATCTGACGATTATGTCACCTTTGCGTAGATCGTTCGAGATTCGAATGTAGGATCAAGCTGAGTAACGTGACTTCTGTGAGGATGGTGCTTCTCCCAAATCAGGGCAGTTTGGAAACTGTGCTAGGAAGACAGGTAGGTCCCTGAAATTATTTCTCAGTATAGGTATATACGTGTGTAAATGTAAATTAGAACTCACGTACCCCCAGCGATTATTTGGTCGTGTGTATTATATCTTATTGCTAGGAACGGGGACTCGCGATAATTAGAGACGTCCGTATAATATACATAGGTACTACATACGTGGATATGTATGCGTATATTATCTTATATGCGATGGATACGTGTCTGGACAGATTCTGGCGCCGAAGTTTACTATTTGCATAAACGAGCAGGGTGAGCTGGCAGATCAAACAGAGCTGTCTCCGCAGGTCCTAATTTCTAACGGACACGATCTCACCGAGGAAAGCAAATGATTTTGATAAAACAGAACAGCGAATATAAATATTCAGGGTCATCTTGTTTGACTTTTCAAAGAAATTTAATCCACCGGCGAATATACATAGTATTTAGCATTATTGAAATTGATACGATAATATATAGTAGACTAATTCGAGGCTTGAGAAAACTGCCAGACGGTGGCCGAGTCGAATCCGTAGTTTTCCTGTCTGACGTTCTCAGGCAGGGGATAAGTTTCGAGCTTTTTAAGTTTCCTGTGCAACTTTTCGGTTAGACCATGTCTTCCCGGATCCCCAAGATAGATCCTGGTGCCTCGGCTGAGAGCCTCGTCCAGCCAAGGCTCTAGAATCGTCGCGATTTCCTCGTCGTAAAGTAGATCGCCGACGAAGATGACGTCGAAGAATTTAGCACCCTGAACTGCCCCGTACGGCCTTGCCAGTAGATTATCCCTCGAGGTTGTCAACCGGATGTTGTTCAGAGCGGCGTTCATCTCAGCTGCGATACAGGCGACTGAAATCAATTTGAACGATCCTCACGTCACGGTCATTTGAACACTCGTGTTTAATCACGCAATTCGAGGAACTCGGAGCCGGGGAGTCCCATCGCTACGAGGTCAAGGGCGAGGAGAAAGCTATAAGGAAAACCTTCGCGCCTTCCACGAGTTAGTCGCGCTGCAAGCCTCGAGGGGCTTTTGAACTGATTGCAATTTATTCGCCCACTTTTATACACGTATATATTAATAGCATTGAGGAGAACGTTGTGTTCTATTTAGAAGGCAGACTGTTTCATATTTTTTAGGTAGAAAAATTATACATATACCTCTATATCAATTAGCATGGTACTTTCATTTGCAATGCTCCCATATGTTAAAGATGTTGTATACATCATTATTCTATGTGTCAATATGTTACAAGGTGGGAAAGAAATCTTTCTTCAATCTCAAGTGTCTATTTCCGTGACTCTTGACTTCTCGGAAACAAACATATGTACCCACCCACCATTTCGCGATATGTATATAGATAGCGACTAGTTCTCAAATTTCCTGATATAGACTCGCGCTTAGATGTACATACTATATAGTAGGTTTAGTATCATGGTACGAAATAATTAGAACAGAATCATCACCACGTGGTTAGTGGAAATGCCGGCAAAAGGAAATGCTCAACACTTGTATATAGCTCCTGGTAAACAATACCTAATTACCAACACAAAGCTGACTATCTCTAACGGCGCCTCATCGGCAGATTATAACTAACTGTGCATGTTGACACCGCAATAATAACAATGGTCAATTGCATGGAGGAAGCTAATGAGTAAGCGCGGCGAAATGCGAATTTTATTTATAGTATATGGATATCAGTATGGTGATAACTGATAAGATATATATTACTGTCTCTGCAGTCAAATGCAGCAGATCTTGAGAATTTCGATAAAGAATGACATACATATCTGAAGGTGTTCATTTTTTATTTTAATTTGAATATATACATACTAGGTACTACCAGGCGATGAATTTATTAATAATATGAATTATAAGTATTATTCGAATCTCTTCGGCAAATAGGTCGCGAGCTTTTTTCGATCGCACCTTCAAGTTCGCGGAATATCGAGAGAAATATATGTATAGCCCGGTTCGTCTGTATGCGAAACTTCTTCATATGTGATATACATATACAGTGTGATTCTCGGCGATTTCCCACGAAATAAATAAAACCCAATCGTCGATGCGTTTGATCTGCTCAATTCACGCGTTTCCCGTTAGCCTACCTTTTAGGCGCGTGATTTTCCACAGAATCTGTCTATATATATGAAATACGGCGTATACGCGTATAATTTGTAATAAATATACATATGCATAGACTTGAAAGACGTATATGTATATATACGCTGTATAGGTATATATATATGTACGCTCGAACGACATCCAAGAATGAAACCTGTTCCGATGGCTCGTTGCCCGCTTATATATATATATATATATATATATATACGCGCATACGCGCGAACGCGTCTTTGGCATTCCCTGGTAAAAGATGCTGCATATATATATGGACTACATATATAAGCATACACACATGTGTAAAAAGTATTGAAAGATATTCACCTTCGGTAATACCTAGCCAAGTCTGCGAATACTCGATCGAAAAGGGGGAGTACCTACTCGACTACGGGCGTGACAATTTCGCGGAATTGATTTGATGCCTTATCGCGTTATCAGTCAAGTATCGGCGTCCGCCGGCGACAAATAGCGATTGATAAATTAACTGGATACGTGTATTTGAATGAAAAGAAAGGTACACAATAATATAGCATAGGTCACATATATAATATATAGCAAATACCTCGAGATCGAATGAAAGGAATCGTTGACATCAATCGCGAGTTCTATATTTATGAATTGGGAATACCCGCGGCGACTACAGATAATGACTTTTCCCACTCCCCAAGGCCTCGTATAACGAAGTCCATAGCTGTAGCATCGTGCTGATAACAATGATTTCACTTTCCTGTTGTTGCGTATCATCCTTACTCAATAACATATTAAACATTCTCTTGTATATATAGGTATACTCCTCTCTCTGTTGCTCTCGGCAAATATTTTTTCTCCTCGTATCTAATATAATACTGCAACATCACGCGCTACAACTTTGCGTTTCACATTATACGGATCTATATAAGTTACCTTACGAATATACCCAGTGGCGTATTTCTTTCGCTAGGTCAATTCCCATAGCATTTATAGTCAGTAATTGAAATAGCATGATATAGGCACGGTGCAGTAAACTTAATTTCACTACGTTAGGTTCAGTCCACCCTGTATATCAGAGACAAACCTGGATCGATATCGTTCGCCACAACGTCACCGGCCCCTCGAAGTTTGGCGGCTATCGCAGCCGCACCACAGCCTGCCCCAAGGTCCAGGACGGCGCGGGTTCCATTCGGGAAGAGATCCTCACCGTGGTCGAGAACAAATCTGGCTAGGGCCTGACCCCCGGGCCAGTATATGCTCCAGAACGGTTCTCGAAATGTGTCAGCTATCTGTGCTGAGTCATCTTCCTGCAGCAAGTCTTTAGTTATCGAGGATGTGGCCGGGGCATGGTAAAGGGAACAGTTTGGGGTCAGCAAATGCAAACGTATCTCTGGAGTGAGATGAGACTGTGTTATTTCCGTGTTTCTTCGGATGATTTCCCGCGCTTCCGAGACTTCTTCTTTCAACGTATAACAGCTATTTCCGAACGTCGAACAATTGCGGCGTTGGCTGCTGCAGCATAATTTTCTTATTATTGCTTTACCCACTATCGGGAGTAGCGCGGGTCTTTTCAGAAGAGCTTTTCCCCGCATCTCGGCCAACCTCCGCCCATTCGTGTTTATTCAGAACTGTAAAAATAAGTTACGGAGTATTCAGGTTTCAGCTTGTTTCGCGGTTATATGATATAGAGACGAGTCACTGGCTGATTCCCAAGTATAACATCCCTAGATATATACACTGTATATTATGATCAGCAAACAATTGACAAACAATGTGATTGAGAGTACAGGTACAGAGAAACGGTAGACTAGTTTAATAATTCCTGCATTAGTGTAAAAGAATCTTGTGTATTTTACGGAGTTTTCGTTCCTCTAAGAGTTGTACATTACACACACGCATCTCTTAGTTATTTTAATAACTGTCTGCGGTTTTAGCTAGAGTGGTAATTATGTAAGACCAGCTGTGCCGCGGCAACCTTTATGCGTGCACAACTATAGAAAGAGCCAATTTGCATGCCCCGTATAGTTTGGCGTCATACATTTATGACGTATTTTTGATGACGTCTTTCGCGTAGTTTCGAAAAAAAAAATGTTGGATAATTGTATAAATCTATAATTGTTCATTTAGATCTATACCTATAGTGATATTTGAAAGGCAAGTTATAACCAGTTTAGTCAAGATATTCTAGTCGATAAATATATTTTTACTAGCGCTGACTCACGCATATATATGTAGGTATATAATGTACGATTAGAGACATATGTGATTACATGGCTGATAACCGATGATATCTCGTTCGCCGGTTGTGAATTCTACTTCTATATACTGATAAGTGATAAAGAATGAAAAATAAATAAACTAACGGCCTGGTTAAGTCTCTGTTACAATATGCGTTCGCAATGCCAACTGGTGTTGCACCAGACATGAACAATGAACCATGTGAATCCCAGAGCGATGTCATATATATTGATCAACGCTGCCGCAACGGCGTCTATCACCGAATATTATTCCGATATATATATTCATGAAAAACAAGGTTTCTAATGTATCTATATTCTATACCTATAGGTATGTATGTACGGTGATTCGCAGAATCGTGGGGAGCCCTTAGAAAATCCGGAATGACGCAACAAAAATTCAATGAGTCAGCAGAATGAACGCTCAGATACACTGCAAGCATTAAGGGGCCTGCCTCGTTATGAAACTTTGTATATCGACCCGCTCGTGCAGCATAGGAATTTTTCGAGAATTTTTATTCTCAATTATCACACACCTGGGGAATTATAGTATACATAAGTTTCAGAGTGCCAGCTGTGCCGTAATATATCGTTCGGGGACAAGGATAACTTTTATACCGAGCTGCCGATTCATAAATTGTGACTATCTCCTCGCTCGCTCCTTGAGCTCAAGAGTCAAGATATCTTGCTTAGCATTAGCCCTGCGGGTTCTTTACCTCAATGAGTCACTTTCGAGGACCGACTGCAGGTTGGGGATTGGAGGGACGATGACTAGCCGAAAATCCCCTGCCTCTACCGCTCCTGGACTTTGTCCGTAAGGTCTATAAGGTATAATACACGAACGATGTCTTGCGAGACAGGTGATTAGTGCTCTGTGCTGTTTCCCACATCTGCAGGCTGCGTCAGTGGGTTTTGAATTCCTATGCGTTTATCGGGGTTTTCATCAACGAATTGCATAACACGTCACGGGAGTCCGAAACTCGTGCTCCTTATCCGTATAATTAGGAAAAATATAATACCCGGCACGCGTGCACGAGTCGAAACCGAGTCCACGAAACAATAAGGAATTGACATTGATCGTTTGAGGAAAATCAGTGCTCTAAACAAGCCAGTCACCGATTCTGATTCTCGTCGAGAATCGGGTCTCAGCAGGCAGAATGAATGGCTGTTCGCTCCTCGGAATCACAAACACGTTACATACATTAACACAATTCCCGGATTCAAGGCAGTCGCGGGTAGAGTAGTGTCACACATGCGAGGAAGGCGTGTGAGTGGGTATCAATGATTTCTCGACACACGTCTGGCATAGAGCTCACCAACGAAAGTGCCTCGCGACCGGCGGCAACACGGATAACGGGAGCCTTTTCACTGGAATAACCCCTGGCCACGTGACCTGGTGCGAAGGTGGGGATAACCGCTTCCATATATATGGGGTGGAGGCCGTGGAGAAGGCATTCATCGAGACTCTCTGTGAACAGTGATACGGTATACACATGCTAACAAGTGTTGTATTCCATACGATATATGAAAATAGCACTGATATTGCTCGGTGTTGCGCAAGTTTGAATAATAGTGCTGAATTGAGGATTACGTAAAGTATTGCCACGTGTGACTTTGAGTGATTATATATTTCGTGTTTGAACGTATAACCCGGCCAAGTGCGAGCTGTTTAATCAAATTGATAACAAGCCGCGGAGTTCGATAAGATATCGTACAGTGACTTTGAGCATTTATACTCGAGTGTTCAACGAGACGGAGTGAAAATTCATTCCACATCACGCCAAGCGAATCTTCAACTAAATTCAAGCAGAAGAATAGGGGATCAAAAAATCACAAAAATGACGTACGAGGATGTTGTAGCCGTTGCACCGCAAACCATCACTTTCGAAAGGTAAGAATCGGCCCGTTCATAATTATTCCTCAATTCCTTGAATGATGCGAAGTAAAAGTTGCGCAAATTTCGAAAGCAGCCTTCAATTTCCGGGAGTAAAGCGTTACGAGTAATACCTATACCTGTATGCCTATATATAATATAGAGAGACTTTACTCGTTAACCGAATAAAATATTTCTATCCTATATAGGGTCGAGCCAAACTGTTGTCCAATTTTCACGCACTTATACTCTCGCATCTACTCGTATATAACTATTTGACAAACGGTATGCTCTAATAAATTTCTCTCATGGATTCCAGTGGTAAACTTCCGTCGAATCTGCAACAGGAACTCAGAAGTCAGCGAGCTGGTACGCAAGTGACTTATGGAATGTTGCCGACTCTGCGAGCTCTCGCATCCAGAGAATGCATAAGTCAGGGAAGCGTCTGCCTCGTTTCTGTATACGAAAAGACCGATCCTGCCTGGCACCTCCACATGACTCTCCTCGAGGCCTATTGTCGCGAGCATGGAATTCAAGTGGTTAAAGTCAGAGCCGAGTACCTGAGATCGGTGCTCGGCCCACAGCACATGGATCTTTCTTGCGTGCTGATCGCTGGGGCTGATCCTTTCATACTAGAATCACCCGAATGATTTATTGGACCAATCGAGATCTACGTCCGGAATGTGGATGTGGATTTGGATTTTAATGAAGAATAAATCAAATGGAATATTTTCTGAAAAATTATCATCGCCGAAGCGATTATATGCGCGAATTGCGATCTGCGATAGTGCCGTGTTTGAGATTTCAGCCAAGGATCGATTAATACGCGATCCATTGTCGAAACATGTTATCTCTTCGTATAGATTTAAAGTTGAGAGGTGCATGCGAAAGAAGGAAAATCTCAAACTAACTGGTATCTCGGTATGCGCAAATATAGAACGGGGATATCGCGTTGCCCGTATGCAGTATGCATATTATGTAATATTATATTATATCTACGATATGTAAGAGTACGGGAATACAGGGTCGAGAAAAGAAGTGACTCTTTTGGCGAGTCAACGAAGACCGCAACAAAAAATGAATAAAAGAAAAATAAAAGTAAAGAAAATTGAAGTTCTTTTTTCTTTTCTTTTTCTCTTTGAGAGAAACGTATAATATATGTATTTTTGAAAATTCAACCGTGATTTGTATAGACGGTTGAAGGAGATGTTCGCACGTACTATATCTATAAGAAATGTATATGAAAATGTTATGAGAGAAGAAATATATTTATTTTTAAAAACTATAAATTGTCTCATGTGTTATTCTTATTCATATAAAGAATCCCCTCATCCTTATCCGCAATTCTTATTAACAAACGATACGAGATATATCCCATATGGATGAATAAATAGCCGATCGTTTTTTTACAGATTGGAAAATATTTAAGGAATGCTAACATATCTTCGGTCGAGGAGCTAAAAATCTTAAGCGTAACGTGAGTAGGTATATACACTAAAAAAAAATGCAGGTTCCAGTTAACTGTGTCACGCGAATTTCTCGTCAACTCGCATCTAGCATGCACGAGATTGATATTTCTTTTTTTCTCAAGCACGTGCCTATATAATTATATTAGAAGAATTAAATTACGTCAGTCAAAAATCCATATCAGCTGCTGTTTGCGGAATTTGTATATTGTTCGTAGTTTTCCTTGAGTTCAGATCTGCATTGTTAGAACCGTATTTGGATACGCTAATGTACGCTAATTACATAATCTGACCACGAACTTTCCTCTTATTATAAATCTATTGGTGTTAATCACACAGTGGTCAATCGGCTATATAATTTGCCGATAAAACTTTTCCTCATTTTGACTCTTTCCTTTTCCTGTTCTTCGTCGCGTGCAGCCCTACTTCCGAGGTCGTGTTTCACTTCTTCGGAAACACAGACGATGGAGATAAAATACGAGAATCTCTGAATCGCCTGGTGCAGCGTCGCCGTCTAGCAGAAATATCGCTCGAATCGACGCATTTTACTTTTCAGCAAAAGCCTGCCCTAAAACTGCAGGTACGATGGCTGTATTCGTTATGGCTATTCTCAAAATGTAATTTATAAAAATAAACCTCTGCACTGTTGCGTGTACTACCTCTACATATTTCAGAGCCTGCGAATAAATCAGATCAACGAACGGGAAGTAAGATTGGGTGACCAATTCATTGTATCATGCGTTGCACAGGGTAGCTACAATCTAACTTTTACCTGGTATAAAGATGGGATGTTGGTGAATACGAGCAAAGCTACGAGGTAAGTAATGATAAAGATTTTCACGTCATTGGGATGAAAAAAGGTGGCGTTCACCTATATCCTTGGACATTAATAAATTTATGAAACGTTCACAAGTACCTACGGTACATAAAACTCTTGATTCATGAAAATTTTATGTTTACGTGGAGATGTGTATACTATACCGAATACGTGTTCGCGGAATAAAAGAGTTGAATTATGGTGTAGAAATATGTAAATATTCATGGGACTGAGCAAAGCCGAAATTCTCCTCATTCTCCCGCCACGGACGATATCTCATACGAAAAACTCCCTGTATGTTAATCCCTCGGTCGTATTTCACGATAAAAATCAGATTTAACATTCTCGAGACAAGCTCAAGCGATATACTATCATTAATCACAATCAAAGTGTTGTGGAGCAATTCATTCCCAGAACTCACGTGTTACACGAATTCTTCGATCGCTATAATTAACTGATGGTAGAAATTTTCCAAAAAAATATTAAATGGCTTGATCCTCGAAATTGGGTTAGTGCGATATTGGTACTATGTATATCATATAGTTTCACCTCATATACGTGGAAAGTTATTCGCATCTAACGTCTTCGTAGAGTTTGGCATTTAACCGATATTCCATCAGGGAAATTTGGCTCAAACATCTTCCCAATGATGGATCGGATCAGCACACCTCGTTACTTGGCATTGACAGGTCAATGCTCCTCGACGCGGGTCGATATACCTGTCAAATAATTGATTGGGGAATGCAGCAGTGCAAGAGCCTGGTTATTGACATACGAGAAGAGCCGAACGTCAGAGTTGTCCCAATGAGCGCGACGATTGAAAAGGTATGCGATTATACTGTTACATACGAATGTCAAAATTTCAAAATTTCAAAATTTTAAAATTTCAAAATTTCAAAATTCTAAAACTTTACATCTACAATATCCAAATGTTGGCTAAAGGTCGGCTCTATAGCAATATAGTGTTTCACCCTTGGACAACTCGCTATATAGGGTGACTTCGTTCGTGAATAAACAATTCCCATTACGCAGGGGAGTAACATTCAACTAAAGTGCTTGACCCCAAACATGCGAAGCATTGGCATCGGATTCGGGTGGAGCAAGAATCGTGCATTATTAAAGTTGGAGCCCGGAAGCGAGGTGTGGGAGGATCTGTTCCCAGCTGGGAGCATATTGAAAATCACAAATGCCCAAGTATGCCCATATACTATCCACAAACTGCGAATGTATATTTGCATGCATGGTCTTAAAACATAACGTCTTATACACGCGACGCGCGTGCTCCACGATCCATCTTTTATATGCGTATGCATAAATACCTAATTCCGAATTTTAGAAATCTGCTATATACACCTGCAACGTGGCTCAGAAATCGATGGCAGTTCGCGTCGAGGTAGTTAATCGTACTCTGATACCCATGTGCACAGGGGAAAAAGCGTGGGGAGTCCGATGGCCGGATACTGGCCCGGGTTTGGAAGCGCTTTTAGACTGTCCGCGAAATTTTGTCGGACGTCGTATGGCGAGACTTTGTTCAATGAAAGATGCAACGACCCCGGAATGGCAGTTGCCAGATTTTTCGGCGTGCTTATACGAGCCCATGCTCGTTCCGTACAACAACGTGAGTGCGAAACACTTTCGTTTCTCTCCGCATCCTTTGTACCCTGAGTAAGGCATCTATTCTTATTTTCCATAGTTTCAAAGCTTAACACTAGGATACGAGAATACGACAGGCGCAGAGACCGTAAAGGCATACTGGAGTCTTTTAAGGTCAAGGAAAATGCCTCTCTATCCAGGAGAGGGTGATCGAATAGTGGCTCTTCTTTCGGAAATTGAACAATATCTCATTTCAACGAAAGAAATATACGATTTGTTTCATTCCGCCGAAGCTTTTATGCGCATCGTTAACTTTGTCATTGAAAATGAACATTCGATATTGAACGAACAGGTAAATGATTGAAGATCCACTTATTATTCCTGCATGAGCAAACGCTCAATCCCCGCGGCTATGAACAATTTACTTTTCTCACAGCAATTGACACTGATGCAACAACTAGCTCGGCGAAACTTAATCTATTGGGCTGTAAAAGCAAAGCCGGCTAAAGTGCACCTAGGATTATCCGCGATTATCGCCGATGTACTCCCTCTGCAAATCGATAACAGCGACGGGGTTACGAGGACGACTAAATTTCCCAGCGTTGACGATACGTACGTATATAATCATACGCACCAATCGAGATTCGAACTATACGTTTGATTCAATGATATACATAATTATTGAACTGTTTATCAGATATCCTAGCTGGTACAGAGACACGTTTGTCATCCGGGTTCGAAGAGATGACTTGAACGGCATCAGAGGCAACGATACACTGAGCGGAATCATTATTGTTTACAGAAATATTTCAGGGTTTTTGCCAAACATGTACGTCACGGAACTCCAGTGAGTATATACAGGTTGCATTATATATATATAGATATATATGTTTGATTAAAAATTTGAAAAATGACTGAAGTTAATAACAATTATATTGTGCTGTGTACTTTGGAAGCGATGGCACAGATCTTGAGTATCGAATTTATTCGCGGGTCGTAACGGTAGACGTAGTATTACCGGAAAAACGAACAAACAACATTTTACAAAGGAAAATATCGGTCGACCTACAGTTACGCCATTCGCAAAATCAATCTGGGATATGGAATATATCGTGTGGGACGGCAGATTTCACAGGTTCCTGGAACCTCAACACCTGTGTGAGTAACACACTTCCGGGCGGAAGTGCAACTCGTTGTATTTGCCCGCACACGGGAACATTCGCTGTATTTCTAACGGCTCGTGCAGTTCGAGTGAGTCCAAAATTCCTTATACCTAATCATCAGACTGCGTTTTTTTCGAAAATCTTCGAACGAATCTATAATCTGTTGTATTCTGCCTTCAGGTAGCTTTGGCCAAAAAGCAGCAAGCCACTCTGGTAGTTATCGTAGGCTGTGGAAGTTGCCTCCTACAATGTTTAGTCACATCCCTAATCCTGGGGTCATATTGGTGGAAGAATCGATCATGGCTAAATTTTCTAAAGCTACAATGCTGCGCGGCCCTCGTCGGAGCTATGACGATTTTTATATACGCGGTTTATCATTCTCTTCCTGAGGTATACACAAATCTATATTTCCTCGATTACTGCAGCGATTTGATGAAATATCTCATCTCACGGCAAGCTTTTTTCGTTTTTTCCTATTTTTCAGAGCTCATACTCTCTCGTTGCCATATCTCTCGAGGCATTTCTGCTCGTCGGTATGTCGGCGCCGATATCTCAGGCACTGATCATCTACGCCGAACTCACCCAGGTTCGACCTAGCCAGCATCTCCAGCCTACAGTGATCGCCGTGATAACAGGTAAATTATTCAGGCTTCTGTATAACTTTTTCGACTTTTAAACAACCCTGTACCTATATCAATTTGTGTTACAGGTGTTCCAGTCCTTGCAGTTCTAGCGACTGAACTGGCCCACCAAAGCACCGGCTGGCACCATGAATCGTGGTGGCTTATGGCTGGAAGCGGAGTGTTCAATATATTCATAACTTGCGCTACGATGATGCTTCTCATTTTCATTCTACTGCACATTGGAATATTTCACAAAGCGCAGGCTCTGATTACGGAGAACGTTTTGAAGAGGGAAACGATAGAGATTAGGTGAGCGGAGGATTCGGACCGTATATGATATTGATTTAAAAAAGAACGTACGAGGATAAAGGGCGAAACATTTATTTCAGAATTCGACTCCTACGTCGGGCAGCGGTCGTTTTATGCGGAATTATTTGTATGGAAGCATCGTCCATTTATTACGTGAATTCGTCTTCCACTATTGTTCACTATATATTTGCCACGGTCTGCGCTTTGTTGGTAAGTAATCGAGGAACCATGGTAGGATGGTAGGATCGGGAAAGTGAACGACGAATATATATATATATCATCAAATGAAACTCCGAGAGTATATTGAATCGTTTCTTTTCCTCTTCCAGGGCTTCATAGTGATCGTTGCCTACATAATAAACGGCGAGATTCACCTCGTGGCTCCGATATTCCAGAAATTTAAATGGAAAACGAAGTTAAACGACGAGACCACCTCGGAACCAGTAAAAGGTATCTCCTCCTAGCTGTATATCCATAATCACATACCTACATAGCATAAATGCGAATTACCCAAGATTTAAATTCAACAGTGTGTTCGATGAGCAACGAGAATTCGGAAAACGACGCTGGTCAGTCCCTGCCATTGAACGAGCCGTATTTGGAGGTGCGTGGTGTAGCTGCCGGGAGTATAGATACGCGGGAATATTCGGCGGAGCCTGTACCTTCGTATAAAAATTTCTCCGTACCAGTTGCGGCGAGATTTTTACCGGAGATTCGAATTGACGGGGCGGATAATGTGAATCTAGAAAACTACAGTACGAGTCCAAGGAAATATCAGGAAATTAGACTCGACCCTACGGAGACATGCGGTAATGCAGGTGGTAGTGTAAGCGGTAGTGCAGCGATCGCGAGCGCGAGTGCGAATGCGAATGCGAATGGGAACACGTGCTATTCGTTCGAGTCTTACGGGGCTGTAGATCATAGGACATTTCGAGACTTTAATCAGTACTGTACCAATACCCACAAAATGACTAATCAGGCTCTTCCGCCTCAGGGTGTCTTGTCCGGATGTTCAGCTAAGGTTTTGTGCAGCGCTGACGTAGAGTCGCGAATGAATATCGGAACTATGCCCGATGTTACGTTGGCTGTTAGTAGCGAGATGGAATTATTACCTGTCGAAGTAAAAATTAGAGATCACGTCAACCCTATTCCAGACATAGCGAATACGGCTGAGAGGAAGCAGCCCGATGGCGAGGAAAAAGCACCGGAAATCGTAGTTACTGACTGCGAGAACAACGCCTCCGGAATGCTGGATCGCATCTCTCACGATCTTGATTATCTCTTGAATCGCAAACACGGGAAAGACGAGGCGTAGTAATTGGTGGATTTTTCTTTGTTTCTAATCTTTTTTTTTTTTTTTTTTTTTTTTGATACAGTGTAATCGTCAGATATTTCGAACCTTCTCGATTCGTTTCTACAACAACGTTTCATCGAATGAGAAGACGAAGAAGACGCTGACTAGCTACTACAGTATTATTGTTATTATTATTATTACTATTATTCGGTTTAAAAATTAAAATCCTCGTTTATAGATGTTGATCCGTCCTCCGCCTCCTCACCTTTTTTACGATTCTAACATGCGATATTATAGTATTTATATCATCTATATCTATATCTGAGAAAGGGTGTTTATAATTGAATATGTACGGAGATGGGTAAATTTTTAAAGAGATACGAATAGATAATAAGGTATAGTACTAATATGTCATACATGATACAGTATAAATGAATGTAAATAATTTTAGACGAGGGAGATAGGTATTTCTGCTATACCTAAACTTAGTAATGTGGCAAATAAATCATTGTATATTAATGATAATGACTATTGAATCACATGTGTACGAAGATTTTTCATGAAAAAAAAAAAAATAGAAGAAAAGAAAAAAAAAAAAAAAAAAAAAACAGAAAAAGTAAAGTAAAATAAAATAAAATAATAATAATGATCAAATAAATGCTAAACACTGTAAATTTTATAACATCGTACCTATATATATAGAAAGATATAAAATTATGAAACCTGAATATTTGTAATTATTTTTCACCTCTCAAAAAGAAAAGAAAGAAAGATAATACTATATACCTATAAATGCTATAATATGAAAGAGAAAAAGCAGCGAGATATTGTATTCGTTGAAATAAGAAATGATTAGTTTCTCGGATGCATAAAATTTGTAAATATTTGTTTATTGGTGATTCAGAGACCTACTACATTTTATACATACTTGATTATTACACTTAATAGGTACAACGAACAAATTTGGCATTACACCGCTGCTCTAAACAATCGCGTGCAGGGCGCGCAGCTTTTTCGCTAAACAAGAATCGAGATGTTGTTCGAGATCTTTGCAAGCAATCTGCTGCAGTAAAATCTGTAATAAAGTCTCCGAGAATTCGAGCAATACATATCTTACAATTTAGTCGTATGACTTCATATCACCTGTTTTTATCCTCTGCGTCAATTAAATCCGGCCGATAAACAAATTGTTGTCTCGTTTCTATTTCGCTTTTTTCAATATTTTTTTTCTCTCTTTTTCCTTCTGCACATCGACGGAACGCCCAGCGTAACAGAGTTTTTTCTTTTCGAAATATGCTAGAATATTATTTGACACAATTCAAATGATATAGGCTAGCAAATAGAAATGATAATCATAAAGGAAAAAACACACGATGCTATATTATCAAAAATGCATTTGTTTTTATTTTGTTTTATTTTATTTATTTATTTATTTATTTTTTTTTTTTTTTGGTTCAATTTGTCGCGGTACGTGTTTGATATATATAAAAATAATGCCTATCGATTGAATATCAAGTTAACGCCGTTTTAATTTTTTTTTTTTTTTTTCTTTTATTCAATTCTAAAAAAGAACAAAAAAGAAAATAGAGCAAAAAAAAAAAAAAAAACGAAAAAAAAAAATATATATCTATATATTTATATATATTATTAATTACACACAGGAACGAGTATTACTCAGGGCGGGGAAAAAATGCAACTTTTTACGAGGCCACACTGTCTCTTATCAAAGCGTCTAAATTAGTCAGAAATTTACAGAAAAAAAAAAAAAGAGAACAAAAAACGAATGAATAATTATAACACCTGACAATGAAAGCGAAATAAAACCGCGTTGAATTTTTTTTTTTTTTTTTTTTTTTTTTTTTTTTCATTTTCCACCTATTTTGAAATGTTCTTTCTTCAATTTTGAGTTTTTTTTTTTTTTTTTCTTTTATCGTGTCTCTTTTCTATCGGCAACTAAAACTATTAAAACGTCTGTATATCAATAGCAGAATGCATAGCGGGATGAACGGAAAGTAAAAGTCTTTTAACTTTGCAGAGTTTGATCCGTACATATAAATATGATAGATACATACGAATAAACTCGACCATTTCCGAATTTAATATAAGATTTTGGGAGAATTCACAAAGCTTGTTTTATTTTATTTTATTTTTTACTTTTTTCTTTTTCTTTTCAATACCCTAGAAACGTTATAAAAGTTAATAACACTGATATATCAGCGATAGTACAATATGTATGACCGTTTCTGCTTCTGTTTCCTATTTCTTTATCTTTATTTATTTAGTTAGTTATTTTTCCTTTTTCGTTCAATTATATCTCGCCCCTAAAATTTAGTGCACGACCCTGTCATATCATATCGTGGTAATATGTCTCGTTAAAATGTGCATGTTTATGATCACGGTTGGATTATATTCTTACGTTAAAGCCACGACCCCCCTCCCCTCCCTCCCACCCTCCCTTGTCCCTCCCTCCCTCCCTAACCCCCCCTCCCCCCCCAAATCCCTTGTACATACATACTTCCAACTTTCCGTCGTATTTACTTAAATATAAAAATACATAGCCAGTCTATATATAAAATGTGCAAGGTGGCACATTGAACCGTATTATCACTAAACCTCGATGGTTAACTACCACTATCGGCGATTATTGACGACTCTGCTTCTCTACTCTCCTTCAATTCTTTGTTATTTATCAACGTTATTCCCGAACTTTTATACGAATTATTACCGATCAGACAATCACCGCTTGATGTTGTTGTCGCACCGACAATAGAAGTATCGAAATGTTGTAAGCAAGGGAATTCAGAGCCCGATAATAACAGAGTTGTTTGGGTTGGAAGATTTGTCAAGGATACCATTCCCGGATTCATCATTTGCTTGTTGAAACAGCTTCTCAATGCCTCTTCTATTAAACTACCAATTTTATCCCGATCGTTCTGAAATCGAAAAAACAGTTGAAACATATTTCATTTCGGAGTTAAGCCCTTTGGTTTTTCACCATTTCTTCATGAAAATTCGTTCCCTTGCTAAAACCCACCTCATTTATAAAGCCAAAGTGTACCAGTTCCTGGGCAAGAAGCATAGACGTATCTATTTGCGTTACCGGACACGTCAATTGTCTGTTCATTTTATCATCCATCCGCAAGAGTATCGTCATCTGAAGATAAGGAATTAGTTAGCCAAATAGAATGAGTCTATTTGTGTATATATTTATGTAACACAACTAGGTACTCTCAGACTTACAAGCAATTCGCGACTTTCTTCCCTGGGTTTGACGTTGCACATCATATTTACAACTCTACGAGATTCGAAATCAAGCGGTTCGGGAGTCACGGACTTTACTGATTCCGTTACCTCCGGCGAAATTGCTCTAGGACGAACGGGAGGCGGTCGTTTAGCCATAAATGCAGTTAGGGGATATATTCCGTACCTGAAAATAAAACGAAAACAAAGACGACAAGATATTATTAACAATTAGTCATTCGCACGGATGTTCAAAATGAAATATTTTCATACCGTAATGAGATCAATTATAAGCAAGTATTAGATGTATCTAAAAAAATTAAAATGCCATATATTATTGGAGGAATTTAACAGCCCCAGTATACTCTCAATACATATCGGTTCACCCTCAAACACATAAAACGCTAGGAATTATTTAATCATGGTAACGATACTATAGAACTCGGGTAAAAATTCTACATCGTATGCTATTCATAATCCAAAACTCACTTTACGTCTTCAACGAATTTCTCCAACTCTTCGGCAACGGGAATATCGCTCAAACGAATTTGGTGCGGAGGACGTCCAGAATAATGTATTTCAGCAACAACCGTGTCAGGACCGTACAACCTTTGTAGTACCTCGTCCGTTATTGTCTCGGAAATATTTGCTGAAAATAAGGATATCCTTGGTTGTATAATTTTCAAAAATAGACAAGACATAGAGCGATCTCCGAGCTACTTACTGGCTGAATTAACCAGAGCGTGAGCGGAGAGTAACTTTAGGGAGTGGACCTCGAAGAGGAGAGGATGAAAGAGTAGCTCCCTGGCACTAGGTCGCGAGAGCGGATCTACTTGGAGACATTTATGAATGAAATCCTTCTGCTGGACGTCATCTAACGACTCTATTGTCTTGTTGATATTTTCGTCAGTTACGGCGGTGCCGGTATCGCCGTTACCCTGAATCTCTAGCGCTGCCATTTCCAGCGCACACATTCCAAAGGAATAAATGTCAATGGCGGGAGTTACTGAATCTGAAAGAAAAGGAACAAGCCCATAAATATAGCTGTGAGACACACGAGACTCTGGGCTGATATTTGTCAGCAATGAAAGAACTCACTTCCATACTCGGGTGCAACAAAATGCTTGTTCTTCATGTTTGCTGCGCAAGTTTTGACGTGATGATGAATCGCATCGGGCGCCACTGTAACACGAGAGAAAAACATATTCATTTTGGTGAGAGAGACTTGCAAGGTGAAAGGATTGAGAATAGGTCAAGGTGGTGTAGAAAACTTTTCTCATTAACCAACTGTGGCTCAGAGTATTCAAGGTCAGGCAAACTTCTACAGTGTGAATCATTCGTTTGGTAATTGGGAAAAGTTTTCTGTACACCCCGTCTCAAACAGGATAGCAATCGGAGGTTTTTTTTCGCATTCATCGATGTTTCTGAGTCCATTTATTGTGTCCTCTACCTAGTATTTGTATAGCGATGTAACAAGTCTTTAGAATGATTATGCACTGGTCAAAAAAAACATGTATTCTAAGTGTAAATTGAGCCCTCATTTCATTCTGTTTTATAAGAACCTGATGAATGAATATTCTCTAAAATTGCTACGTTATGGGGGGAGGGGGAAAAGAAAAAAACCAAACAGATGACTTATGAAGAAGCGGTATTTTTTTTTAGTTTCTCAAACGTAAGACATTGCATCTAACGATGTAACTGAGGAACCCGCAAGTTATCATACTTTCTATAATTAATATATGTGTAATAATAATGTTGTTTACCTCTCCGTGCCTAATTTACTTAGCTGGCGATAGCTGATAATCTGCCAAGTTTAGAGGTTTCGCCACTTCACCATCTGTGGAAAGTTACACCAACTGATAGGTTGCAGATGACGAAAAGTTAATTCTCCGGATGGCAAAAGTACGTTTGTACTTCCTCTCTCGTCGAAGGCATTGCTGTGTTTTTTTCATTATCTAGATTAGGCTATTTGCTACAATTAAAAATGAGGACTCAAGTTACTCCTAATACGAAGAAACAAGTTAAAAACACAATCTTTCTGTCCAAATTGTGTGTATAACGAGATATACGATATGTTCGGTCAACTACTACCAGAACCTTGCAAAGTTCACCGGCAATGTTAAATAAAATTCACCATGTTTCTGTGTCATATCATTTGATTTCCATTTCTCCACATTATTATTGATATTCTCCCACTATGCAGTTCTCTAGTTTCGCCTTGCCTTCTATCTCACGTTGCAATATGATGTAATAAATGCATTTATCAAGAGGTATTCGCCCCGCGATTTGTGAATGGTCAATCATATGAATTAAAACAAGTTGTGTAATCGGCATTAGCGCTGATAATTGTGTGTAAACGTGCAAAGCCATGAATTAAAACTATACGTTGATTAAATCTATGTTACTCTGCATTTTATCATCGTCAATGTTAATTGGTCGGTAAATAATATACGTATAAGTCGTCCACCTCCTACAGTCTCAACATTACTGCTTACCTGAACCAATTTTAACTAGGCCATTGTGCTGAATAAATATAGTATCACAGGTGAGATTTCCATGAATAATTGGGGGTGAGCAAGAATGCAGGTAACTGAAAGAACACAACAATTTCACCGTCAATTATTGCATAAGGGAGACAAGAAAGAGAATATGCAACAGAAATGTAATGCGATATCGATGTTTCACCTTAACGCGGAAAGGATTTGTGTACACCATCTTTTCCAGGCCTGCAAGGGTAACTTTTTTGCATTACGCTTAGTCCTTTTGAGGAACTGCTTCAACGACCCGGATGACATATATTCAGTTATGAATATTACCTGAAATTATGCAAGGCAAATTGTTATTCAAAATACTTTGAGATATAGAAAGACCAGAGTAGAATGATTAAACGTGGTCAACTTACCCGTGGCTTGTCGTTGTGAGTGTCTGTCCAATATCTATGAAATTTAACTATATTGGGATGCTCTAATTGCGTCAGATTCTCAAAGACTAATTGAATCTTTTCTTCCTGGGCTTTGAAATTCTTTCGCTCAGAGAACTGAACCTCGTTCCAAACAACCTCGACACCTTCCTCAGTGTCCATCGCAAGATAGGCACAATCAATGCCTGGCAAATCTCTCTTTTCAGCCTATAAATGCACGTTGTTATCGTTATCATTATCATCATTGTAATTATTATCATCATTATCATCATTATTATCATTATAATCATTATCATCATTATTATTATTATCATCATTATTATTATTATTGTTATTATCCCCATGAATGACGATCCGTATAATCCAAAAGCTGTGTTATCCCAGTATTCTCGGACCTCGACCGAAGAACAAATTTATTCTCATATCTCTCAAGTCTCAAGTCTCAAGGCTGGATACGAGGAGAAGAAAAACACAAACAACAACAACTCCTATCCCATCTCACCTCCATGTCCGTGCTTTGAGGAGTCTTTTCGCTTTCACCGGCGCTGC
Source organism: Tenthredo mesomela (assembly GCA_943736025.1). Taxonomy (NCBI): domain Eukaryota; kingdom Metazoa; phylum Arthropoda; class Insecta; order Hymenoptera; family Tenthredinidae; genus Tenthredo; species Tenthredo mesomela. Next base: position 28,431,029 of record OX031019.1, on the reverse strand, counting down.
TCCGAGTTCCCCCTACAAAGTTGGACCCTTCGGCGATTGCTGATTTAGTAGGGACGTATACCTGTTGCGTAAAAAACGATTGGTAAAATATTAGTGGATATGGAACGGGTGTATAGGTATTGAAACCTATGCGATATGTAATTTACCTCCTCGCGTCTCTTGAGCCATCGTCCGCACGGACTTTCTTCCAATATTTCGCTCTCATCCTCAGAATCCTCGCCACTTTCGCGCGGTGACTTGTGCTCTGGATCTGTACTCGAGCGACTCCCAGGCATTACATATAACAATTATAACGGCACGTACAATAGTTGAAAGTTTGAAGTCACCGAGTTCAATACCATAATATTATCAATATATATTTCATCTAGTCACTGTTATGTATGTACAACGAACGGGGCTATAATTTATATACGAAACAATATCTTCTAATGTATTTATATATACGCCTCCTACTCGAGTGACACATGCACGACCGATCCCAACTCAACTTTTATACATATATTATTTACGGTACTACGCGGACTCGATATTGCATATCTTATTAACTGACGGCTGCTGAACGTCCCGCGGCATAACAAACAACACGAAAATCATTCATCAAGATCAATCTTTCGAATTAATAAACGAGCCAAGAAAGAAATAAACCAGTGTGTGACACACACTATACATTCATTGCGCTGTAATCTCTACCTTTGGTCAAAGCTTATACAAGTCTGTACGGTACTACCACCGTCAACGCCGCGCCCACCAATACGAGGGAGATGCTGCCTCTAGCGAGAATTTTCAGAGTTTCAACATTTTCAATCATTACCGTCTAGCTTCACAATTCTGTCTAACTGTATGACATTAACAGGGCCGTATGGGGATGGGGTGCAGGCTAATAAATATATTGCTTTTTTTTTACCCCCAAAAACACAGATTGCGTTCGAATTTTGATCACGCCGAGAAATGAGAGGATTCTAATGTTTCGACAAAGATAGACAATTTCTGAAACAAACATTGTATATTTTGATAAAAAATAAAAATTAACGTTTAATATACACATCTTATATATGAATAAACATCAATAACTACAATTTTATTTATTATATATAGCAACCAACGAGAAATGTTACAATTATTGTTATCGGTACATATTTCAATTTTCAATTACGTGCGGTAGATGGTATTAAATTTTAGTCTAAAGGCACACTTTGGTCCTTTACAAATCACAGCTTAATTTAATAAATGATGAATGCAAAAATTATCACACCTCGAGTTGGTTGACTCTCTGGTTAATAAATTTATGTTTATATATTTATAGCTACGAGTATCAGATAAATGGGGATAGCTACCCCTCAGTCGCAACCTGAACGCTTTGGTCCGAAAGTTGCAAAGACCGCAGGTCCCAGGTTCTCTGATATTATAGTCGAATTATAGTTGACTAAATTTCAGACTACGTCTAGTTTAACGAACTATACAAATAATTACGCGTTAAATATTAGGCCGCCTCAGAAACTTATAATATTGATAAGGAAAAGACTCCGATATTCTCGATAGATATATCGAAAACATATTTCCTATTGCCAGCAATATTATTCTCCTTATTTTATAAATTTTTGATTATAATTAATCTGCGCGAATTGTGATCTTTAAATACAGCTAATCGTTTGTTCTTGCTTCGCGAAAAATATACTTCCGTACCGTATATTCGTATTTAGGCACACGTATACGTAATATACGTATTGGATATCCTAATATGTGCAAGGTACGGATTAAGTACGCATGCCGTGTCGGTATAAAAGAAAAAAGCAACAAATATTAAGGGATTTACAAAATTCTGCGTAAATGCGATATCAACTGTGAAATACGAATTTGCGTCCAGTCTCGATCGGAGTTTTTATTGCATCGGGTGTTTAGATTCTGCAAGGACGAACCTATAATTCCATATAAAACGGAGAATAGGTGTAATATAGGGAGGGGGGGGGGGTATGAAATATGGGCATATAAATGCACGAATCAAGCGATTTCGCCGTCTGTCTTTACGGGGCCGGTAATGGTCGGTACCGGATCCCCAGATCCGTTAAGTTTCTCTGACGAAGCAGCAATAGACCTTTTTCGCCGGTCACGAATCAGTTTTATCACGAACAGAATCGTCAATGGAATCGGCGTCATTATCGCCACTGCGACCGGCGCAACTGTAATAAAATAAAAAATAAAGTCACATCCATATACCTTTTTCCTATATTTTTCCCATTTTAAACGGTATAGAAAAATTCTTACCAGTCGTTAGATCGGCAGCCGGTTGCGGGAGTGAAAATCTGAGAAGGAATATCGAAATCCCGGTGTTTTGTACTCCGGTTTCAATCGAGATCGCCGTAACATCTGCATGTGGTTGCCTCAGAAAATACGCTACCAGCCAACCAAATATGTAGCCAAGCCAGGGAAGCCCCATCCCAGAAACTACGATCTGAAATAATCGCGATTGACATAATGTATATTATGCATATATTATCGTACGTAGGATTTATGAGGATAGAGTGTAGGTCTTGGGTTCGAAAAATGGTAATAATTACCTGCCAAGAGAACAGCTCGAAAAGATAGAGATTGGTTACAATGGCGAATACGATAATAGAAATGATGAGCAAGCTCGAAAAAGGCTTTAGTATTCTGACTAGAAGCCTGCAGAGCCGCGGCACCTTCTTTTGAATAAAGTATCCGATGCTCAATGGAACGATCAGGGAAGCTGCGAACATTGCTATCCTACTGTATGGAACGCCGAGGTCTGCACTGTTGAAAATTGTTCTACCCAAGGTGAAGATCCACAACGGCATCATCCCTGTTTAAAAATGTGAAAACGTATGATCGTGATCGTAGGTATATACTATAGTATGTTCGCAGTGAATATATAGTCGCGTCTAAGACTCACCAAAGGCAGCCAAAGTACTAATGGTTGTCATTGTTACGGACAAATTGAGATTTCCACCCAAAAGTACCGTCCAGATATTCGACGCACCTCCGCTCGGACTAACTCCTGCGAAAAACATTCCTATCTGCATCTCGGGATAATCTGGAAAAAGTAGTTTTCCAAGCCCGTAGCTGAGCTGTGGAGAAAAAATCACGATTCTATAATTGAGAACTATATGACCATATCGCGTATATATTTACCAATGGCATGTAGAGAAACTGGGTAAAGAATCCAATCGAAGGACCGATAGGTCTCTTCAGTGTGCTTTTACATACGTCCCAGTCCATGGCACAGCCGAAGTTTACGTAAAGGACGGATACCGTAACCGCTACAAATACTGTGAATATTGTATCGATGACACGCTCCTCTCGAATGATGATTACTGCTAGGGAATTGGAGCTTTTGTTGCCCTTGAAACGGGGTAGAAATATTTTTCAATACATTTAAGTAAAAGATATGTATGTGCATTGTGCATCATAGGTATATGTATACACACCTCGGAAGAGACGATCGACATCACGATCGCAGCATTTCCGAGGAAGTTCCCGGTGACGTTTACGCAACTGGTCCATATTAAATTTACCACATTGCCACTGTCAAAGGCCGGAGCTGTCTCCACATACGCAACGTGCTGGTTCGTTGTAGTGACCGTCAATTGTCCGTTTGTAATATCGGCATCGGTTATTGGCGCTGTAAACGGGACGCACGTCGTCTCGTGCATGTGAATCGTCACAGTTTGCGGATTGAAGGTGACGTTCCAGGCAGACGCTGTGCCCATCATCAAGAACAGCCCTAGTATCGCAGTCGTCATCATCTACGTTGGGGTAGATTGAAGATTAAATTATCGCGAGGATTAAAGAGGAATTATATTATCCAGCAAAACCTCACATTTACGTAAACATCTTCCTCATGCCTGCAAGAGACTCTATAATATATAGTAGTACCTAATCAAGGATTCAATAATAATAATAATAATAATAATAAAACTGGTGCATCAACAGTTATGAATATAGTATTCGCGAATATACTTGAATAAAAAATTGACGCCGACTTGTTGTTGAAGCTGAAGCGGTGCAGCTATACGTAGCAGTCAGTCTCTTTCTTCGGCATACATTTACTCCGCATATCCTATATACTTATCTACTTTGCACCGGTTTATCAAACTCGTTTGATTACCGATCTACCTATAGATATACTATAATTATTTAGACGATACGTTCGCGGATCTTTCCAGATATCGATATAGCTACTTTACTATACTATCATTAGTCTGCGGCCCAGAGATTTTAATTGCATATAATAATATTCGTCGATTTATGCTATTGTCTTTTGATGCGGTTAATACGGTTAAGTGGCATAAGACATTAAGAACACGAACAGAATCAGTGCCTCTGTGCAATGTAGTATATCTATAACATCGACAGTGGCTATTAAATATGGAGCAATGAAGGCTCGGTGAAAGTTGCTAGTCACTATTACAATTAGTAATAACAGTTCTGCTCGTCAAATGATTAAACACGAGAATCTCTGCGAGATTGGAATTTTTTAGATTCGAAATGACTCTCGGCGAGCAACAAGTTTCATTTGTGTTATTTACGCGTGGATGTATGTATAGTATGTATAGTTATAGTACATGCGTACGTCCAGGTATAGTCGTTGATTACATATCAAGGCTTAGTTACGCGACTAATTGAATGAAACGTTTCCATTCCAGAAATTTGAAACCGGCATCTAATTCAAGAATGAGATACGGGCTGCCCTACCTTTACGTCTTTCTTCATGTTGCAGAACAATTCAATCCAGGAACATTACCAAAGTTTCCGTTATTTTTAATTATAGCGAATCGTATTTGATATGTATATAAGGAAACTCACATTCCCGACCGCGTTCTGATCTTGTGGCGTCAACACCGCAACGAAATTTTCTAGATAACCGTACCTCCGCACACCGAGAACTACATAAAGCCTTGGTAAAACTCTGCAGACGAATCGGTCTGGCCCCCACCTTTCTGCGCCTACTTTCGTTTTGCGAATCGCGATATCGTTCGCGGCAGCATGTACTCGATTTTATTTTCGCTAAGTTAGGCCCATTGATGAATCTGCGGCTTTCAAGGGCTTTTATAGATACACAGATGCGACATTTCGACAGTATTACATAATTATATGAATACGCGATGCACGTGCATCATACTACATGTGGGAAAACTGTCGTTACACACGGAGAAAAATTTATAGTAAATTTTCTCATACTCATATAGTAGTTGTGTCATATACTTTCAATATGACGATTGTTCCTATACTTTATACCTAATGTCACCATTAATATAGGAATGTCTTTCTCACATTCATGGAACATTGAGTATAATGTATCGGAATGATCGTCATATTGGAAGTATATGACACAACTACTATATGAGTATGAGAAAATTTACTATAAATTTTTCTCCGTGCAGCTAACTCGGAAGAGAAAAAAAAAAGACTATATGTATAGTGACCCTGAGGATAGGTGACCTATTTTTTCCTCCAGGTCTACGAACTTTATGTCACGTAGGACTCGGTACCGCGATATATTAGAATATTGTGGTCATTCTGAGCATGCTAGAGATTTAGCAAAAGTTGATATTCGTGAATAAGTTGAGACGCGCCATTGCGTTGGCGAAAATCTTTACACCTCGTGAAGATGTGGAACGATATGATAGCTTTTTTTCGATGTGAAAGCCTCCAGTTTGATAAGGATCTTCGAAATAAATATTCGAGGCAACCGGAGCGATTAGAAACGGGATGATGATTCTGTTAAATATGTCTGAGGACTTATTTTTTTTTACCAAAAGATAAAATTGCCAACTCAGTTGCTATGCATATATTGTGATGGATAGCAGAAATAATTTCAATCGTCGATTAGCTGAGTTGAAAGCTAAAGATTAATGATTTATATCGAGCGAGTTAACTGATGATCAAATATCTTATAATACGATCATCGATCATACGTGAAAAACGGAACGTTTTTGATAAGAGAAATGTGTAATCAGAAGCATTATACCACTAAACTCGTAAATGACATTCAGTTATAGTTGATCCACCTTATCTTCTACCGATTATACCTGTGCTTTGGGATGAGAACCGCACGTATGGGTGCCAAAATCAGCATTTAAAATCGGATGAATTTTTTTCGTATTTTAATTCTTTCAAAATCTGAAAATACCTACGAGTTTATAATGACACGTGCTATGCGACTTTCTATTGTGATTCTGCAGATCACATTCACATTTTCACGTTCTTGAAAATATTTCGATTGTATTCCGGGGATAACGATATTTGAATTATACTCCGACTCAATAACTGGCTATATAATTACAATCGACTATTTAGTATACAGGTATAGATCATCGCGCCTGTATTTCTTTTGAAAGACTGCATCCTAGCTGTGAATTGCATCAGCTATATACGCATACAGATCTCTATATTGAATGCTAATTTCCGTAAAAGTAGGTATTACTTATTCCGTTATGACTCGCGCGACTTCCTCAGCAGATAGAATAAATAAATAATCAATTCGCAATTCAAGAACTAATACCTGTGTGTATGCATTGCAATATTCAATTATTTTCCGCGCGATCGCAGTATAATCACATGATAGTACAAAAAACCGCTCGCTACAAATTGGAGGAAGCCGTAGAAAGAACGTATAAAAGCGTATACTAATCGTGAATGAAATCTAGGCGGTGATTGTTGTGTAACAATCATGCAAGCAATATGCGCAATATACTGGATTGCGGAAATTGATATTACTATAAGATCTATGTATTCTCAATGGTATAAGTGTCGATGGTAAAATATCACTCGTTTATTATAGAAATGTTGAAATTAATTCTCCAGGTAATTTTCGTTTAGAAATCATATATACCTATTTAGTTTTGAGTTCTATATACTTGTAGATAGAATTCGCTAATATCGTCGAGCCTCACGTGTACGGGCAAAGTACGCGCGCCATTTCGAATATTTGCAAGATAAATATGTACCCGAATGCCGCTAAAATGTGATTGTTAATTGATTATGAGAAGTAATCGTACCTTGCATCCGACTCCAGATACCGTATTTCAAACCCCTCTAAGTTATTATATACGTGAGATAAATTTTCGTATACAGGTGCGCGCAGGTAGCCAGAGATAAAATTTTCTAACAACTTATGTCTCGTCGATCCTAAGCAATCCACGGATCACGACCAGCTGACATCAGACGCAAACTTTAACTGATTACGTCACCTACATGTGTCGACGATCCGGCTCAAACTCGGCACAAGGCGCGTGTGCCGTAATGATATTCAAAGCGCGGTAGACTTTTGAAAGCTTCGCGAACGCGATTCGCGCGAATGAAAGTAGATTTTATTAAAAAAAAAAAAAAAAAAAAAAAAAAAAAAAATTCTTTCGCATAATTTGTCCGTAGGATTTTGAGGGAAACTGAAAAGATGTTTGTATCAAAACAACCAGTTTATATTTAAGGCACGCAAATATACATTATAATACGATAATCTCACTATGTTCATTTTCAATAATAATAATATTAATAATCATAATAATAATAATAATAATTAAGAGATTATTGGTTGTTAGGATAGTACAGCTAGAATAAATTGTAATTATTAAATGTATCATTTGAGTATATAATGCTATATAGGTATTATAATAAGTTTAATTATTGTAGAAGTTTGAGACGTAGGAAAAAATTAAGTAACTGTGCAGTTACCGTATATATTATATATATATATATGATGGATAAATGAAATTCGCAAACATTAAACTGTACCCTGCTTGTAAAATTGATCTAATTAATATGATGATTATAAGATTTTTAAATAATGATCCTATATCCTAGCTAGGGCACTCGCGGTTTTACTCACATTGCAGTATATATACAATATACCATGTCGCGCGTGCGAGAGTCAGGGAATCATTTCAAAATGCTATAATAATTAATAACTTGTAAAGAAAAAAAAAAAAAAAAAAAAAAACTTCGACTACACACGTCACGCTTTTATACCACGCCTCTATTAACTGGGTAAAAAAATATTTCGAGATATTATCTATCACCAATAACTTGATATATAGGGGGGGCCACTAAATTATCTGACAACGAAAATATACTAGAGAGTATACTTACATGAATATGTATAATATATATATACCTAATATCTTTAATCTGTAAGGAAATGAGATTGGATTGCAATTTCGTAGCTGGAAATAATTCCAAATAATTTCCTAGATTATTAATTCTTAAAATTAGTTGAGAAATCAGGAAGGATTAAACCTAATATCGTTTACTATTAACTTCTGAGCATATGTGTTCGAACTCTACATATATTTTCATATTCTCAATAAATAGATTTGATCATGTGGCTATTATAAAGAATTATGTACTTCTCCTGTAAGAAAATAAATGCAAAATTATTTGACACCAGCAATCCCACGCTACTGTATCGTGTTATAAATACAGTATTTACAACACACAGTCACAGAATACAAGAATACAAGAATAATAATTATATGATAGATAATATTAATATTAAGTATATCAGGTTTTGTCAATTGTTTAAAATAAATATAAGCGATAGCGTATAATAAAAATACGTGTATACTTAGATAATACATAGAAATCACGTATGTCTAAATATTGCGGCTAATAAAACGAGCGTGAATTGCCGTTAGGTAATAAATATTTTGGAATGAGTTAAATTGATATTATTTTCTATATAAATATCGATAGTCAGTATTGCTTCAAGTATTATAGACCGCATTTATAACGATTTCAAACGAGGACAAAAGTATGTGTTTTATTTTGCGACTATTTTCGAGTTCGGCGACTCGCAGGTAACTCAAATATCGTAACTTGCAACATTTCGAAGGAAGCATGAGTGGATTCTAAAATCTGAAATTTAGTCTCGAATATTGCGTTTCCTTATACACAAGTATAATCGTACATATTGTACTCGACAATACGTACCTATAATATATACATATATATCTATGTATTTACACATTGATAAAATAAATGTGTATATCAAATATAACGGCTGAAACTCTTGTCTGTACATTATTAATAGTAAATAATATCCTGCGAGGGATTTAATTACAAGGCGCTTCATCAATGGGTAGAGAATTATAATCTTGACGAGTATAACAGTCGCGATTCAAATCTGAACACTAAAACTAATCTTCCCTTCAGTTTTCTGAATAAGCTGATAAAACGGGAGACTCACTTTCGCGACTAACAATAAGGCTTCTAAAATACTGATCGTCATACAGAGGTTTCCGGCTCGTTTAAATCTTCGGCGTTTTGACGCGATATAGATCTTCTAGTCTTAGAAGAACTCTCTTTAATCACTAGACCAATCTGGTCCGAGTAATCGACAGTTATAGATCGCTCGCCGCCGTGTGGTAAGCTTTTATTCGACAAAGGTGAAGCGTCGCTGCTTTCGTTAGGGCTAAACTCTTGCTTCGTTCCTTCTGAACAGGAATGCGAAGGTGTTGATAGCTCTGATACCAATGGGGTAGACTCGTCGTCGCAGTCCCGATCCCCGATTTCGGCGGGAGACAACGGCAAGGTTCCCATTAGCTTCTCTTTCAACTTTGCAAGCTTTTCTAGACTCGTTGCTGCAGCAGGGGCAAGAAGAGGGGCAGGAGCAGCTGCCGAGACCATTGACTCATCGATGAGCTTAGGATTTGATTTATGGGTTTGGAGAGAAAGGGAGAATATAGGCTTCAAGGGGATACTGTTATTGGCACAAGTCTCATCCGCCGATTTAGAGCGGAATGCAGGCCTAGGAGAAGGAGGTGGTGAGATGAAGAGGGACGTGGGTCTGGAGCGAGCCCTGTTCGTCTTGTGATTGTAATTTAAGTTGCCCTGGGAACAGGCCGACCTAGTGCTTCGCTGAGAGGTAATGCTTCGCTGCGAGCTTGACCGATGGAGATGCGAAGTGGAGTCTTGCGAGCTCTCATCTGATGTGTCGACATCGCCGAGGACTGGCTGCCAATGAAGGAGCGGGGAGGCTTGAAGCAGAACGTATTCGGTGTCTGGTACCGAGGTGCTGAGAGAACCTGGACGTCCACCTAGAACATGTCTTGCCAGCTATACAGGAGTCCTAAATATTTATTCTTTGTAATTATGGATTGCAAATGAAAAACCAAACCAGATTTCCCTGGAAGAATTACCCGCACTCTGATTACCTAGAGTCTGGAAGTATAGTAAAAAAAAAGTTACCGGCATCACTAGCTTATTATTGAGTGTGTCAAATTTTGTCTAAAAGCTAATCAACTCATATCACGTTCCTCTGCAGCAATTATCGATTATTAAGTTTAGGTGACAATGATTACTTTATTTCGATGTCTCGCTATGCAATAGTGTCAATTTTTGAACAGTTCATAGTCAATTCTGTGAATTGAAAGTAAAGGGGAGGATATTTCAGTTCAGAGATAGATTCCGTCTCATAAAAGTTAAAACTGAATTTAAATGTTGTTGATTGCTGTAGAGTGACGGTAGGAAAAGTTATTGGCTTTTGAGGAACTCAAATATTTCTAAACCACCATGTAGGTATTTTCGATGTATACCTTTGGCGCGCAATTTCAAATATGTATTTTCAGATTGCTAAAAATTATAATCGTATATTTATGTACAGTACAGATGATGATGAGGTGATTGATTGTCAAAGACATGCTATTATTTTCTCAAATAATAACACTCACACACGATACCCCAAGCAAGCCCAAATATTCATTGATCAATAATTTCAAAACAAAAAATATGCCTTTCAGGCGAAGAAGAAAAAAAAAAAAAGATATCGTTATTATTGGAATTTAGTATTTTATTTACACCAAAGTTAATAATATTAGTATATAGTTAGAAATAGAGTGAATTCATTTATTAACAACGTATAATAAAATGATTTGCTCTATGGTATCGAACCAAACAAAACTCGTAGCTTAGTCGGATGCATTGAATTACTCGTTTTTGTATTACAAAAGGTAAAAAATGTAAGCGATGATTCAAACCAACTATTCGACAAATAAAAAAAGGAGAATTGAACAGATAAACTTCGATGACTCTCCCTGATCAAATGAAGCTCGTAGAACTGTATACAATTGAAAATTTTTTCCCCCAAATCTAATAACGTATAGAGATGTTTTTTTTCTGTACAAAGGATTGCTGTGAAAGGATGGGAAGCCATGCGTAATCAAAGCGATTGTAGTATACGACCAAATAAATCCATGCAGCACTCAGTTTCAAATATATTTTATTGCAATTTTCATATAATATTTATCCGTAAACAATGTGTATGAATCCTATGATAATTTTCATGCATCGCGTAGATAAAAATATATCATTGACCTTTGTTCATATATCCCTTACTGTATCACGTTCAAGCCGCAATATCATCGTACATAATACATATACACAATCAGGTATATTGTGTTAAGCCGTATGGACAACAAGCCAATAACTTTTTTTATTATGAGAATTGCGAATTTTAAAAGTAGTATGAATCTGTGTAGCATAGATACCCGAATAGGCGATGTAAAAACAATCTATTAATATTTATTTAATAATAATATATTACAGCAGCTGCAAGCTCGTTTTAAAACTATGCATCAGTCTCACAATCACACTGCTGCTTAAACCTGATTATCATGACATCGGTTTGGATACATGACCCAGGGTCGATTTATTTTCTTAACTAATATAACTAATATTACTAATATTACATCTTGCAAGATTGACGCCTTTTATCACCTATTAAACTTTATAAAGTACTGTTTTTGTTTTTCATTCGATAACAGAATGAACTTATTTCTAATGTGATGACCGATGAGCTAAATAAAAATCACTGACAAATACTATCTAATCTTCTAAGGAGCATAATTAATTAAGTACGTAGTGACATGAGCAAAAGACTAAACAATACTTTGTTTATAAGTATGAAAATGTTCTTTGATTAATTGCATATTGATAATATCACATCTGCGAGGAATAAACTAAGACTAGAGCCTAGAGCTTCTATTTGGCCCCTCCTGTGGTAAGTGAGAAGAAAACTGCCGTTGTTTCAAGTCAATTTCTCAAAGGCAGAGCCGTATCATTTCACTAATTCCAACTGTTATGAATACTCAGTATGGCAACTGCGGTGATGAATTTTTCATCATCAAACTGTACTCGGCACTTACCAAATAACCAGCTGAGTAGAATCAAATCAGATTGGATAACATTCATAGTGGCTCACAGCTGTTGTAAGCTTAAAATCTTGCTGATTGAAATAGATAGAGATTAATGGTACGATATATTAAAGTATTGTAAATAGGAAAGAGTTATGATATACATATTTACAAGGTATTCAAGTTACTTACTAAACGAGAAAAACACCCTCCGCACGATATCTATGCCACAAATATCCACTACCTACATCGTATCCACTAAATAGGTATACCGTTGACAATTGACAAAATATTATCAGACATTTTGACTAGAGGATCGAATGGTAATCATTATCTAATTCAGAGCTGTGATCAGAGTTCGGCGGTTCTTGAACTATAACCAGAGGCAGTTTAAGCGGAAGAGAAGAGGAAGGCTCACCTGGAAGTGAGTCAGTTGGAGGCACAGCTGGCGACGGTACGTCGAACACATCTTCACACGCCTCTTCATTAAGTGTCTGCAAGGCTCCGCAGATCATTTGTTCCTCTAGCGTTACCTGACACACACACACCCACTCGTAACGCACATGCTTTACAATATACTATGCTTATTAAGATTAAGTATATGAAACATAATGGGCGAATAGAAATGGAGAGAGAAAGAGAGAGACGCTTTACAACTTTCGAAAACTGAATGCAAAGTTAATCGACTGGAATTATTCAATGAACTCTATTCGTTTGACCAATAAAAAGATATTCTGTTATGCTGTAAAGACCTTACCTGAAACTAAATCCGTTGTGCAAGCGTGGCAATAATTTTTACATATTAGTCCACAAGAATTCAAATTAAGAAATTAATGTTTCACCCGTTAATTTATATGAAATGAAGAGAATTCATTTTCTTGATAAATTATCTCACCTGTTTCTCCATGATAGACTGCTTGCTCGGATCTCGCCTGGAAGGGCCATCTGTTCGTGATGTTGATTTTTCTTTTTCCACAACAGGGGGTCTGGACGTGACAGTTTGCTGCACAGGGTCTGTGAAAGAAATTGTGTCCCAGTTAATAATAATCGGCTTCTTGGAAAAGAAAATTACACTCTGGAGTTTTTTTATACTGACCTTTACGTACGATTTGATCAGATCCTACCGTGAATCTAACACTGCGAGGACCCTCTTCGTGGGTGATGAATAATGAGAGTTCGGCTTCTCTGAGAGACACAATCACCATTCGAAACAGTTCCCAATCTCCAAAGCCCATTTTAAGTACCTGATAATATTATGAAGTTTAAAGAGTTGACTCGGAGGCTTCCGTTGTGTGAAGTAAAGTAGTAAGTAAAAACTGGCAGATAGAATATAGCGTATTTAATTAAACAAATCGGCGTAACGATCTCACTTTTTTTAATTCTTGTAGATCGCAGTGTAGAAGTACTCTGCCGCTGATATTATTTTCTTTGATAACATTCTTGTAACGGACTGCTTGAGCTGCACTCAAATCTTCGATTTTTCCCAATAAATCGCAGACTCCGGTAACTGACAAACTTGATAATTTAATTTCCAATATTTCCGGCTATAAGAAGAAGAAGAAAAAGTCCCACAGTTATCGTCACATTATACCAATCCACGTCATACGATTCAATAAAGATTCCGAATTAATCTGCTCACCGGTATTGTTGTAATGGCAGATATTGGCCTCGGAAGAGGCTCCATAGGTGGCAAAGGCATCCACGGTGGATGCTGCCACTCCATCACAGGCTGCATAGCCCAACCTGGGGGTGCAGGACCTTGTCCATGGCTTCCTCTGCTCGATCTGTGCTGTCGATTGGTTAACACGCTCTTACTGGGAGGCCAATGGTCGTGATGATGTGCCTGTGTGTTCCACGGCGCAGCCGGTTTATACATTCCAGAAGCCATAGCCTCCTCATCAATGACCTGTTGTTCCTCTTTGATTTTCTTTTTGATATAGGGATCAAGATTTATTGTAAATGGAAGGAATATCTTCATGTCTGTTATGAGAAGACTGGATCGATGGAAGGTAAGAAACACGTCGAGCTTCCGCTCGTCTCTATCTATTTCCAGCAGGGGTTGAACATCTTTTATTACCGGTATCTGAGGACGCACTCTGCAAAGAAATACAGGCATGAATAATAAAACGTGATTTTCTTAAAATCACAAGCTACCAGGGTAGATTCTAAGCCACTCACTTGTCGTACAGAGCCTTCAGCGAGGTGGAATCGTCCAGAGTCTCTTCATACAAATCGTAATGAAGTATCATCCACGAAGTTCTGAACGGCCATTGTTCCGTGATGTTTATCCAACTGGCCAGATGATACCAATTGAAATCTATTTGGAATGCTTTCAATAATCTTCCTGCAATCATAGGAAAGAATTTGTACTCAAAGACAAATTTATATAAATAGTAGTCAGGCAGTGAAGGATTAAACTGTTACCTGTAACGTAAACTACGTTCATAAGTCTCCTCATGCTGCGGGGATTGACATCGCTGAAGTAATCATCTGTGAGCAACATTTTATTGAGATCATTGGCGCCGCCAAGTCTGTTCAAATTGCTGCCTATGCTGCTTGCTATAGACTCGCTCAGTCTAAGTTTCCTACTTCCTTTTCTGCTAGGAGGTTTCAATTTTTCTGTGCTATTCATAACGCCAGATTCAGTGCTGAGCCTTCTGTTTGAGACGGAATGATGAATTGCACTTGTAGTAGCGTAATTTATACTGTCTTCTGCTTCGGTCCAGGCACCTTTCTTGTGATACTGCGCAGTTTGCTGCGCAACTTTGAGCTTTCGTAAACCGCTATTTTGCAGATAAAATGGCAAGTGAACCATGTTGCGGAGGTAATCGTGTCCCCCTATATTAGACTCTGTAAATAGTCTCCGGCTGTTTATTTCCACGGCCTGCGGAGGTGAGATTAACGCAATTTTCAGTTAGGATGAAAGAAAAACACTATTATCTTGCCATAAGGTGAGCGAGGTCATCCATACAGGTGGGAAGAGCGTGCGTGTTATACATATGCATATTTAAGGAGCCATGTGTAGACAGTTACATTGACCACATTGATCGGAGAAGACATAGAGATGAATTAAACGTCTGTGAATACCACATCGATACACAGAACTTCAAAGACGACAATAACTAACTAACCTTGTCACCAGCCACCTGGCCCATGTGTAAAAGACAATTATCGATTAGTGAGTGGTAACTATTACCCAAATTATTATTATAGATACTTTTGAGTGATATCTCTTCTTATTTGAGACTTGCGATGCAACGAGGAAAGCGGACTTAACTAGGATATAAGATCAAGATGCATGTTTCATGAAAAGTAAAATCTGCCAAAAAACTTCACCTCAATTTCCTAATTTAGAGGATTGACTGTTGGACACGTTTATCACGATGCATTATAATTTTTTGATTATCATTTAACTGGCACTAGATTATCATTATATGCACTAGAGTAATCAATCAATCATTCAATCAATAATATCCTTGTAATAGAAATAATATTACCTTAGCAATGACGTGAGGATCTATGGCTAATATAACGATGAAGGGGCAATGATTATCGCTAAAAAGTGCTTGAATAGCGTCAAGAACCAGGAGCACTTTGTCTTGTTCGCAACTGTCCAACCCGTCAACAACCACAACCAGTCGACTCTGTTGTGAAGTAAAGCTGTCCAGACATTTGACCTGTTATCAATTATAATCAATCAATCAATTCCACAATCTGGGATTTTAGTCGAAAATGTTGTTAAAGTGATGGAAACTCACCATTTCAGTCATTAAATTCACTTCCCCTCGCAACGTTTGTATAAATCCCTCCGTTTTTAATGTTTCAAGCTTGGCTATACTCCGCTGTAAATGTCGTCTTTGAGAAAATACCAAAGCCTGTAACATCCTGCTCCATGTGTACAAGTTGGCTACAATACCGACGGACAGTAGCAACGCCACAGTCAGTAGAATTATGTGAGCAGTTTCCTTCTCGATAACCGGGCTGAAATAATGATAGCGATCGTTGAAGCTGACTGAAGCAGAATCGAACAGATTTCCAACGTTCAATGGATACTTACTTTTTCTTATTAAAATCGATGAGGTAGATGGTCAGTATTGAGACACCAACGAGAAATGTGCAGAAGCAGAACTCAAATATCACAATGTAAGGCAAGCAACAGACTTGTCTCCACCTCCAAGATGACGTAGATTTTGCCATTTTTGGTCTAAATGCTCTGTACAGTCTGGTCACGAATGATCCGTAATCGTTCTCTATAGAGTCATACAGGGAACCGACCATTTGTACGACTGCATTCTCTCCAGCTGAAGTTGTACCGACACGCGTTTGATCGGTAAAATAAAATTTGGTGGGTTGGGCGGTAGGAGAATCTGCGACTTGAGCACCAGGAGGATGGCAGAACATAACTTGAAGCAGTAGCTTCAGATTGTTTAATTTTCTGGTTATAGCTTGGTTGAAATTGTAAGGCCAGTACCAGTCGTACCTAAGATTGAGAAGAAGTTTCCGTTAAGTGACGTCTGTATTGGTTCTAAATATTAAGTCTTAGGAGAGGAGATAGTAATGCGAGTTCCAGAAGCTTACCTCTGATTGGCATGCCAAACAAGGACCAGGAAAACGTAGATAATAAAAATGAGAGCCACACCAACTGCAACTCCGATTATCCAGGACTGAACCGCCAGACCTAGGATCATCCCGACTAGCAAAGATGCATGCACAACCACGATGAATAGCAAGGATGAGAACTGGAACACTGGATCCATCCATGGTCGGGCAAAATTTTTCATCTCCTCTGTGAAACGAATTTTTTTTAGCTTTAAGAATTGATTCCTCCTCTTTTGATTGCTCAATTAATTTGAAATTGAGGAATCGTGTTCTTTTTTTTTTTACACACCTCTGAGCTTATTCAATAAGAATGATTTTCCAGAACCCCATTTTGCGTAGAGACCAACTGTAATTGGCGTCGATAGAGAAGGCTCGCTTAGAATATCGGCTAATGCGCTACTGTAGAGATCGTATCCAAGCATATTTTCGTTATCCTCATTTGTGTTCAACCGTCCTGCGAGCACGACATACAGAATTAAATATAAGAGGCATTGGTATTGGATGAAAATTCATTTTTCCGCAGACCCGGAAAATTGCTATTAAACAATTTTAGGTAATACTGAATATAATTAATAGCGATACGCACTAGCACCAAATATTTGTCCTAAAATTGTTTTTGGATGATTCATATCTATATTATAGGGTGTCTCTCCCTGTCGATTTGGTCGGTAGAGAAGCTGGCTGTTCTTTGGATTTCTCAGCAATATTTCAACTATGGCCTTTGACCTGGCTCTCATAGCTACGTGCAGTACAGAATCGCCTTTTTTGTCGGTGGCAGAGACCTTGGCCTTTTTGTCAAGCAGCAATTGCACTATTTCGGCATTACGCGACCTGACGGCACGGAGCAAAGGCGTGTCACCGTCCTTCGTTGGAATCTCTAGATCCGGGTTGGCGTTTAATAGTAATCTGACCATCGCGACGTTGCCCTTTTCCACCGCTATATAGATAGCCGTTTTCTTGTCCTAAAATACATGGAGGATTTGTTAATCGATATTCTCTGGTCTTGTGTTATAGTTCACACGAGATATTTACCTTCCCACCTATATCTACATCAGCATACTTTTTCACAAGAGATTCTACAACTCCCCTATGTCCCCCTTTCACAGCATGAATTAAATTAGTATCACCAGCTCTGTCTTGAATATTAATATACGCCCCGGCATTAACGAGAGCATTAGCTATTTCGTGAAGGCCTTCCCTGCAGGCTATTGCAAGTGCAGTGCATCCGTCTTTGTCCAAGGCATTGACGTTCGGCTTATACTCTAACAGTAGGGTCACCACGTCTATGTGATTACCCAAAGTTGCAACGAGAAGAGCTGTCCATGAATACTGCAAGAGGTTTCGGTTTCAAACAAACGTAACAAGTCACGTTACTCTCCTCGATCTAATCGCTACAATACTCACCATACCAGCTGTATCAACGTTTGCACCAGCCTTCAACAACGCGTCAACAATCTCAATGTTTCCCTTACGACAGGACCAAACTAACGCCGAAGTCCCGTACTGAAAATCAAAGCGAACAATAGTTCCTTGGGTGTAATCAATCCGCCGACCATTGCAGAGGTTCTTAATGAACCAACGAAGTGATAGAATGAATTTCGCGTATGTACCTTGTCTCCCACGTTCACCTTGGCACCGTGAGATATAAGATCTTTAACAATATCAGCGTATCCTCGGCCCGCGGCCCACAAAAGAGAAGATATGTGGTAGTTGCCATGAGCATTAACATCTGCCCCGCGAGATATGAGCAGTGATACAGTTTCCGATCTGCCTTTGTAAGTCGCCCACATGATTGGTGTCCATCCTCCCTATTTGGTGGGTGAAAAAAAAAAAAAAAAATGAATAGAGCGACTTTTTAATGACTCGTTTCGATTCGGAGAAGAGAAATTTTTTTTTTATTTGGGAATGCCCGGACTTTCTCACCATATCGCGATGCTCCATGTTAGCACCGTGCTCGAGCAGCTCAAGGCATACCTCCGAGTATCCCTCCTTAGCTGCGCATAACAATGCTGTCCAGTTGTCCTGCGGAAATGTTTATATTGAGAATAGAATGAACCGATTATGGATATTTACTATTTACGGATTTTTTAATGAATTGTGCTCGTGAAAAATAGCCGTACCCCATCTTCGGCATTGACATCAGAACCGTGGTTAACAAGTTCGCGGACAAAGTGAATCTTTCCTTTGGATGCCGCGTAGATAAGCGCCGTACTTCCATTCTGAAAAAGCAATGTCGAAATATAGATTTATGTGTATATATGTAACAAGTCGTGTTTCTTTCAACGGAAGACTCACCTCGTCCCGGTCGTCAACTTGGACCCGTTTATTTTCAAGAAAATTCTGCAAGCCTACGAGGTTGTCGTCAGTAACATAGTTGACGAGGGATCGATAACAGAGCGAAACCATCGAGTCTGTACGATGGAGTGTCTGAAATGATTAATAACGATCATTTTCTTCATCTCGTGAATGACAATGTGGAAACTGAAAACACAGCGTTATCATTTGCGATGTTATAGCAATCGTTGAATCATAATATAATATTGACGCATGCATCATGTAGTAACACGTGAATACAATTTGTAATACCTACTGGCTTCCACTAGCCAGTTTATATGTTAATTAGTTTGGATTTCGCAGGCCAAAAATAGAGAAAAAAAAAGTAGAAAATAAAAAAAAAAAACACTTGACATTTTACGACGGTAATATACCAGTGATACTTTGGAGAAACCTGTTAATAAATTAAACGGGGTATAGGCGTCATTAAAATTTTGCAACGATATTATCATCGACAATCTAGCAAATTTTTTTTTCACTACTATATACTAGGTGTTAATACTATGTCAGAAGCAAATTCATAAGTTTCAATTCAACCACATAAAATTTCTACAGTTAGACTTATAACTTGCGTGTAACGTTGGGCCTGTCGTCGTCGTCGGAGCACGTGGGTAATTCCGCGGTGAAAATACATATTATTCAACGGTTTTACAGCTATCTTCGACATAATAACAATTATCAATATTGTGAAATTTGTACGTTCTTATATACTCGACGTAGAATATTCACTTCATTTTATTTCGGAATATCCCACATTTGCACCGAGACAAAAGCCGGTCTTGAATTCTCCGTTGCTGTACTATTTAGACTCTTGAGAAACACTATATACATGTCCCACTAAAAACACCAACGTAATTAAATTACTAATTAGATAATTGGCAATCAAAATGACGCAGTAAAATTCGTAACAGATAATATGTTACGATATATATGTTATATAGTAGTAATTATCTCGTAAAACTAGAATAGATATAAGTTGCTCCCGATGGCCAGCGTAATATAATCCTCAGCTGCGACCGTATGAGGAAGGCATATAATTTTTATTCTATTTTCAAAAGCCAACGATCCGAAATTTGAAATAAATTCTCGACCCACGCGATGAAAACGCATCACGTGGTCGAACGCGTGTTAGTTTAAAGAGCACTACGTACGCCAATCGATACGTTCAGGCTGTAATTTGAAGCCATGGTGTTGAGCCAGTTGATGATGGGAAGCTGCATCTTGACGGTTCGAAGCACGTTCTCGGTTCGCACAAACGCGGCAAGTGAGAATAGCGAACTGGCGAAGGATAGGATCGGATTGTAGATACTACTTTCCGTGCAGTAGAGACACAACGAAACGAAACTCAAGATCAGGGAGGTTCCTACGCAAGCGGGTATATAGGAACGATGCAGTCAAACCGGCTCCGCGTGCGATCGCTTATACTTGTCCGAAAATAAAACCTCTCTTTTATATTAACGAACCCAACTAACCACGCCGTGCGAACTGTTTTCGACAACTAGCCGCAAGGTGAGAACAATAATCAAACTATCTCTTAGACCCACCATTACCATTGGTCGTATTACTCCTCAAGTATTAAACCCATCCCATCGTATTCGCTTGCCTATGGCTACGACTAATTGTATATTGGGAAAAACGATTCGAAATTAATTTCGATCGTAACGCGTGACCAGATCACGCGTATATTATATATACAATTAACAACATTCGAGTGAACGGTTTCTCCGTTCATTCAAACGCAAGTGCGACTCTGTAGTACCGGTGGCTGTAGCGCTGATCGTAACAACCTGCGCATCACCCGATAGTAGTATAGAGATATGCATATAGACGTCACCTGTATTTAGTCCATGAAAGGAGTCGTAGTGGAATATCATGATCGGAGACAAAGTCGGTGCAAACTGTTACTTGTTAGTCAGTATTAGAGAATGAGAAAGAAAAAAACGAACGCACAAACATTAGCTGAAAATTTATGCTCTCTGCGTTATATTATAGCTGCAGGAGGATAGCGTTTGTTAATACTATACTCCAGGATTTCTGGTTGCAATCGACCTACCTTCGGCGCCTGTGAGGGGTACCAAGCCCAAGAGATTGGTTACCAAAAATAGACCTTCTCTCTGCCGCAGAGTTCAAGGGACGATCCGTAACCCGTTCAACGAACCTCGATTCGCGTATGGGTTACATTTTAAAAGCAGGAGTTAGTCATCGCAGAGAAGAGACGAGACGACCTTCTCGCGCGGGGAGGCATTAGGCACATTGCATTGGAACGGGGAGTAGTAGCAGGGTGTGCGAGCGAGTCTGTTGTATGATAACACGGTGACTGACCGTGTGGGAGTGTCTTCTGATCCCGAAGCTGAATTTCCGACCGGTTCCATCGGACGCGGGTGCAGTGAACGTCAGTGTAGGCACATGGATGTGTGAAAGATGAGATCCGAGCGTGTTGTGATGATGATGATGATGATGCTGATGATGATTGGGATTAGGATTCCCCCATCCCGAAGGTTCGGGTAGATGAAGATGGAGGAAGGACAGTCGCTTTCTTCTCTCACTCAAATTCGATACGCTAGAGAGATTCGAGGATTCGCCTCTTGCGCTATTATATCCATCACTCCCAGCTGCACCGAATGAACGGATTGTATTATCGGAATGGGACGTCGGAAGATGGGGCTGAGATATTGCAGCAATGCTGGCCGTTACGCTGGATCTAATCGCCAATTCCGTAATGCTGCCCTTTCGCGTTTCTGAGCGGTTCCGCGACGTCGCAACGGTGATATTCTGATCATTGCGAGCAGGAGGAATTGCCGTCTGGATTCTGGAACCGTCGATCGGTTGATCAGCCTCATTTCTATCGTCTTTGGCGATTCCTGGGCCGTCAAGAGTACGCGACATCGCTACGGCGGTGTTCCTTAATCTTCGGCAATCGCTGCACTTGCTTTTTCCGATTAGTGGTCATTCGTCACAGCTGAAAAGTTCCTTCTTTCGTAGACGTAACGAACGTACATCTTCTCTCGCTTAACCTAAGGGTATATTGCCTACTTATCGCTTCTATATAGCTAAAGGACTCCCAGATGGACTTATGTGATCGATAACTGCTTAAAATTCAATCAGTGCTCCACGTATCCTATTACTTCATATCCTCATTAGAGTATTTTCCCAATCTATAGGGAAAAGGGATAATTGTAAGCGGCTAACGATGCGCAACAGGTTGGCGGAGACACGCGCCGCAGGAGTCTAATTTATTATTGCGGGGACGATTTGGAGATATGATATGCCCATGCATTTGGTACAAGGCTCTTTGTGACTACAGGATTGTTTCAAAAATCAAAATCGCTAAGTATATGAGCATAACTACTGCAGTCAACTTGCTAGTATAATAATAGAATTCCATTCAGTATATATATATATTGATCGTCATAGCCTACGGTAATCCAATACTCATTAACTCGATATATTATACTCATTCAAACGTAATTAGGATTTTTTGGATACTTCCTGAACTCGGTTCGAAACCGACTGCAAGAAAAAAGGAACAATGAATCATAGGGAAATCACATCAAATCACTAAATATATAAGTTCGTCAAATCGTCGTCAGATTTCACAATTTTCACACATTCTTATAGCCTGGGAATTATGATTCATCGCGTTAGTGAAAATAATGGAAATCACCGAAAGTATGAATAACTGACGCTAATGATCCCGCGATTATCAATCGTCATATTATATAGTTATAGACTTTCCGGTCGGGTTTCACGGAATGGAAAAAATAATTGCAAATCAGCAAATAAACTTTGTATCTTACTCGACAGAGCGCGGCGGCATAGACTACCGGTCCTGAACGGACGCAGCAACAGAGACGAGGCGACATCCTCCACGAATTCATGATTAAACATCTGCAGTGCCGAAAGGCGAAGCAGCGACTATTGTTTCGGCTACAATTATGATTGACCATAATTGTCAGAATGATCGAATGATCGAACGATCGAACAAGCGAATAGTGCGAAATGTATGCTGACCACTGTATAATATATGAGCAAAGTGGTTAAAGTGGCGCGGACGCATGCCACAGAAGACATAGATTTGTTGCCAGTTAGAGCTGGAATCATTACAAATACACCACACGGACATATATACGTAATTATTTTTTAATTCAACGATATGCATGTATACTTGAATAATGACTCTCGCAGTCCACCCTACTACAGCTCGAATATACTTCAACTAGGACTAACTCTGAATTACTATCTTAATATTGAACTGCAACATACACATAGGCTTGGAATAAAATCATTTTATTATATAGCATCGCGACGTACAGTTGCGATTCGTAGTAATCATAAAGAATGTGCGAATGCTGCAGACATAAGAACAGGATCGTCTGTATCGTCTATGTTATAATAGTAGCGTCGCAGCATTTTCTCGCAATATGTACAGAATAATATATAAAGCTGCGGATCAGTATAACGTTACGTCGCGACTCGAGTCGTATATACGTACTTATATATAAGATTAATTAACTTGCACATTATATTATAGCCACATAGGCTGCGATCAGTTGATCTCAAGTTGGCCTCGAGCTTTTAGTGTCGCAAGATCGTGCAAGTGTCAAGACCAAGCGAGATATTCTTTGGTCGTACGTACGTATACGTAGTCTAACAATAAGTCGTCGTCTTACCAAGAGCTGGTCGACCCCAGTAGCCGCAGTAGGTATAAAACAGAGTTGTAAGAAATATAGAGAAAATATATAAGGGAACTATGTATATAGGAAAGATAGTGTGGTGTCGAGCCGAAAGTGAAAAGCCAAGAAGAGTTTCTCTGATCTGCAGATTCATACCTTTGGCAGGGAAGTGAGCCTCAGCATTCTGTCCATCTCGAAATATTGACGATACGGTCAGAGACGTGCTCCGCGCTGAAGTAATATCTTCGATCGTTTGTCCTCTCGTTAATAAGAAAAAAAAATAAATAAATAAGAAAAAAAAAGAATCTACGTGTGCAGCGCGCCAAATCCGGCGTCGGAATATATGTCGCTGTTGTACTCCGGATTTTAGTTAAAAAGAAAGAAAAAAAATAAAGGGGGAGAATAAAGAGAGGAAAAAAAAAAAAAAATAAGGAAAACACGCGTAATTAAACAGGCCAAGGCTTGTGCCACGAGACGCAACATGTGCAAAAGTATATAATAATGAGGAAAACAAAAAACGCGGAACGCGGATGAGCCGAGTGCGAGTACAACGGGGAACACAAGCTAACTATGAACGATGCAAGAGTGCCGCCGCGATATATGCCTGAGTATATAACGGGTGACGTTTATCAGATTCGCACATAGAAAACTCGGGTCTAATTTCAATACTTGATTACCGGAGTTTGATAGAGGTAAAGGCTGATATTTTATGCGAGAAAGACTTGTGCGCTGTTAGAAAAGAGTTTTGGTATATCAACGAGTGTTTCAGCTGGAAGAAATTGCGTTGTATATTTATATACGTATAGAGTTAAAACAATCATTTATTTGCTTTAGGTGTTTTTTCATATTGGATGAAAAACGATCTCCAACCTTATATTATTTCCCTGAAATACATGATTCTGTGAGGGGGGCTACGGTGGTTAAAACAAAATTCGGAAATCATGCCACGGGAAGAATATTTTTTAAAAATATCGTCTTCATTTCGACATACGTTCCGTGACGCAATTTTCAAATTCCGCTCCGAAATAATCACCCAGTGTACAAGTATAAGGGCATTGTTATCCGTAGATCTAGGTAAAGGCGCGCTCTCGGCCAGAAAAATTGAGATAACTTATAGAACCGTAAAATAATGATTTCATACACATAATATAATAGTTTAGTCCTTCAATTTTGATCCTCGTATGCTGTGACATAATGGCGGATGGAGAATTGAAAGCGATGTATCAGATTATTAAGGTCGTAATATGCTCATGCTGTTGCGGCAAACAATCGTAGATATTGTATCGTATATATTAACTTCATGCGACCTATCTTGTCGGTCTATATGCATAAGGCTCATATCAAACATGCGGGGCTCTAATTTATTGATAATTAGGTTGGTCGAGACAAACCTATATATAACATATTCTATACGTTCTTTGATCGTGCGCATATATATGCATGTAGGTATATGGATAGATTAGGCGGCACATTAACAAAAGATTTTTATATACGATATATAGAAGTATTATACCGCGAGGAATAATGATAGCGTTTGGTGTTACGTATCTTGAATGAAATTGATATCTGGGGAAACCATGAAAAAAAAAAATAAATAAATAAATCGAGAGAAAAACCAAGAACGAAACGAACAGCGTCATGATAAATTATCACATTTTCATTTCCCTTCTCCTGCGGCACGATATCAAACCAGCTGTGATTAATTCCCAGGCTTTTGCAGTGCGGTTTCGCTAAATCATTGCAGAATTTTATCTGACGTTTATAAACGCGGTAAAACTATGAAAATATTGACAATGTGTACCTTTCGCCTCTGTCTCTCCTGAAGGTGGGGCATGGCTTGGCTCGTAAAACTCTTCATCGTCCAGGCGAAAATAACCGGACGATTTTTTGAATCGTTTCGAAATTGGGATATAAAAATATAAGAATAGCACCACAGGTGATACGCCCACGCGGAAACGTAATTCGTAGCGTTTCAATCTCATCGGCACTACAATAAGAATTGACTCTTTAGAGTTGATATACATCGCGCGATTACAAATCCCTTATCAGTTGAATTAGTCAGAACTCTCTTGACTCGCTTCATTTTTCATAGTCATTTTCATTAGAATCGCTAATATTATACTCGTACTATAGAATATAATACATTTATGGCAGCACCGGCGTTTTATATTGGCATATAAATATATTATAATGTAACCAGTACCTATATACACATACATATATGTATGTCCAGAGATAACATAATGAACAGAATGAACTTTTTTTTCATCATCATTTTTGAAGAGTAATTAAATATGGATTTAAACGCAAGAGTATATACGTCTCGTGACTCCGAGACTCGAGATTATCAAACCGTGAAAGTGTCGTCTGATGCCCTGGTCGACATCTGCCACGTGGCTACGTTATTGTTCACCTTCTGCATGACAGAGAGCTAATTAACCATTCAAGTCTCGATACACGCGTGTATAGAGAGCAATATGTTCACATATCGCAGACTGTGGCGGCATCTGTCAAGATATAAACGATCCTTAAACTCGTTTAATCGTGTAGCATTGCGTTACTCTACTGGTTCAAAAGCTTTCTAGATATTTCAAGTATTTACTAAAGTATGTATTTCCTGTCGGCTGATCTTCAGATAAATCGATATCATTATAAGTTCGATAATTCTTAATATATTTTCTTACTATATAATTCTGAAAACAATAATGAAGAAAATAATTTCAATTATCATCAAGTACCTGCTTATGCATTGATGTAACAGTGTGAAAGGCACGATTGTAAGAAAAAATTGCGCCGTATGAACGTCCGGGGTGAATTAGAAAGGGTGGCAGGAGAACCGCCTCCGATGCCTTGCGTTTCTCGGTTCTACTTCTTGCCCCGATTTTCGAACGGGGCAAGAGTAACGCAGTCTCTTCACTCATGTGATCCGTCACTGCATTTCGCCGTTCTTTTGGGTTCATCTGTTTTTCTTCATTACAAAATTCTTAAATTTTCTGCATAATTCCGCTCGGTGACGGAAGCAAAGTCCGAAACGAATTTGAAGTCGTATGGGTATATTATAGTTAGGCGTTTCGTTTGCTTTTCATTTTTTACAATTACTGTATATACTCGAGCTGTCAGCTGGTCTTACGGCAAATTTTTTTAATCATTTTATCACTTTCTTCCAGGCTTGTGTTTCTCAAGTAGTTTTCCCATTGTCGTTGAAACATGTATATCGTATGTGCAAAATTGGTGCGGGCACAGGGCACTGGATGTGATATTCGACGTTAAACTGAAATACTCGAAGACGAGGAGGACAGCGGATGTGCGTAATAATTGGACGGTACCCAGGTTGAAGACGAGTGAAGGAGACACAAAAAATAAAAAAATAGAAAATATAGAAAAACAATAACGACGACGTCACAAGTTAAGGAATGCAACTTGTATGTATATACACAAGAGTATAATACTGTTTTCTTTCGCGGAGCATATCGTATCACGTACATATGCGTATACGCAGCTTATACAGCCGATATAATTTAGATCTGGTTTATTATGCACTCGCGATATAATTGACGAGTATGAATTTGGATCCCACTGCACTCGACGTTTCTACATTCAATAATTAATTGTACTTTATTATTTTTGACACGCGAAGAGCGGTTCGACGTACTATTCTTTCTGCAGAGACTATAATATAGATCTGACTATACGTATATATACGATTAATGAAAAAACTAAAAGTCGCGATGAACGTAACGATGTTTTCCTTATTATCTCTTATAACGAGATAAAAACGCTAGAGATAATAAAGTTTTCTATTTATTTTTCAACTTCTGCAATGGACTTCGCCGCAGCTCGGGTGAGCAGGTATTGTTTTTCACTGAAGGCGGATAATTTATAATGGAAAAAAAAAAAACCGAAACAAAATAAAAAAAAATTAAATAATACACCTACACACACGGTAACAGGCGCATTGTTCATATTCCAGTTAGCACAATCTTCGCGCACACTAACGGCAAGTTTACGATCACATTATATAGTCTCATCGGTTGGTAGTTGGCTGGACTCTACATAGAAGTAGACGTCTCACTCCTATCACTATCAAACACGTTACGATTACCGATAACACAGTGATAAATGATAATCTATAACGCTGTACCCTTTTTATACCTTGCACACCCGCACTGTATATATATACGCATAAGGTGGGTGATATATCGCTGCGCGACTATTGTTGTTGCAACAACTGTTGCAGCAGTGCAGCTGATCGATCGATCGAATAATTAATTGATTAATTAAGTGATTAATCGAAAAATAAGTGAAATACGTTGAAACAATATTATTGACTACTCTGTACCAAGTCCATCCCTCCGTTATGGAACCCAATTTTCGTTTCATGCAGAGCGAGTATTATGTCATACATTGAAACTAACGAGAAATCTGTTTTTAATCGAGCCGGAGAGAAGTCGGTGCACTTTTCGAAAATTTGAATTATAATGAAATTATATCATGTCACACTGAACGTCGATCAACACATCAACTCAAAGACGCAGAGTCCACCATACTACTGTCTTTTCTCAGAGCAGCATTGTGTGTTATTCAATTTATCTCCTTATGCAGTACGAGTGGATGTTTGTTGCAATAATCTTAATCTTAAGGCTGCTTTTGTTGCTTTCGAACTCTCTGGTAAACGGAGAGAAGAATATAACATACGTCGCGAAGAATATAACATATGCTGCGGTCTGCATTATAATAATATGCGTATACGTGTGCAGTCTCGACTTTATTTATCTATATAGAAGACAATTGCGAAAAACTGATTAAGGAGAAGCTCGATCTGTTTCATAACGTCCGCCGCCAAAATCTGTCAATTAAATCTATCGCAGGATCCTTCGATGTAGTGTGTATAATCTTAGCTAAATGACTCATAGCTAATCCATCAATGTCGATCGGACATTTAACGTATTGGCAGGTAAAACCCATTAAAATTCTTCGAGAATCGTATAAGACGCAGATTATAGAAGAACTATAGCATATCCTCCTTCTCTCTGCTGCTCGCCTCGACTCGCTTTGTCGCAAGTTATTTTCCCGTAGGTACGTCTGTCCAAAGCAAACTAATAATAAACCCAAACTCTTGTCACGCAACTAAATTTGAATAGGAATAGGAAATAGAGTGCCAGCCCGCACATCGCACCTACTCTTCTCACTCCAGTCTCTATAGGTATAGTATTATAACGATATAGCATAAGGTATATTGCAGAACGCAATAATTAAGGTACAGAAATAATATTCGTGTTCCAATTTTAATCGTGAAATTATTATATAGTATACGAACAAACCACGTCAGGATTTTCCGGGATTCTGTACAGCTGCAGCAGGATGCGTGTGATTTTAACCGTGCCAAATGTGGCATACATAATATTGGTATACAATAACAATTATATCGAGAATGCAGAATGCAGTCGTCATAGAAAATCTTCTTCAATGATCGCCAAATTGCACGATATCTATTATATCTACATCTATATATCAACGAATTATATACTTTCATACTTCGGTAATGACAATTACTGTACTGGCATATAACGTAATAACAAAGCTCCAATAATAGTTCCGTGTCTCTGAAAATTTTCTAGCCACAATTATATCTCAGTGCTTATTATTACACGATCTGTAGACAGGAATAACGTGGGCTTAAAACGTGATACGTTGAGTGTATAGTATGAAACGTAGACATAAGTACCCGTAACGAACCCCACGCAATACGCGCGTCTAGGTATAAAGTGTTCACACACTATCTTTAGACTTTTATTGTAAATCCACTGCAGAAGTATATCGTAGAAGCGATATGGCACATGTATTATGATAGTGCGATATTACTGCGTTAATAGTTGCTAATAGAATAGCGAATCAGTTATAGTTTGTCGTCAGTGAATTAACGCCTTTTCTTGTCTTTATAATTATTGCGCGTGTCGTGTTATATACAGTGAGTATTCGTGCATGCGGGTCAACTTGTTGAATGACTCTGTGTTCAATTCATTCATTGTGCATCATCAAGTGACCCGCAGCAGGAATTTGGGTTTTTGAGTGGGGGGGGACTGAAAACTTACACAAAAAGAAAGGTTAACTTGATTCAAGACAATTTTGCGGTCCAAAAATGAAGACCGAAATTTTTGATTTGATCCGAGAAAATTTCGGTCTTCATTTTTGGACCGCAAAATTGTCTTGAATCAAGTTAACCTTTCTTTCTGTGTACGTACTCAGCCCCCCCGACTGTTAAAAAAAAAAGTTTGTTCATGACACAATTAACGGATATCTAATATAGCTTTGCGTCGAAGTAGTGTGTGGCGATTGATATAAGCGTCAATTAACGGGAACACGCGGGACCCCTCGAGCGAGGAATTAGCAGTTCGTAAAACGTTCGTATACCTAGGTATATGATTAAAATCGAACATACGACGTTGATTATTCGTTGAAAACGTCTGAAAGGAGGAAGAAAACTAAAAAGAAAAAGAAGAAAGAAGAAAAGAGAGGACAAATAATAAAAATATACCTCGCTCATCCGTTGTGGAATCGCCTGCGATCGCCCCCTTATTGTCAGCGAGGGAAAATTCAGACGGCGAGATTCACCCTGCAGGGCAGGTACCACTGGCTTGTATCCCTTAGAGGGTGGGTAGCTTTTCACTTGAAGATGAGACATCACAAAACTTGTAGGTAGGCGTGGAGAGGCAGACAAGTAGGCAAGAGATATAATCTTGCGCAATCACAGCTGGCTCGCACGTAACCACAAGAATTACCACCGCACAAGTGGTTGTCACCGGCTTTTGTGCTTTTCTATATTATATAATTATACAATATGGTACTAATCTGCACTAATCACACCCCGAAACTGTGGAGAGATTTAATTCGCCGCAAATCATATAAGATTTCTACAATGGATAACGACGGCCGCGATTTTAATTACTATATTATCTATTATTTGAGTTTATATATCTACAGCGCAGGTGTAAGTGCAGGTTAGTAGTACGTATAGTTATATATAGGAACCACTACACACGAGAATTTTTTTTACTGGTAAACTGTTCGTCACTTTTTTATGAGACCTCATCAGTGGGCTGATGAAAACCATTTATCTGGATGTCTTCCAGCGACAAGACAGGTATACACCTATACACTACTGACAAACAGAGAGAGAGAGAGAGAGAGAGGAGAACGGGAACGAATTCCTGTTTTAGATTAAAGTTGCTTGCTGTATAATCTACGTGGAATAAATTTTTAAATGATACGATTGTGCGATATATTATTATCGTACCTACATTTTTTAATTTAAGATATCGAAGAATAATTATACTACTTCTACCTTATCTTATAATAACGGTGTTTCCCAATTGATAAATCAAGCGCAGAACTTTTATAATATCTCAAATACTTCTATCTATATATATATATGTACAATGTACATCTCTTTCTATATGTATTTTCTCCGCCATTGATTAATATCCGTAGATCAAACTCTAAATAGGCTAATTATGAACCTTATTCATCATTTTATATATTATTTTCTTTCTTTTTTTTTTTATTTCTTAAATATATATATATATACGTAAATATAAAGTCAAATTGGCAACCCGTATTTAGGAACGTTCGAGAGTTCGCTAATTCTATAGCTGTCGTTTTAATTCCAGACTATTATACAGTTTACAGCTAGACTTGGCAGAAAAAAATAAAAAAATAAAAATAAAAAAAAAAACTGCGAATTGCGAAAGAGAATTATATCGTCAGCCGAGGGTGATACTCGAGAAACAAGGTTTATCTGTACGAGACGACTTATACTAAAGTAGTGATTTGAACAAATTTCCTGATCGCGAGATTATTTTAGCATTATGGGTCGTGTGTTCGTAGTTTATTAGTATGTCGCGTCGAATTAGGTGCGTATACGTGTGACTACTCTTAATGAAGATAACATCGCGAACAATCCACGATTCGAAAAATGAACACCTTTCGTCGACAGATATAGGTATATACCTACACGTAGGTATATGTAAATCAATGTATGTATTTAGGTACCTGGAGATAAACCGGATCGCCGAAATTGCTTGTGCAATAATGAATGGCCAAGGACAAGGACAAGGAGAACCTGTGTCTATTTGGTATAAAATTACCGTACCTACTATATTTATGTTAATTATGTCATTTCAGGAAGATAATATCGGATGATCTTATATAGAAAACATTGAATCACGGCCTCGTATAATATGAAACTTCTTTAAACGCCTATGCGTAAGCGTGCATAGCGATCAGCTGTGATGGGCAGCAAGTTACGAGTCGTAATAAAAATGTTCAAATCTCGAGATCGTGCACGTATACGCGTATGAAATATCCCCAGGCGAAGTACACGGAGAAAAATTTATAGTAAATTTTCTCATACTCATATAGTAATTGTGTTATATACTTTCAATATGACGATTGTTACTATACTTTATACCTAATGTCACCATGAATATAGGAATCTCTTTCTCACATTCATGGAACATTGAGTATAATGTATCGGAACGATCGTCATATTGGAAGTACATATATGACACAACTACTATATTAGTATGAGAAAATTTACTATAAATTTTTATCCGTGTAATGGCAAAGATATGTAATAACAGTCTACGAAAGAACCTTCATCAACAATTGAAATTCTGTTAACTATGCGACTGAAAATTGCGGGATAACACAAAACCTTGACTAATAAAGAAAGTGTGTCACTATGTAGCTATACGAGCAAAACAGTGCAGGAAAGAAATTGCGTAACGTAATCATATACCTGTGTATACTAAGAAACAGTGGTGACGATGGACGGAAAACGCAGGTGTAAAAAAAAAATACACACATATACTACAATTCACAGCCGATATATATATATATATATATATATATATACTATATATGTGCGTATCAATTTTTACGGACGGATGACACTCGCTCCGTTCCACCGAACACTGCAATATACTTCGTCGCGTTCATTCAACATGTGCCAGTATACCGACAATATTATGATTTATTCTATATTCTTTATTCTTTGTTCTTCATTCTTTGTTATCCAACCTCGCATTACACTATAAGCACATATATCCGCTACGGATTGGAGTCGCGAGACGTAACTACATCTATACCCGTATGATGGTTCTTTATCACTAAACTTGCCGAACCTTTATATGATTCAGCGCAGAGTTTACTTAACTTAACTTAACTTAACTTAACTTTACTTTACTTTACTTTATTTGACAATTTGCAGTCTATCCAGATACGAGCATTGAACATATATTACACACACACACCGTATACTAGACGTATCAGTACTCGCACTCGCGCCCACGCATTCCGCGGACGACTGATGCTAACTGCGAGAAGTAGCGATCGCGATGTAGGTACGTCGTGTCGGCTTACGGTACACGGAGTACGCAAAGCCGGACGCGTTCACCTGGATCTTATTCCACTTTTTATATTGAATTGCCGCAATAGCGCCGATTGATTCATCAATTTCTGTATAAAAAAAAAAAAAAAACGCGGAATCAGTAGACGCATATATATAGACGACCTAGAAAAGTTATCGTTTATTTGTTAGCCGAAGTCTGCAGACACGATATATTATGTGATCTGAAGACGAGACACGAGGTTTTTTTAAAACATGAATCTCATGCGATGAGTCGAATACTCGGTATCATGACGTAACGAGTCAATAGAGACCGGGCTTGCTTATCGTCGACGTATAGTATATCCATGCAGGCGGGATGCCGAATAACTACAAACCAACTACAGGTCATGCGAACTTTCTCTGTACATTATATTACTCTTAACAGCGCTGATCGTGGAGAAAGAACGATTACAAACGGTTTATGAATCCTTTAATGCTTATCTCGGTATTGTGAATTGAGCTTTTTGTAGATAACGCGAGAACAGCTGCGGTACGCAAGAGGTCACCCGCATCTATATGTCCGTAAAAAAGAGGGCGAAGAAATGTATAATATGAGTGTACTGCAGTATAGACGAATTATATTCTTTAGCTGAACACATGCTTCAGATATAAATGAAAAATACATTCGCATTCGTATTTAGTGTATGAGGTAAAATATTTCTGCTATATTCATATCTAATTGAATCACTAATAAAATAACGAAAACGTCCAGCACGAATGCCCCATGGTCAAGGTCTGTAAATGAATCTTAACGCGAGCGTTCAGGAGTAAGTGAATATGATGTACGGCGTAAACGTTAACGGACGTCGAACCGTGGGTCACGAGTTTCACGAGGTGAAGCTATCACCATCGACGATTACATAATTCTAAGTACGAGATAGTTTTCAGTGTGAATAAATAGTACGAAAAATAATACCACGCGCTGTTGTGTGGCTTCTTTATTTTCTCGACAAAAGATTTACCGCGGTCTATATATCCCGACTTTGGAATTATAATATATTATAAATAAATTGTACGCGATCAGATATTTCCGAGTCGAGTATTTATTTGATCACATTTTATTTAATCTGCATTTTTTCTGGATCCAAGAAAACACGTATACCCTAAACTAAATCTACAGACAAAACAATTACTAATTATTTAACTGTAAGACTAAGAATTAAAAATCAGTTTACCGAATTGCCATCGGAGTCGAACAACCACGTCTTCGTATCGGTAATCCATGACTGCATCTTTATGAAGACTCAATATGCCGACAAAAAAGGGAAATTGCCTTGTCGCAAGCGATAGAGAGATGTGCGTAATGATGATAAGTCACTAAAGATCACACGAACATAACGAATTTCGATACATAATAGTTACGAGTTTGATATGAAAGAGCTGGAGAACGAGGGGAAAATTGCTGACGATGAGATTTACCGCAGTAGAACAGAGCGACTAACAATAAACGACGGGACGACCAACGACCGGGTGGCAATCCTGAGCAAACAACATCCAGATCCCAGGTACACGCATAGCGTAAGTAGGTTTGTGTATACAATGAGTAATGGACCTTGGTCATCGAACAAACGCTCTTGTTTTTCTCCCTCCTTATACGTGTATCGTTCCACCCTTCCACGCGGTACGTATAGGCATACGTGTACTTGCGAAAATGTGAATGTCTTGCTATATGTTTACATTTTTAACTGGCCGGGTTAAAATCCCGAATTTCGAAAGTTCCGAACTTTCAAAATTTCGCATTCAGTTAAAACGATTTAGAATTTTCGGAAACGTTGAGGTTTAGAACGTTCAGATTTCGAAAGTTCAAACCTCCGAACGACTTTCGGAGAAATAATCTTCCTAAAAACTGTGAGTCGGTAATATTCAAGTTCCGAATTTCTATACCGTCTCGGACTTTTAGAATTCGGAACTTTAGCCCGACCACGATACCACGTGGCTGCTGTTGAAGAGTAGGTATAACGCCAAATTTTCAGACTCCGGTGTTATGCTACGCTAATAAATTGTGGATGCAATAAGTTGGCGAGTATATTTGCGTTATTATTCAATAATACCGTGCAGTATACAAGCGTACCGTACCGTGTCTAAGTAAGCATGAGAAAAATTTCTTCTTATTTGATCTGAAGATCATTTGGCGCACGTCAAAGCCTCCAAATTTAACTCAAGAAGACTAACTCGGCGATAGATCTCTGTTCTATATACTAGACCCAGTTCTCAATGGACCACAAATCGGAGGGATGAATGTGCCAAGACATGTGTCGAACATATTTCGTTGATCTTGTGTATTCACAAACTCTTATGTAGTACACATATTCTTACATATGTCTATTACTTCAACGCGTCTCCTTCCAAAAAAACTAGCA
Source organism: Tenthredo mesomela (assembly GCA_943736025.1). Lineage (NCBI taxonomy): Eukaryota > Metazoa > Arthropoda > Insecta > Hymenoptera > Tenthredinidae > Tenthredo > Tenthredo mesomela. Next base: position 28,395,472 of record OX031019.1, on the reverse strand, counting down.
AAATTAATTTCAGGCGATTATAATCTACGTAATTTTCTACCTCCTAAAATTCTAATTAAAATATGTAATTGGTGTGGTACTACGGTATCTAACAACAACAGTCAACAACAACGGGGAAGGGGGAAGCGTAATTTCATATATTGAATGACATGTGGCGATGAATTAACCTGCGACTTACCTACTGGTGAACGAGAAAATGGGAAGGCAGAGTCAGTGGGGTTCTCGAGATCCTGTTAATGTCATGGGTTCTGGTTTTTTTTTTTTTTTTTTTTTTTTTTTTTTCGTTTTTTTTTTTTATCGTTCCAAGTTTGACCGTTTCAGGTACAGATCTGCAATTCCAATACGAAATAGAATGGTACTTGATAAACAGCGATACGTGTGGAAAAGAAAAAAAAAAAAGAAAAAAACTTATAATCTTATTTCGCGCGATGAAAATTTTGAGTCGCAAAGGTTACGTGACGCGGCGCTTGGTGGCAGGACAACGTTAGGCAATAGAAATGAGTAAAACACTAAAACCCCAGCATGGAATGAGAGGGAGAATAATATCGTCCCCG